>CM053623.1:450709116-450737350 GCA_028646595.1 Phalanger gymnotis | reverse complement strand
GAGGTTGCAAAGATGTAATTTTAGGGTGGATGTGTATGAATGAAAAAGGCCGAGTAAGAGATAACTGATGGTCAGCCTGAGGAATCTGCTGGCTTCTGATGAAGAGTGGCCTCACAGATCAGGTGGTCCTCTGGTCACAAACTTATGAGAAGATTTGAACAAGAGTCACACTGGATGGACAGCATGGATGAATTATGATGTGAATCATTGGAGGGAATGCCACATAAATGAAAACAGATCCATCGGGCTTTTCTGCATAAAGAAAAGCTTCCTAACAATTTGTTTTAACCTAAAGTGGAATAAGCCTCAGGAGGTAGTGAGTTCCCTATCTCTGGAGGTCTTCAAGCAAAGGCAAAGTGACCACTTCTCTAGTGTCATAGAACATACATTTAGAGCTAGAAAGGACTTTAGAAGTCATTTAACTCAACCCTCCTCATGAGGAACCAAGGCTCAGAAAAGTTTTGTAATTTCCCTAAAGACACACATATTATGACTTACTAGCTGAGGCAAGATTCAAACCCAGGTCCCCTGACCCCACATCCTGTGCTCTTCTGATATTTCATGCCTGAAGAGGGTATTATTTAGGTACAGGTTGAATGAACTGGTCTTTGGGGTCCTTTCTAGCTCTGAGATCCTGTGACTCTGAATTTAGACTTAGGCGGTTTGTTCTGGATCATGTGACCTTTCAGAAAGTCATGCTTTGTTTGGACACTTGAATGAAATCAGGGCTTTAGTATTGAGGAAAGACCAAGATCAAAATTCTCTTTTTCTTAGCAGAGCAAAGCATTTGCCAAAGCTTAAAAAAGAAAAAGTAAAACAAAACTATCGGGGCTTGAAAAACAAAGTTTTCATTTCTTCCTCTAATCCTGTGAAATCCTGCCCTATGTAAGCCATCCTGTGAGAGCAGTGGGTGGGGTGGAGTGATGGGTCCCTCACAATTGGTTCTGTTCTTTCCAGACCATTTGACACCAGGTTCTCTGTATCTGTGAGGTATAAGGACAGAATTGTCCCTCATCTGGCCACAGCCCCAGTTGTATTCGCAGCCTGGGCTGTGGGAAAGGTTCATCTTGTCCTTTTATTCTCCCAGGATGATTCAAGAATGCTTTGGCTTTTGTTTCTTGTCAATAAGGCTTGTGCCTCTGGACCTCACCCTGAGTGAAACAAACTATGTCCTCTGAGCCAGGACTAGGACACCAAAACCTGGCCCTTTGGCTTTGCTTGGGCTGAAACAGCTTCCCTACCTTAGAATAATAATAGCACCTTTTATTTCTATAGGGTTTCAACATCAGCAAAATGCTTTTTATCATCTCACTTCATCACGCCAACAACCCTGTGAAGCAGGTGCTATTATTATCCCCATATTTTAGACGAAGAAACCGATCCTAAGATTGGTTAAGTACTTGGTAAGGGTCATGTGTCCATAAGTGTCAGAGATGGGATTTAAATTCAAGTCTCCCTGAATTCAGATCCAGAGCTTAGTCCGTTATGCCAAAGTGCTTCTCTTACACACATATGCTCTGCCTACCTCTTAGACTTGCTCTACCCTATCCCCTCTCCCCAACCCCATGGAAGTGTCATTAAAGTCCTAACAATTGTAGCTGTATTTAAAATGAACTGGCATCTTGAGACTCGTAGAATCTCAGCATCAGAAGGGACCTTGCAGGCTATTGAGTCCATACTGTATCCAGATAAGAACCCCCTCTACAACATGACGACATGACATGACATGACATGACGTGACAAAATGTAACAGGACGTGATGTGATGTGACATGACATGATGTGACACTATGTGACACGTCATGACTTCATTCAGCCTCAGGCTTTAGAGAGGGGAAACACTCTATCTCTGGAGCCATCCCATTCTACTTTTGGACAGCTCCCATTAGGAAGATTTTCCTTGTATAAAACATTGCTGTTTTTCAGTCATTTCCTATTCTTCATGACCCCATTTAGGGTTTTCTTGGCACATATTGAAGTGGTTTGTCATTTAGATGAGGAAACTGAGGGAAATAGGGTGCAGTGACTTGCCCAGGGTCACAGAGCTAGTAAATATCTGAGGTCAGATTTGAACTCAGAAAGAAGCATCTTCTTGACTCTAGGTCCAGCACTCTACCTGCTGTAGTGTCACCTAGCTACCCCATTTTCTTTTTTTTCAACTTTCTAAAATCATAGGATCATAAATCTAGAAAGGGAAGGAAATTTAGGGGTGAAACAGTTCAATCTTTTCATTTTATAGATAAGGAAACTGAGGTTTGTCCAAGGTCACACATGTAGTAAATGACAGAGTCAGGAATTGAGCACGGCTCCTGTGACTCCAAGTCTCCTCTTTTTGTTGTGACATCAGTTGCCCTTCCCATACTTGTATTTACCTTCAAATTTCCTGTGTCCCATGGCACCTTCCCATTAGACTGTAGGCTTCTAGAAATTGGGGCCCAATGTCTTTTTTATGTTTCTATCCCCGTTGTCTAGCACAGCATACTGTTCATAAAAATAATTTCAATGTTTGTTGACCAACCCAGTTAGGACCAGTAGGCTGCCTTCTTGGATGGTTAAGGAGGCCATGTTGGAAGAAAGGCTGAGTCTTTTCTCAAAGGCCACCCTTAACTTGATTAACCTCTTCATCAAAGTGGACCTCAGGTGTCTGCCTAAGGTATCTGCTATGGAGTTACTGAAGGATAATTAATCTGGGGCTTTCCTGGGCATCAAGACCGACCAAGCCAACCCATCAAGCCATTGCGGCTGAGTGGAAAGGGCACTGGGCTTGGAGTCAAAAGACCTGAGTTCTTCCATTGTTTTGCCATTCAGTACAGGTGTGGTCTTGGGCAAGTCATTCCCCATCTCCTGAGCTTTGATTTCCTCCTTGGTAAAATGAGGAATGATAATGTATTTTACCTAAAAGGAGGTGAGTTTTAGGGCCCACTGCTACTAGCAAGCTGGGTGGCTTGAGCCAAATTATTTCACCCCTACAAGACTCCATTGCCTTCTCAGTAAAACGGAGAGAGCGGAAAGTGAACTGAATTGTAAGTCAGAATTTTAGTCAGTTCAAATCTCTGGTACTTCTCATCTGCATGGGCATGGGCAAGCTGCCTCACTTTCCTGAGAATCAGTTTGTCACTAAAGGAGAGATGATAATCCATTCTACTACCCTGGTACAGAGGAGCAAGAACCATCTCTGAGTCAGAGGACCAAATCCCATCTTACATGTGATTTTTGGGCTCATTAATTAACCTCCCTGACTTCAGTTTTTTAATATATAAATGAGTGAGTTGGCCTAGCTGGCCTCTGATGTATCTATAGCTAGGATTCTAAATGGAAGTGATCATTTCTCTCTTTGTAACATCCTCCTTTTTCTCCCCACAGAGAAGTCTCTTTGCCTTGATGGAGGGGAATGGCACCTTGGTGAAGGATTTTGTCCTAACAGGGTTCACTGTGGGGGCTGAGATGAAGATCGTCCTCTTCTTCACCTTTCTGACTCTCTACCTCATCACCATGGGTGGCAACCTGGGCATGATCTTTCTAATCCAGAATGACACTCGTCTGCAGACTCCCATGTACTTCTTCCTCAGCCACCTGTGCTTCTTGGACGTGTGCTATTCCTCTGTCATTATCCCCCAGATGCTTGAGACCTTGAAGACTGGTGGGAGCCCAATCACCTATGAGCGTTGTGCCACCCAGTTCTTCTTCTTCACACTCTGTGCTAGCACTGAGTGCTTCTTGCTGGCTGTGATGGCCTATGACCGCTATGTGGCAGTATGTAAACCCCTCCTCTATGTCACAGCCATGAGTCCACAAACCCAAATGGGACTGGTGATGGGGGCCTATTCTGGGGCCATGGTCAACACTGTGATCCGTACAGGTTTCACTTTCTCCATCTCTTTCTGTAAATCCAATCAGGTGGACTTCTTCTTCTGTGACTTACCCCCACTGCTGAAGCTCTCATGCATGGAAACTGGAACTCAGGAGGTGGTCATTTTCATCTTTGCCTTCGCAGTGATCATGACTAGTGTAAGCATCATTCTTATCTCCTACCTGTTCATCATCAGGGCTATATTGCGCATCCCCTCTGCTGGTGGGAGGGCCAAGACATTCTCCACTTGTGCCTCCCACATGACTGCAGTGGCACTCTTCTTTGGGACTCTCATCTTCATGTATCTACGGAGTAACAGGGGCAACACACTAGAGGAGGATAAGATCGTGTCTGTGTTCTACACAGTGGCCATCCCTTTGCTAAACTCCATTATCTACAGCCTGAGGAACAAAGAGGTGAAGGAGGCTCTGAAGAAGCTATTCAACCGAATGAAGATCTCTCAAGCAGTGTGATATTCAAATGCCATCAGATCAGTAAACATTCTTTAAACATCCACCAGGCTTGGGAAATATCCCTTTAACACAGACATCTCATCTGATGGTTTTAGCAATAATAATGTTTCCAGTCCTGCCCCAGACACATATTAGCTATGTAACTCCATACATATCTCTTCACCTCTACAAGCCCCAGTTTTCTCATCTTTAAAATGAGGCTGGTGGCCTTGATGGCCTCTAAGGTACCTTCAATTTCTATATCTATGATTCTTTGCTCAAATGAAGGTTCACAAAATGCTCTCTCTATATTACCTCATCTGATCCTCATAACTCTCTTAGATAGGTACAATATGTGTTATTAATTCCCTTTTATAGGTGGATAAATTGAAGCTAGTGACTGACATTTATAGTGTTTTAAGATTTGCAAAGCTCTTTACATTCATTATCAGTTTTACATTCATTTATACTCATTACTCAGTTTTTTTTGGGGTGACTGCTCCAGTGGCTTTATTGGTTTAGGGCATTCCTGAAGGGGAAATTTCCTCTACCTATTAAGGTTGGATCTTCTCTGCAACTTAAGAGTATAGGAGAGTTGGCTGGGGCACTAAAAGATTAAATGACTTTCATAGAGTCACATAGAAAGTATGTATCAGAAATGGTACTGGAACATAGGTCTTTACAGACTCCCAGTATGCCTTGATCATCACACAACATTGCCTCTACCATTATATATCACTTGAAGGCGATACTAGTGGTATTTTTAACCCATTTTATAGATAAAGAAACTGAAGCTCATAGAGGTTATATGACTTGTCCTTGGTCACATAGCTAGGGGGTGTCAGAAGTGAAATTTGAACCCAGTGCTTGCCTGACTCCAGGTAAATGCTCTTTCCTCTATACTACATGGTTTCCATGACTGTGCCACCTTCACTATGCCAGGTTAATTAGTTTTTCCCCATGTTCCATATTTGAAGTCTATTCACTTGTATTCATTTATCAAAAGCTTGTTATTCTATTTGGTATTTATTTTCAAAATAACTCAATCTATGTTCAGTGAAGGAGACCATGACTCTGGAAGAATGAATCAACCCTGTCCAAGGGAGAAAAATAAACAAATCTCGATACCTAAGCAGTCCTCTATTATGTGTTCATGTGAAAAAATTGGCTTTCTGACTCTCTACCTCATCACTTTGGGTGACAACCTGGGCATGATCATTCTAATCCAAAGTGACACTTGTCTTCAGACTCTAAATCAGAAGCATTAAAGATATGAGTCACTCACAGAGCAATGGAGAGGGACAAGGTGGGCATGAAGAGGTTACAACATATCACCAATGAAGAACTATGCAAGAGAAACAATAGAAAGGATGTTGTGGTGATGTATGAGTAGGAAGTATGGATTGGTTATTTTACCAGAGTGAGGGATAAACAACGGGCAACTCTTGTGCTTGTTGGGTAGTCATGAAATGTCAGGAGATCTAGGAAGGCCCTTAGTCTTCCTAGATGAAAGGGTCCTGGTTGTTCCCCCTGTGGCAGATTTAGGGGAGGACATAGACCAGAACTGGAAAAGATGGCCAGGTATGGATGGGCTATAATCCTGCACTACTTAAGGAAGCATTCTTATCACTGGTATCTTGGAACCATTGCAATGGAAGAGACTCAAAGAACAATAGAAGGTGACATTTGAGGGGACAATATCATAGCCTCGGCACACTCCACTGCCACCTCCTGATATTTAGAGTGTCCCAAATGGGCTTAGTTATTTGTACCTTGTATAAATTATGGGGTGGGAGGAGAGGATAAGGACTATATGTGAGATTATACATATATATGTAATATATAAACTTTATAATTTAAAAAGCACTTTACATACATTTTCTCTCTGAGGCAGTTTAAGAAAGGATTTTTAAGACCCCTCCTTTTTTATCAATGAGGAAACTGAGTTTCAGAAATGTAAAGTGAGTTGCTTGATTTTATGAACATGGTGTATGTCAGAGCCAAGACTAGATCCCAGGTCTTCCGACTATTTCTAGGGCTTTTTCAACACGGCCACTTAGTTATCCCAGGTTGGAATGGAAGATGATGAGAATTTATTACTAACAGAGCTTAATGACTATGCTAATTAGGTTAATGTATGCCATGTATGACCTTAAAGTTGAAGGAACAATTTGCACTACAAGTATACTATGAGGCCTTCTCAATGAGAACTGAAGTCATCCTTAAGGAATTGGTTTCACCATCCATGAAGGAAAATCAAAGTGGATGAAGAATGTATTTTGCCCAAATTACTATGACAACCATTTGGGTGGACACTGAGTCATTTCATAAGGACATACATCTTGGACAGATGCTACTGAGAGACAAGCCCAAAATTGAATTGGAGGAGGTGATAAGGCCAGATCACATTAGGGAAATGATTCAGGGTTTTTAATGATCCCAACCTGATCTGTGTTAAAAATACTCTTTTTGTCATAGTATCTGGCTGCTAGACCACCATGATCACAGAAGAGTCAATGCAGATGACCCGAAGGTCACCCATGGTGGGTCTAATCACCCAGCAGCATGTTATCAATGATAACTCACATCCAAGAAGTCCAATACAAGACATCAAATCCATGCATGAGTAGGAAAGGAGGTGCATAGGTCACATAGCGAGAGGAAAGGGTAATCAATAAGCATTTCTGAAGTGCCTACTATGTGCCTGACACTGTGGTAAAAGCTGAGGATATAAAAAATGCAAAAGATAGCCTCTGATCTGAGGAGCTTACAATCCGATAACAGAGAAAACATGCAAATTATTGTGTACAAATGTGCTATGTCTAGGATCAATAGGAAATAGCTAACAAGGAAGGCACTAGAATTAACAGGGATTGGGAAAGGCCCACAGGCCCTTTGTGGAAGATTTGTGAAAGTTCAGAAGCAGAATGAGAAAGTATAATTAGGTTGTGATCTGTCTCATTGGGTGGGGGAGGAAGGAATGTGCCCATATGAATAATATAATGGATCCACGAAAGTATTTTGAAGTAGAAATAAGTAGGGATAGAGAAGCTTAATTTTCTTTTAGAAAGAAAGCTCAATTTTGTTCTTGAATCACCATCTTTAGAAAATTTGCCTTAATTGACTTGAATGGTTTCCTTTTGCTAAGTAAGGGAAAACCAACATTTCTCCTCTGAGACACTTATTGTATGAAAATAGATAATTGTGAATACTGATTGTTTTCTCCTGTTGCTTTCCACATTCCAAGGCAACATTACCTGGACTCCAATATCTATATCTAGAACCAAACACCCACACACTCACAAAATAGCCCCCAGCAGAGAGATGGGCTTGCTCTCACTCATTGTAGCTGATTTCCAAAGTAAGCTTAATGCTGGTGAAAGCAGGGTTAGACTTGGGTGAAATTGAGAGGTTGGTCAAAAAACGAATGGAGGTGCCACAGTGGAATGATGGGTCATGGAGATATTTGGGCCACATCCTGGCACCTCCCTCAGAGGCACCTGGGAGCACAGTGGCTAGAGCGCTGGGCCTGGAGTCAGGAAGACCTGGTTCAAATCTGGCCTCAGATGCTTCTTAGCTACATGACTCTGGGCAAGTCACTTAACCTCTGTCTGTCTCAGTGTTCCCATCCATAAAATAGGAATAGCGTTGTTGGGAGGATCAAATGAAATCCTATTTGAAAAGAGCACTTAGCACAGTGGCTGGAAGGGCGATTTTTTATTTGAAGATAATTATGCACTCAATATAGCCTCTGAGGCCGAGATGCAGGAGAGTACGGATTGAATCTCTGCCACTTGTGCTAATTTTGGCCTGACAATCAACTGAGACAATCAACTCTGAGAAAACAGAGGATCTCCATCCGTTAGCACCACACCATCCATATACGGAACCGTTGTTTACAGCAAATGGAGAAAGTTTGGATGCTGCAGATAAGTTCACTTACCTTGGCAGTATACTTTCCAGGAGTGTATATACAGATGAAGAGGTTGACACACATACTGCCAGAATTAGTTCAGTGTTGTGAGGCTCCGAAAGGATGTGTGGGAGAGAAGGGGTATTAATTAGGCTGCTTACCAAAGCGAAGCTGGAGAGGACCGTTGGGCTGCCCTCATTGTTATATGCCTGTGAAACCTGGACAGTCTACTAGCACCAGGCCAGGAAACGGAATTGCTTCCATTTGAATTGTCGTAGGAAGATTCTGAAGCTCACTTGGCAGGATAAGGTACCAGACATTGATGTCCTTTATTGAGCTGAACTGCCAGGCATTCAAACTCTGCTGCAGAGAGCACAACTCTGCTGGGCTTGCTCATTGTTTGAATGCCAAACTCGTGTTTGCCTAAAAGACTATTTTACAGAGAACTCACAGAAGGTAGGTGCTCACATGGTGGTTTGAAGGAGCGATACAAGGACACTCTCAAGGTCCCTCCGAAGAACTTTGATATTGATTGTGAGAAATGGGAGACACTGGCATAGGACTGTGTAGCATGGTGTACCCACATCAAAGAAAGTGCTGAACTAAATTTATCAGCAATTGTGGTAGCTCAAAAGAAATGTGAGATATGCAAATTTAGAGACATCTCCTTCCCAAATGTTTATATGAACTACTTGTGCCCAACTTGTGGTAGAACCTTCTGAGCTCATATTGGCCTGATTAGCCACAGTTGGACATGCTACACATTGACCCCAACATCATGACGTCATTTTGGTCCTCTTTGAGAGTGAAGGACGACAAAATTAACTGTTAATGGGTGGTCTTAAAATGGGAAAGAGAGTCTGGGAAAGAGTCATCTCCTTGGAGCTGTGGTAGCAGCTGCTACCCTCTGTTCTTTCAGTTTGGCTTCCATATCTCTGTACTTATGGTTACTACTGACAACAGAGTATCCCTCTCCTTCTACTCCTACCTCCATGCCAGCCCCGTTTAGCTTCCTAACTAGTGCAACCTGCAGGTTGGTATTGTAACTTTTTGGTCAGTCTTTAGGTTTAGTGGTCAAAGGGTGAAGATCAAGATGGTGGAAATGAGTTGCTTAAGAGAGTCATAAATACCTCAACTGACACATTCACATTTGGTTGTTCAGATGCCAGAGAATAATGTTCTAATCTTTATTATTAACAACAGTAGTGCCATCTTTGTTTGTATAACAGTTTTACTCCTTATTTATTGACTTGGGTGTTGAAGTGTTTGCCTTTTGTCATGCCAACTAACTGATCCATGTGTGTGTGGCAGATCAAACAATGGTGTTTACATTTGACTTCGGGAGTGCACTTTTCTATTCACGTTTAAATATGAATGTATATGACACTCTGGCTATGGAGTAATGAAATTACCTTGATTCAACATGGGAAGAAATGGAAAAGATGCTTCCTATTTTACTCTTTTCTTTCCCCCACCCTCTTATCCAATCAATTGCCAAGTCTTGTTGGCTCCACTTTGACTACACCCCTTGCATTTGTTCTCTTCTCTTGACCTACTCAGACATTTCCCTGCTTCCTCATTTCTTGCTTGGACTATTATAATAGCCTTCCAGTTGGTCTCCCTTCCTCTAATCCTTTCTCATTCCAAACCATCCTTTGCACACTCGCCTACTCCAAAATCTTCAGTGTTTCCCAATTGCCTTGAGGATAAAATGAAAACTCCTCTGCCTGCCATCCAAAGCCCACCACAATTTGATATTATTCTCCTTCATATAGAGTTATGTCAGTCAACCAGGCAGGCCCACTAGTCATTCCTCTGCATGTGATATTCCTCCCTCCGAGTTTCACACTAGCTATTCCCCATGTCTGGAATGAGCTTCCTCCTTACTTTCCTTATAGAATCCCAAGCTTCCTTCCCAACATAGCTCAAGCTCCATATCTTGTCACTTCTTATACAAGGCCTTCCCTTGTCCCCCTGTTCTTAGCATTCTTTCCCTCTTGACATTTATTTGTATTACTTTTGTATGCTTACTGGTTCCACATATCTTTTCTCTCCCCGCCCCCCCCCCAACCTGTAAGCCTCTTGAGGGCAAGGAGATTTTTTGTTTTTACCATTGTATCCTTAGCACCCAGCACAGTGCCAGGCACATAGTAGGTGCTTAGCAAATATTGAATTATTTTGCACTTCCCTGTACCCAGTTCCTGTTCTTAAGTAATGGAAAGTCAACATTTCTCTTCCAAAACACTTATTGTATGAAAACAGATAGTTGTGATACAGATTGTTCTCTCCAATTATTTTCTACATCCTCAAACAATATTACCTGGGAAAAATCTCCATGGAGATTTTTGTAAACTTCTCGAGAGCAGAAACAGTTTTTGTTTTTGCCTTTGTATCCCTAGCACCTAACACAGTTCCTGGTATATAGTAGATACTTGATAAATATTGAATTGTTTTGCATTCATGTCTCCTCCTCCGTTGCCCTTCATTTGGGTATCAAGTTTTCTCTATTGAACTGCAAGATCAGATATCCATTTATGTGAGGATAACTGAAATGGGTCTATTTAATTATATAATCATGCCCCCAGGGACATTGTCATAAAAACTTGGTAGGAGAGGAGATTCTGAGTTCCAGCCTGGTTCCATCGGTTTCCATGACTTTTGACCTAGGGAACTTCTTTCAACAAAGAAGCCATGAGTCTGCCACTGAGAAGCAGAATGGCTGAGCTGCAGAGAGGCCATGTGGATAGATGGAATAGGAGTACTGTGGGCTATGTTGGTCATCCTATGCTTCTCCTGATAAATTCATCAGGGGACTGGAGGATTGGGCATTGATTGCCCCTGTGACAGAAAGCATGGAAAGCAAGTGGAACTGAGACTTCCTGCAGTGTTAGAGCATATTTAAAAGCAGAGGAAGACAGGATTGGGTGAGGTAGGGTGAGGGGGCTTGAATGGAGAGCTGACTGGGAACCAGTACCTGTGAGAACTGGTGAAACCCCAGGAGTACAAGCTATAGGCCTGCTTCCCCAGAATCTATTCTGGAGAAGCTCCCTTTACCTATCCAGCCTCTTTATTTCTTACCCCACTCCAATTAGCACATGTGGGAAGGAAATTCAAAAGTTTGGCTGCAGCCATTGTGCTGTTTGCATTAAATCCTTTGTGTTTCTATGTTACCGAAACTGTTAGTAAGGAATGTGATCATTGGAGATGACTTTAGTCCAATACCATAACTGCATGCTTGGAGCATGAGAAAAGGGAGTAAAACCTGAAAGGGAGAGATTTTCATCAGTTAGGCCTGAGGTAGGGATGAGTTGATTATAGAGAGAATATCTGATACCTTCATGCCCTAGATTGCTTTTGAACATAGCAAGAGATTTAATTAGAAAATGAATCCCCAGCCACAGGAATAGAGAAGAAAGCATAGGTGAGATTGATAACCCCGTATATTTCATCTAAGGACTGAACTACCTGGTTCACCACACTTTATGATGTCAAGAACAGAAGCAGTGATTGGCATAACAACTTTTTCCAGCTCCCTGTAATCCATGGGAGGTGCTATCTGCTTTTGGCCTTCTTCACTGGGTTGTAGGAGGAGTAATTATAGCTAAAAACCTGTCTCCTTCATCTCTATCACTAAGGAAGCAATGTATTGTACCCCCACCCACCCTGAGACCCAATTTTGTTGGATGTTAACTACATGGGATAATTCAGATAACTTTGCCATTTGCCATTTGACCCTACCTACAGCAATCAACACAGAGGTCATCTTAAATGCTGTTACAGGTAGTAACTTTCTAGAACTCATAATGTTCATTTCCATGATATACTCACCTTGTTTATCTACACAAATGTAACCTGGTTAGGGGCGGGAGGACTTCATTCACCTTCGCTGGGCAAGGATAGCTTTTCCCTCTGTGGACTGCTTTCAACCTTCCAAATATAATCTAGGGTATCCTTATAAATCTGTTGGGAGTCTCTTGGCATGATAATAACCTGGCTGCTGGTATCCAGCAACAGTTTATATATTTGGCAACCCTCTTCCCAATTCTTATGCAGGCTGCCATGACTCAGGCCTATGGCCTCCAGTACCTTTACGGTCCTATAGTTTAGATGACCAGAGGCTTGGGGGAACTTCAGATTTCACCCTCAGAGGAATCATTCCAGGAATCTCTAAAGTCTGGATATAAAGACTTGGGTCACTTGGTACTGCCAAATGGGCTGGGTGGTTAGGGGAGTGTATTAAACTTAGGCAGCATAGAAGGTCCCTTTATACCCCTATCTTGGATGGCTCACTATATAGTTTTACTGGTAACTCTGAAGCTTGTGATTATCTCTTCATCAGTCGCATGTTTCAAGAGACATACTTAAAACTCCTTATGGGGATGACTCAATGACCCTATGCCATATGAATGTGGCAATGGGCCCAGTGCCTTCTCTTGCCATCCATAGAGTGCCTATTTGCATGCATAGTAATAGTTGTTGGGGAAGCTGCTGGGTTTGTTCTGATTTTCTGCTCAAATTAGACCAACTGATTTTTCTAGGCCTGTACGTAGTTGCGCCTATAGCTAATGAATCATGGCACCCAAATATGGCTCTACCCAGAAGGAGGGATTTAAATGCTCTTGATGGAGGCTGGTCATAGAGCGTGAGGGGGCATGCCTGGGCAGCATAAATTCATTCTCTATCCAAGCCATCACTTTTGGAATTTCATCTTCTCTTATTTCATGCGACTCATTAGAGAACTAACTGCAAAGTGAACTAATTTTCATGTGGCTAGATATATATCTTAGTCACCTAAAAAGGGACGAAGGACAGTTTCCATATGGGTCTTCCAACCGATTCACCTGACTTTGCAAAGTAAGTATTTTTTGAGATTCCCAAGCTCTTGGAAGTCTTCAAATCAAAGGAGATCCTTCTTGGCTCCCTTGAACCACACTCTCACCAGCCACTGTTTCAGTGACTCATCAGGTTTTTATTTAGAGTTCCTCTCACGTTCCTTGTGGATGAAAGAAATCCTGCTTTTTCCCTTCCCCATCATCCTATGAAG
Source organism: Phalanger gymnotis (assembly GCA_028646595.1). NCBI lineage: Eukaryota > Metazoa > Chordata > Mammalia > Diprotodontia > Phalangeridae > Phalanger > Phalanger gymnotis. Next base: position 450,724,092 of record CM053623.1, on the reverse strand, counting down.
GAAATCAACCCCTGGGAGGAAGAGATGTTCTAACACTTCAAATACAGAAGTTAGAAAACCTGGCAAGAGACTCCTTTTTTGCTCAAAGCCTAATTGTACCTCCTGGGAAGGATGAAAACCCAAAGGTAAGCACTGTTTGGAATGTGAAGCCTTTCTGGTATATAGTTAAGGAGGATAATTTCAGAGGACTCCATCCAGGCTGACAACACAAGGAAAAGGCTGCTTCCATGAGCAGGTACTGAACTCTCTACATCATAGTGTTAAGACATTATGGCATAGTAGATAGAATGCTGGATTTAGAGACAGACTACTTGGGTTAGAATACTAAATCTGCTACTTCTTGGCTATATGAGCTTGGAGAAGACATTTCTTCTCTTTGATCATAGTTTCCTTAACTATAAAATATGGAGATGGGATTAGGTGACCTCTGAGTTTCTTTCTAGCCCTAAGTCTTTTGATCTTGTGATTCTATATTGGATGAAAACTGAAGCCTTCTAACCTTGGAATGTCTGTAGAAAGGACAATTCAGACTGTCCACACAGACAGACAGACAAGGGGGAGGAATTATATTTCAGGAATGGATTGCTCTGCTTGATACAACAACCTAGCATGCTTGAGTATGTCAATAGCCTAATTGATATGGAATTCCATAAGATTTTTTTAATGAATCTATTAAATCCAATAGGGAATTTTTAAGAGAGGCATTGGACAGAGGGAGATAAACACTGGAAGAAGGAGAACTCAGAAATAAAATTCCAAAAATGCTATCCACATTCAGATAAAGAACTTTGGAGTCTGAATGCAGATGGAAGCAGACTATTTGCTCTCCTTTTCTTTTGTGGTTTTGTTTCATTTCTTCTTTCTCACGGCTCCTCCCATTAGTTCTAATTCTTCTTTACATCATGGCTAATATGAAAATATGCTTAATATGAATGTATAAATAGAGCCTATATCAGATTGCATGCCATCTTGGGGAGGAGGAAGGAGAGGGAGAGGGAGAAAATTTAAAATTCAAAATTTTATGGAAGTGAATGTTGAAATCTAAAACTAATTATATTAAAAAGAAGTAAAATTATAGGGAAATAAAATGTGAATGGGCTACTTCAGGAAGATTAACCACATTTATCCATCAGTTCTGCTTTACCAACAGAGTTATAGCTACTCTGTCATGAGTGACAGTGGGATGAAGCAGAAAGAGCCCTGGCTCTGGAGTCAGAAGACCTGAGTTCAAATCCTCCCTTTGTCACTTACTATCTATGTTATCTTAGGCAAATCATTTAAACTCTCTGATTTTCTCATATGTAAATCAAGAGAGTTGGAGTCAAGTACTTTTAAGGTCCATTCTGACTCCAAATCTATGATCCTGTGACATAAAGAGGTATAACTTTTGGTTATAAAGCCCAAACCCATATTTGGGAATTTAATTTTCTGGTGAAATTGAATGAGATAATCACAGAAGAATGGAGGATTCTTAAAATTCACCATTCTAACTTAAAGACTCATATCTTTAAATCCTCCACTGCAGCTGAGTTTTGAAGAGACCTTCTTTTGTAGGGTGTTTGTATATATATGCACAGTTTCTTCATATGCTGGCTTTGAGGCTGGTTGAATAATCTGGTTGGCTAGGAAGCTGGTTAAGGAAGAAGAATCAGAGAAGTCAGTTTCAGAAAAACTTAAAACTCCTTGACAGTATCTATCATTAGCTCTCCTGACCCCCTCATTAGGGAATTTTAAGAAGAAACATACAGTGGAATACTTTCTAAATCTAATATTGGGGAACAAGGTCCCTTAGTGGGCTCTTTCTATGGTTATGATTTTAAGGCACATAAGATAACATGGTAAGGTGGATTTGGAGGTAGCGATTCAAATCTTGACTCCACTACTTATCACCTGTGTGACCTTGGAAAATTCACAACCTTTTTGAATCTCTACAAACTAAGGATGTTGGATGACCACTTGTTACAGTGGGAATTTCTTTTGTGTATAGGTTGGACTTGATGGAGACTGATGTTTCTACCAAATATCAATATTGGTAGAATCAATATTCAATTCCATATTTCTGAGGTCCCCCTTTTTGTTCTAAATCTAGGATCCTATCCTAATATAGCCAAATCTCCAAGAAGCAATATTGAGTAGTGAAATGAGCCCAGCCCTGTCCCTTGTTATATATATGACCATGGGCAAGTCTTTTCAACATTCCTTGGCCTTAGGTTCTCTAGTTGTGACGTGAAGATTGTTTTATGAGTAGAAGGGGGAAAGGAACATGCAATAGTACCTGTCATTTCATTCCTGTTGAAAACTATTACCATTGGAGAGTTGTGAGTGTTCTGCCACCTGTGGTCTTAGGTACCTGAGGCACTGAGATGTTGTGATTTCCCTAAGGTCACACAGCAAGTATGTGTCCCAGAGGGGGTCATGAACCTATGTCTTCCTGATGCCAAGGCCAGCCCTCTATCCACTATGTCTTGCTGCCTTCTCTTGATAATGATCATCAAAATATAATTGGTATTACTTGTTGGGGGGAGATAATTTTTCATTTTTAGAGATTCAGCACTGAAAGATGCTCTAGAGGTCATTTTGGACCAGCTTCCTCATTTTACAAATGAGGACGGTAGAAGCAGCTAGTAGCACAGTGGATAGACTGCTGGGCTTGTACTTGGGAAGACTTGAGTTTGAATTCTGCTTCAGATACTTAACTAGCTTACTAGTCCCTTAACCTCTCAGCCTTAGTTTTCTCATATGCAAAATGGGGATAATTACACTACCTACTTGACAAGGATTGTTGTGAAGGTTGAATGAGATAGCAAGTATAAAGGGCTTTGTAAACCTTAAAGTATTATTAAAATGTGAGGCCCAGAGAGATGAAGTAAATGGTAGCCAATAGCAAAGTTGGGATTTGAACCCAGGTCTTCTGACTCCAAATCCAGCACCATTTCCACTAGACTAAGCTCTTTCAAGTTGTCTACATTATCTGCCTATTTGTACAGATCTAGAAATATCCCTGGCTGAGACACATCCTTGTGGAAGAGAAAGCTAGGAGATAAAGTGAGAATCACTCAATCACATCCCATCTGGGGCATTCCTTTTAGGCAAAAATCACTTCAAACTTTAAGAAGCCATGACTCTCAGGGACCTTGATTTTTGGAGGACTGTTAAAATCTGCCTTTCTTAGAGCTCAGGTCTGTGGCTGTTGTTGTTGTTGTTGTTGTTTTGTGTGTGTGTGTGTGTGTGTGTGTGTGTGTGTGTATGTTTTGTTGTTATAGTTTCAGCACCTAGCATAGAAGCTGGTATATAGTAAACAGTTCATAAAGACTTGTTAATTGAATGAAAAGAACACCTGCCAGCAGGATTATGGACCCAAAAATGCCAATTCAGTTCAATAGGTATCTATGAAGCTTACATGCCAGTCACTATATTACTCTAGACAAAAACCAAGGAATAATTTCTTGTGTGTCCTCAATGTGCTCATTTGTTAAATACTGTATATGCTATGGGCAAGGCACTTTGGAGATATGGTCAAATGAGACAGTCCCTGCTTTTAAGGAGTTCACATTCCAATGGGAAACATACCAGGCACATGCAATGCAATTTGAGGTGGAGGAGAATGCAAACAGCTGGGGATGGAGAAGGCCAGAGCTAAGACTTTATGGAGTAGGGGGGTGCTGAATTGAGCTTGAAGGAAGGTGGGGATTTTGTTAGTGGAGGTGAGGAAGAAATGCTTTCCTGGCAAGGTACATAGATGGGAGATGTAATGGCAAGGGCAGAAAACAGCTAGATTTTAAGTTAGCTTGGCTGGGATGTGGAGTGTATCAAGGGGATCCATGTGAAATAAGTCTGAAAAGCTTAATTGGAACTGGACTGTGGAGACTCCCAAATGCCAGGCTGATGTTATTTTAAAATGAGATATAGAGGATTTAGGGCACTTGGTTAAGGGCCTCTGAGTGTTGAGTAATGTAGTCAGTAATGGATCCATGTCAGAACCACAGATGTTGAATTGTAGGGGGGTAGAAGGGAATAAGCTTTGTTAAGCACCTACTATGTGCCAGGCATAGGGTAAGCAATCTACAAATATTATCTCGCTTACTTTAGCTATACTAACAAAAAAGCTCCTACTTCCCTAGGTGGAAACATATTATGACAATATGCTTCCAAAAAATCAATTTTATTTCCAGCTCCAAATTCTCCACTCCTCCACCCACTGAGAAGGCAAGAACAATAAAACCCATTACAAATATGTATAGATGAGCAAAACAAAAGTCTGCATTAGCAATATTTAAAAAAAAAGCAAGAAAAAGAAACGACTATATGTTTAGAATAAAACTAAAGAACACCAGGAAAGGACCGACCTAGGAGAGAATCTAGCCCAACCTTCTCATATCACAGATGAACAAACAGACCTTTAGAAGAGAAGGGACCCAAGTATGGCAGATGAGAAATTGGAATCTAAGCCTCCTGTCTGCTGGTCTGGGCCACTTGCCATTAGAATAGCCTTCATCCAATAAACATACATAGTTCTCACAAAAGGCTTCCTGGGTCATTTCTAGGGGAGGTAAAATGAAGGAAAATAGGATCCTTCTCATGTTCAGCACTATCAGAGAGCTGTCATTTCATTTCAGCACTCTGGTCAGCTCTGCCCTGTGAACCTGTTTGGAGGAACTAAACAGCTCACCCAAATGTTGGTTGAACTTGGCTGGCGAGAATTATAATCATAATTAACAGTAGCAAGACATAGGTCAGGATGACTGGCAAAGGCCCAGATGTAGTGGGGGACCTTGGCCTTTTTAAGCTAAGATCTTTCCCAGGTCTCAGTTTGTCTGAGGCAAAGCCCATTCAGTAATTAAAGGCTAGGTAAGAATTGAGGCAAAAGATGGTTTAGTTTGCCTTCTTAAAAAAATCAATCTGGGAGGGGAAGACCCTCAGAGTTTCTGGCAAAAACAGAAACAATTGCTATTTACACTCACGCTGAGCCATCAAAGCCCGTAAACGAGCAAGTGGGGCTTGGGCTGGGACTATTGGCCAATCAGTGAAAGCCAGAGTGATTAGGGTTAAAGGTATAGTCGAGTAGCTCCATTTGAATCCCACCGGGCTTTAACAAAGCCTGGTTTTTCAGAGATATATTTCAAGAAAACATAAATGAAAAACTACATGAAACAGAGGAGTTTATTGTCCCAGCTTTTATTTAAATGACAAAATAAATAAATAGGGAAGAAAAAAATCCAACTCCCAAACCCTAAGGTACCTTGTGAAATATGATGAAAATTTTTATTCCTTTGGACAGAGCATCCACATGTAAGGATATGACTGTAAAGACAGAGGGAGAGGAGGAGGAGGAGAAGGAGAAGAAGGATAAAGAGGAGGAGGACAACAATGATGATAAACTCTGATGACAATATAGTTCACATTTATGTGGTGCTTTACAGTTTATAAAGTGCCTTACAAATATTAGTTCATTTGATCTTCACAATAGCATTATGATGTAGATGTTCTTGTTATCTACAAGGGGGCACCACTCATTATTTAGGGGCATGTGAATTTGTAGATTGGTGTGGTAGAAAAAGAGCTGAACTTAGAGTCTCAAGATCTGAGTTCAAATCCTGGTTCTGTCACTTACAACCTATGTGATGGTGGGCCAGTCACATCTCTCTAGACTCAATTTCCTCACCTACAAAATAAGAGACTCCTATTACATGATGGTTCAGGTTTTTTCCAGTTTTAGTAGATTTCCTGGCATATTTGTTCAGCTGTTTTTCAGTTGTGTCTGACTCTGTGATCCCATCTGTGGTTTTCCTGGCAAAGATACTGGAGTATCTCCAGCTCATTATACAGATAAGGAAACTGAGCCCAACAAGGTTAAGTGACATGCCCAAGCACACAGCTAGTAAGTGCCTGAGGCCATATTTGAACTCAGGAACTTGAGTCCTTCTGACTCTAGGCCCAGCACTCTATCCACTGTGCCACCCAGAAGGTGCTTAATAAATGTTTGTTGACTTGACTATGAAAACAGGTCCAAGTCCCCATCCTCTGGAGACATCACCTCCTTTGAAACATCCTGATTTTAATGAGCACTAATCACATGACCTTGGCACAATGAAACTAATTCCCCACAGAAGTGGATACGCATGAGCTCATTGTGGACCTGGGAGTTCTAGACACAGTTTGAGTACTTCTTGAAGTGCTTAAAGGACAAAGGAACAGAACATAGCAATTCCCATATGATTCCCACACTTCTTATAGGACTGATCGTCAGCTGCAGGTCCAACTCGAATTAGGGGCTTAGATTGCTCACAGGATGGGAGAATGCAATATAAGATTTTGCATAACCTAGAACTCTTGTGGGTTGGTGTTCCCCCAAATCTTGCTGTCTGGTCACTGGTGGAGCCTCTGACTTTGTCTGGCCCTGGCCAACCTACCCTGTAGCAGAGAGAATGGAATGTGTAGCCAGATGGGTCAAGGGATGGCATCACTAATAATTATTTCATTTCTATCTTGATTTTTACTTCCCTGCTACCACTGTATCGCACCACTGCTCCATCAACCTTTGATATGATGTCTATTTTTCACTTCGAAAAGATGTGGGGAGGAGGGAAAGAAGCAAATAAGTTGTAGAGTGAAAGGTCATTACTCACAATATCTGGAGTTAAAAGATCTGAGAGTGAATAGAGGTTTTATTATTTACTCCGTCTGTGACCTTGGGCAAGTCACTTAATGTTTTGGGCCTTAGAACACAGAACAAGATTCAATTCAATTAAAAAAATTATCAAGTGACTACTATGTGCAAAGTTCTCAGTGATTTGAGGGTGTTGATGAAACAAATGTTCAATCAACCAATAAGCATTTATTAAGCACCTGCTATACACTACATATAGTGCTATATGTTAAGGATGCAAAGAGTATACACAGTATAGGCTCTTTTTTCAAGGAACTTCCAACCTTATTGGAGTAAAGAACATGAACATTTTGAAGTCGATGTACCATATGTACTAAATAAATATAACTTAATTTCAGAGGTTGGGAGGAACAGTTGGGAGAGATTAGGAAAGGCCTCACGTAGGAGGCAGCATTTGAGCTAAGCTTTGAAAGACACTAGGAATTCTAAGCAATGGAGATATTCAGGTAGAGAGGAGAGCCAGTACAGAAGTAGGGAATGCTGTGTGTGAAGGACAATGAGTTGGCCATTTTGGCCCAACTGAAGAGAATTCGAAGGGGCTAATGGATAATAAGTCTGGAAAGAGAGGTTAGAACCAGATTAAGAAGGACTTTAAAGGCCAAACGGAAGAATTTATATTTGATCCTGGAGACAATAGGGAGCCATTGGAGCTTCTTGAGCAGGGGAGTGACATAGTCTCATTTGTACTTTAGGAATATCAATTTAGCAGCTGTGTAGAGAATGGAATGGAGAAGGGAGAGCCTGGAAGTCGAGAGTTATTAGGAGACTATTGCAATAGTCCAGGGAAGAGGTGATGAGGGCCTGCACTAGGGCGGTAGCTGGATGAGTGGCCATAAGGGAAGGGTTTTGAAGGCAGAACTGATAAAACATGGCCACTGACTGGGTGTCCCCTTGGGAAAGGTTAGAGAGATGGTGCAGATTGCAAACCTGTGCATCTAGGAGAATGGTAGTACTTCACAAAAATAGGGAAATTAGCAAAAGGGGCGGGCTTACTTTTTTTTCCATTTGTTCAGTCATCTCAGTCATGTCCAACTCTTTGTGACTGCTTTGGGGTTTTCTTGGCACAGATACTGGAACGATTTGCCATTTCCTCCTCTAGCTCATTTTACGTATGAGGAAACTAAGTGACTTGCCCAGGGTCACACAGCTAATAAATGTCTGAGGCCAGAATTGAACCAAACAGATGAGTCCTCCTGACTCTAGGACCAGTACTCTATTCACTGCCACCGAGCTGCCCCAGAGTTCACAGGGTTGGGCTGAGGGAGGAGATCATGAGTTCTGTATTGCATATGTTGAGTTCGAGATGCCTTCATAGGGCATCTAGGCAGAGAGGTCAGGCAGTTTTTGATGTGGGTTTGGAGCTTAGATGATCACTAAGGATTCTTCTACCTTTAAATCTTTTAATCCGATGAAGTGTCTTTCTAAAGAATTTTGGTAATCGAGGAAAGTGGGAAACCAGGAAAAGGCCGGTGGTAGCAAAACCTAGATTATAAATTCCTTGCAAACTAGGACTATCTTTTACCTTTCTTTGTATCCTCAGTGATCACCACAGGGCCTGGCACAAAGTAGATGCTTAATAAATACTTGTTGACTTGATTTCTTAAGACAACACTCAATCTTCAGTATAGAGTATTGGCAAGGACATTGGATTTGCAGTCAGAAGACCAGTATTAAAATCTACCTCTTGGTGGTGCCAGAGATAGCATGCTAGACCAGGAGTCAGGAAGACCTGAGTTCAAATCCAGCCTCAGATATTTCTTAGCTGTGTGACCTTGGGAAAATTTTAACCTCTGCCTGCTTCACTTGTACAATGAAGATAATAACAGCACTTATCATCCAGGGTTATTGTGAGGATAAAATGAGGTAATGTTTATAAAGTACTGTGTAAATATTATTATCATTGTTGTTGTCATTATAAAGCAATTTAACCTCCCTGGGTCTCAGTTTTCTCCTCAGTAAGAGAAAGGAGTTGGACCAGATTTGCTGCAGCTCCATGAGCATTTATTAAGAGCTTACTTTGAGCAAGGTTCGAAATCCATGGCCAGACCAAGTTCCTGGACACTGGGACTCATCACTTGGACCCACCTTGACCCCAGCCTACTCCTCCCCACCAATTCATCATAGTGCATAATGATTTTAGTATGATCCTGACCTGAATCTCCTCTTTTCCTCAGCAGTAGTCCCTAGCTTCATGGCTACTGGAAATGGCACCATTGTAAAGGAGTTTCTCCTGCTTGGCTTCACCAACCACCCTGAGCTGGAGACTCTTCTGCTCATAGTGTTTCTGGCTTTTTACCTCATGATGCTGCTGGGTAACCTGGGCATGATTGCCCTGATCTGGACTAATCCTGGACTCCACACGCCCATGTACTTCCTGCTCAGACAGCTGGCTTTCCTAGATGTCTGTTTCTCCACAACAGTGTTACCACAGCTCCTGGTGACCTTGGCCTCTGGCAGAGTTGTGGTCTCTTATGAGCAATGTGCTACCCAGTTCTTCATGTTCACTTTCTTTGGCTCAGCTGATTGCTACCTTCTAGCCCTTATGGCCTATGACCGCTATGTGGCTGTGTGTCAGCCTCTGCTCTACGTCACTATCATGACACCCAAGACAAGGCTGAAGCTGGTAACCGGGGCATACTTTGGAGGCTTGGCTAATGCTGTTCTAAGGACCAGTTGCACATTCTCACTCTCCTTCTGTGATGACAACCAAATCGACTTTATTTTCTGCGACTTTCCGCCCCTGTTGGAGCTGTCCTGTGGAGACTCTTTCCTGCAAGAACTCTTGATTCTGCTATTTGCCTGTTTTGTGATCCTGTTCAGCCTGGCCATGATCTTGGTGTCCTATCTGTTCATCATCAGAGCCATACTACAGATTCACTCTGCTGGTGGGAGGGCCAAGACCTTTTCTACTTGTGCTTCCCACATGGCTGCTGTTGGACTCTTCTTTGGGACCCTTGCATTCATGTATGTACGCAACCGGTCAGGAAAATCCCTAGAAGAGGACAAGGTGGTGTCTGTGTTCTACACTGCAGTGATCCCCATGCTGAACCCTCTCATCTACAGCCTGAGGAACAAGGAGGTGAAGGAGGCCCTGAAGAAAACACTTAGTAGGCTTAAGTTATCTTAAGCTTTCCATCATCATTCTGGGCTATTAGCGTCACCATGGCGATTGACAAGTGTCCTGAACATCTGTGAGGAGTTAGGGTCTGTGCTATATAAATAGAGTTACATGAGACCTTCCCACAAGGTACTTCAAATAACTCAGTGCCAGGAAAGGGCAAATATAAAATAGCAGGCTGAAGAAAGGCATTACCATTTGTTGGAGCAAAGGTTAGGAAACCCGCTGGAGGATTAATCGCATGATAGGAGGAATGAAAGAGAATTATTTTGTTGACAATTGTAAAGTGATGAAACCAGGGAAAATTGACGTGGGAGAATCAGTGAGCAGAGGACAGGACCCAAGGCCCATATTCTGCCAACACATTGGCAGGGAGAGGTGGCAAAGGTTATTGTCACTCATTCCTTCATTTGTAACACCAGTGAAAGCAGCTCTGGAAGGAGTGTTGTCTACCTGGTACTCAGTCCTTTCTACCCTCTCTTCCATTCAGAATCCTTCCCAGGCCCCTTCTATCTCCTCCCTGGACAGGCAGGAGTGGTTTAGGGGAGGATCTTTTCCTTGTCTCTCCTCACCTTTGTCCCTCCCAATCCCTTTTTCTCTAGAGAGTTAATCAGCTTCATCTTGTTTTTTTTTAAAAGCTTGCTTTTAGTCTAGAGGAAATGTAATAGTCCTCAGGCCCACATTGTATTTTTCTCCGCTTTTTTATGGAGTTTATGTCAGATGGAAAATTATTAATACAATCATAATAGCACAGAGTCCCCAGGGAGGAAAATTCCTAACATTTGGATAGAACTTTGGCTCTATGTTCTAATATAAATTTTATATATTTCTGGATAACTTTCTCCATTCCCCCATTTTTTTTTGGTAATGAACTAAGCATCCAATACAAGCCTTAATGACCAACCTTGGGTCAGTTGCAAAATCAGGATACAGGAAATGATCAGCTAAATGCAAGGAGAAGCATATATAACTTCCCCTATCCTTGGACCGATGTGTGGAATGGGAGGCTGGGAAAAGAGTGGACTCATACATTTGGCATTTCCTTAGACTTTGCAGAGACAATTCTATGCATCAGCTTAGTCTGACTTTTTTTTGTTCCAAGAGGTCTGCAGGAATCTGACAGACCACTTGGATCTCTCCCTTTACTCCGGGAGCTCAGCTATCCTTTCTCTTTAATCAGTGCCCCTATGTGGCTTCTATCTTCAGTTCAGCTCTTCGAGTCCTGGGTGGGAGAGGACAGGCAGGGGCCTGTAGTCCCCACTCCTTTCCCTCACAGCCGTTCACCTTTTCTAAAATTCATGGCTGTGCCTCAACACTGCCTTCTGGATGGTTTGCTATAGTTTGCAGTGCTTTCTCATAGCTGAGAGAGAATGCTTATTCCTCTGAACTACAAATCCCAGAATGCCAGGCAATCTCAATGAGCATTTATTAAATGCTTGCTATGTATACTGTGCAAGGTGCTGTGGATACAGACCAAAGTGAAGATTTCTTGCCTTCAGGAGTTTGTAACCTATTTTGGGGACATACCATCTATACAGAGAGGTAAGAAATAAAATATATAAAGTCTAAACACAAAATAATTTTGCAGATGGAGCAGCAGAGAACTCTACAAACTTGTTGGTGGGGGAATCAGGAAGGGCCTTATGTAGGAAGCTTCCTCTCTCTAGCATGACAAACCTTTGGTTGCATGCCGGTAACTTATTAAGACAAAGTTATTAAGCTGTTTTCTAACTACTCCCTTTGGCCTCTTTCTTTCTCATCATGGTTACAGTAAATAAAAAATATGTGTACACACGCATGTAATAGAATTTATACATTTATTTACACATTATATATTTTATATACTTATATGTGTGCTATATAGTGTATACAGTTAGGCATATTCTATAACTAACATATATTATAACAATTGTAAAAATGTAAATAAATAAAAATGTAAAGAGAAAATCACATTGTACTGTGAAGCCCTTGTTTTCCTAATTCTTGCACTCTTCACCAATTCTCCCCTAACCCTAACCACCATAAAGGTCTCTGCAGTTAGGAATAACTAGGTGTACATTTTTCCCAAGACACTTACTGGCTGTGTGAACCTCAGCAAGTCACAACGTCTCTGAACCTTAGAAATGTCCATTTCCCCATTCGTAAAAGGTAGATAATGACAGCACCCACCTCCCAAGGTTCTTCTACTTTTTGTTATCGCCTTTTCAAATGTAAGTAGTTGTTGATGTACATCGATTTTAGAAAAGGGCTCCAGTTTTACAAGGAAACCTTAACTGAAGAGTAAAATGGGCTTCTCTGTGTTCTCAGCTATACTATGCTAATGGAAAGTCAGGAGACATTTGGACCTTGAGCTAGTGGCCTAGGAACCACTCCCCTCTTCATTATTTTATTTCTCACCACTTGTGCTCCTTTGATTGGACTCCATCATGGCCCCCGAAAACTGCATCACCAGGAAATTCATCATCCTGTGAGACTGCATCATCTTTGGTACTCACATCACATTACACATTACACAGCACACACTACACTCGGTAGTGCCCCACTGATTGAAAGACTGAGGGCAGACTGAAGAACTCCCATTCCTCCCTTTAAAGAAGCCCCCTAGATTAGCCATGTCTTCATTTCCCACCAGCTGCATTACTTCGTACTGGATTCTATCATGACCCTACAGCCCCTCTTTATCAGCTTCCCATTGTGTGTTCTCTTCTCCCACTAGATTGAAAGCTCCTTGAGGGCAGGGACTGTCTTTCTCCAGTGCTTAGCACAGTCCCTGGTACATATTAGGTACTTATTAAATATTTACTGACTGACTGCCTCCTTTTTTTATTATGCCCTTATTAATTCACACTGAGATGGCATTCATTTTCCTGGCTACCAACTGAGGGTGTTGCTTGAGCCTGAAGTTCCCTATGGACTCCAGACCTTTTTCAGACTACTAGCTGTCTAGTCACTCCTCCCCAATCTTGAATTTGTAAAGTTGATTCTTTGACTCCAAATATAAAGCTCAAAATTATTGCTACTAAACTCATCTTATTTTATTTAGGCCAATATCCTAGCCTGTCAAGAACTTTATGAACCTTGACTGTCATTCAGTGTGTTAGTATCTCTCCCAGCTTTGTAGAGTTGCTATGCAGGTCATCTATGCCTTTGTCCAAAGCACTGAAAAAACTATGACACAGTGCAGCACCAAGCATATCCCTGCAGTCCTGCACTGGAGATCTCTTCCAAAGTGACGCCGGACCTTAAGGAATAGTCCTTGAGACTGACCATTGAATTGTATCATCTAGCACACATCTCTCAATCTTTTGCAAATAATTAGCATGAAAGATTTTGTCAAATAGTTTGCTAAAATCTACATATGCGGCATTTGTCTGATCTATCAGTTAAGGGGAGGGAGGGAGAGAGGGAGGGAAGGAGGGGGAGAGAGAAAGAGAGAGAGAGAGAGAGAGAGAGAGAGAGAGAGAGAGAGAGAGAGAGAGAGAGAGAGAGAGGTTAATTTGGAACAGGGGCTGGGAACCTGCAGCCTTGAGGCCACATGTAGCTCTCTAGGTCCTTGGGTGTGAGCTTTCGACTGAATCCAAGTTTTATAGAACATAACCTTTTATTAAGAAGATTTGTTCTTTGAAGTTTGTATTCAGACAAAAGGCTGTACTTGAGGACTTAGAGGGCCACATGTGGCCTTGAGGCCACAGGTTCCCTATCTCTGGTTTGGAATAATTTCTTCTGGATGAAGTCATGTGAGCTCTTTTTGAATATCTAAGAATACATTCTGGAGAAAATAATTCTCAACATTTACAGTCACCATTTTTAAGTATTACATTCTAGAATTTGGCCAGGAATTGAAGTCAGGTTCAGTGGCTTCTTCTCATTTGGTGAGAACCAGCACATTTGTCCTTTGATGTTCCATGACCTCTCCATTTCTTCCCAACCTCTCAAATATCCCTGACTATGGCTCAGTGATGATATTCACCAGTTCCACCAGCATACTAGGATGTAGTTTATCTGGGCCAGTGCCTTGATCTCACTGAAAGGCAGATTTCTTATAATCTTACTTATCTTGGTTATCGACTCTATGTTTTTATTCCGCCAAAGATCCTTCTTGGCAGAGAGAATAAGAGTAAAATAAGAGTTGAATAACTCCATCTTCCCTCTGTTGTAAGTTATTGTTGTCACATCTATCTTGAACAGTTGTCCTTTCTCTTCTTTGTCCCTCTTTTTTCTTCAATACAACTAAAACAAAATCCAGCCTTTTTGGGACTCAGTTTTGGTTGCTAGCCTCTCCTCATTCTGGACATTCCTGACACTATTCTTATGGGGCCACTGAAATACTTTTGTATTCATCTTTTGTTATCTGCCCTGCTTTCCGTCCTCAGTACATATTCAAAGGTATAATTGTGAAAATGATAGTTATTGGTTCCAGCCCAATGGAAATATGTGATGTGAATATGAGTGATGGAACTCCAGGGGGATTCACTACTCACACTAATCAGGACTTAGCTATACAAGGATTTAAAAAATCCAAATTGTTGTTGAATTCCCCATGAATCTACACCAGTTTCTTAAGAGTATTTCCCCTTTATTCCTCATTGGAATGATTTATTTTGTTTTTTCAGTTGCATTCTTAAGAACTTCTTGTCCTTCCTGGACTGTAAGGGGAAATGGTGACCTATAGGCACATGTCAACTAAAACACAAGTGTGGACTTAGTCTGGGCTTTGGGTCTTTAGTTGTTTCTTCTGTTTTATCTCTTTGCTGAGTATTATTGTTGTTCAGTCATTTAAGTAGTGTCTGACTCTTCATGACCCCATTAAGATTTTCTTGGCAAAGGTACTGAAGTGGTTTTCCATTTCCTTCTTTATTTCTTTGCTGAATATTGTTGTTGTTTGGTTGTTTTAGACATGTACAACTCTTCATGACCCCATTCGCTGTTTCCTTCTCTAGCTCATTTTACAGATGAGGAAACTGAGGTAAAGAGGGTTAAGTGACTGGTCCATGGTCCCATAGCTAGTAAGGGTTTGAGACCATATCTGAGCTTAGGAAAATGAGCCTGACTTCTTATCTGATACCTTTTATTCACTCTACATTTATACCGACTGAACTGCTCATTATTATCCATTTACTTCCTTTTCTACATCTATGTCTTTGCACAGAACCCACCACCAATGACTAGAATTTATATTTCTTTTTTTTTT
>CM053623.1:450690244-450708616 GCA_028646595.1 Phalanger gymnotis | reverse complement strand
TGTGCCTCCCATATTATGGCAGTTTCCCTTTTCTTTGGCACACTTATCTTCATGTACATGCGGCAGAATGAAGGGAAATCTCTTCAGGAAGCTCGGGTAGTGTCTGTGATGTACACGATGATCATTCCTATGCTGAACCCCCTCATATACAGCCTGAGGAACAAGGAAGTGAAGGAGGCCATGAGAAAAACCTTGGGGAGTATAAAGGTCTTCAGGAGGGAGCTAGGCTGAAAGAAACCTCATTGTCATGCTTGTGGTACCCGTGGTTCTGTAGTTGAAAGTACTTCTAGGGCAAATTCAGCAGAGCTGGGCACGGCTCTGTGACTCCGAGGAAAGTTTTAACATGGATGTTGATGCCAGGTTTGGTAAAATCTTCTAGAAAGTCCTGTCTCTTAGTCCCATAAGTGCAGTAGTTGGTGGGGGGGAAGACCTCTGAAGAAGGGTACCATGACACAAAATTCCTGGGAGTGGTGGCCTTTGTTCTTTGCGTCTCAGAAAGACTGCACATTGAGGCACAGAAATGGGAGTCAATTTCCAGGAGAAGCATGAAATCATGCTTTGCTGGGTTAGAATTGTGCTCCCCCTCTATTGGAAGATGTGCTGCCCTCCTCAGGATGTTGGCATCCTTTGGGGAGTCCCATTAGCCTCTTGCTAGTTTAATCAATCAATCATGCAACAAAGCATCGATTACTTACCTAAAATGTGTCAAACTCTGGACTAGGCACTGGAAATAAAAAGATCGAAGTGCTTTCAGAGAGCTTACATTATGAGTTTGTGTGCCATGCCATCCATTATGTCTCAGTTCAGCAGTGGGCTATGTGAGTTGGCTGTGTGGTTAGTGGAAAGAATGCTTCATCTAGAGTCAAGAGACCCGGGCTTGGTTGCGAGCTCTGACACTCTTCCCCTTGTAACTCTAAGCAAGAGTCTTTACCTCTTTGTTCAAGAGATTCCTTCTCTGTAAACTGGGGCTCATCATACCTGCCTGGCTTATTCTGTAGGGTTGTTGGGAGGAGGGCACTTCTTTAGGACCCGAAGTGTTTCATTTCTTTGTTTGCATTTTTAGTGCCTAGTACAGTTTCTGACCCATCATAGATGTCTCTAATAAATGTATGCTGATTTGGATTGAATCCCACAGTGGTGGAATTGGAATGAGACTAGTAGTACTAGCAGGTGAGTTTCCTTTCCCTCTTTGAGACTCAGTTTCCTCATCTATTAAATGGGGTGAATGAAATCTGCACTGTCAACTTCATAGGAT
Organism: Phalanger gymnotis; assembly: GCA_028646595.1. Taxonomy (NCBI): domain Eukaryota; kingdom Metazoa; phylum Chordata; class Mammalia; order Diprotodontia; family Phalangeridae; genus Phalanger; species Phalanger gymnotis. The sequence continues at coordinate 450,707,361 of CM053623.1, read as the reverse complement.
TTTGTTTTGAGGATCTTGATGAGGTATGAATGCAGAATGTCCTTGTTTACCCAAAGTTTTGTGCCTTAGTTTGTCACACATTCCCCTTTTTCTTGTCTCTGTGGCTTTTGTATAGCCCAGCCTAACCTGGACTGGCTTCTAGTGTATTTTAAAAATATCCTTCTTCCCCTCTTTTCCTTGTTACTTAGAGGTAAAAATGGAAACTGTGGAGAGAAAATTCCATTAGCTAGGCTTTATTGATGGCCCAACCTGTGCACTGCAAATCTGGCATACTATCAGAGATTACATGGTGTGTCCTGTCCCTTTTATTTATCAGGTGGGCATCTACGGACAAATAATTCAAATCTCTGAGCTGCAGCTTTTTCATCTGTTGATTAGAGATAATAATCCTTGCAAAATGCCCACCTCACAGGGGTTTTCTGAGAAAAGTGCTTTGCAATATTTTGAAATGTGACCTGCGATGATGATGATTATAGGGCCTCAAACTGGTATTCTGGGAATCTCCTCGGGTTTGGATTCAGAATGACTCATAGTGCTTAGACCCCACCCAATGAATCTTCCTCTGTAGAACAGTTGAAATTGATCATGTGACCACATATCTTATTGAGAATGAAATAAAAATTTACCTGACATAGAAGGTACTACGATAAGAGAAGGCATCATATGACAAACAGCCTAACAGGTGTAAAAAACGTCACTATCCCAAGCTACCTCTTTCCATGATTCTGCCTCTTCACTAATTGGGGCTATGGGTTTCATCTTAAGTGGCTGTTAAAATTACTTTTAGTTTCTAAGCACAGTGGTAGTAGTGGTTGGCTTGTCATAAATGACCATTAAAAGTGTTCTGTACTCATACTGGCACTATATCTTGTACCTGGACAAGTACATTCTCTAGAGTCCTATGGCTAGAGAGTCCTATACAAAAGGTGATGTCTTAAGCAATATATTATTGCATCATATCCTCGGGTATGACATCAGCAGGAACGGTCAAAGCATTACTGCCCTGCCGATGCTACGTTAGTCCTCAAGTCTAACAGCACCAGAAGAAAGAAAATATTGAAAATCACAACACCCTGGGCCTGATGGAATACAACTCTCTAAAAGGCTGGGGCAATGATCCCTTTTATCTTTCTCCCTGCTTCTGTTGTCTTCTTCCTTCTCTGACCCTTAATATTGGTGCTTCTCCCTTCCGGGTGTTCTCACTTGAGTCTATACCAGCCCACCTGGTCATTCCTATGATATGTAGGCTTGAAAACTATCTTTAAATGGCCATTCATAGCAGATGCTGGAGACTCCAGGGACATCTGGGGGCCATATCTATTTGGGTATTACAAAGTTAAGGAGAGGCACTAAGATCCCAGGATGGGGCAGGAAAGGCCCATGCTGCATGCCAGAAACTTATCTAGTTGAGAGATTGGTATGGACACTCATAAAAATGGCTTGGAGCTGGTTTTTCAGTAGAAGAGGCTAAGGAAGGTACAAATGCTGTTTAAAAAATTTTTATTAGTAATTTATTTAGCATTACAGGGGATAAGTCTCTTGTCAACTGGAGGCCCAGATGATAGAGTGGTAAGAACATAGGCAAAGAGCATGACAAACTAAATTTATTCTTAATATAAATTTTGCATGTACAACAAATATTAATTAATTGTTAATCAAACCAAAAAGTGGTAAATACCTACTCAAATTCTGCTAGTCCCTAGCCATTTATATGTCAATTGGAGAAGGAAAGAGGAAAAAAAATATCTTATTGGATTATACTGTATAGCTTAACATCAAATCTAGGTATGTGATCTAGGTCAATTTTTTTTCTTCTCTAGGCCTCATTTTCACTACTGATAAGATAAGAGGATTGGATAAGATGATCTCTAAGGTACCATGAAATCCGAAGTAGGGCAATTGGCTCCTAAACTGAAAATCCATCAATCTTCCCAACCTCTTGCCAGCCCTACTACAGTCTCGAATAACAATACCAGCACTGATATAAAACTCAGATTTGCAAAGCACTTTACACATAATATCTCATTTGATCCTCATAACAATGCTGTAAGAGGGGTTGAATTATCCCTATGTTACAAATGAATAAACTGAGTCAGAGAAAGATTAGGTGACTTGCCCAAGGTTACAAGTTAGTAAATACCTGAAGCTGGATTTGAATTCAGGTCTTCCTGATTCCAGGGGCAGTGCTTTGTCTGCTGTGCCACCTAGCTACCTAGTTTAGAATAATCATAGGCAGCTATGGTGGCACAAAGGATAAAGTGTTGGGCCTGAAGTCAGGAAGATGCATTATTCCTGAGGTAGAAACTGTGTGACCCTGGGCAAATCACTTAACCTGTTTCAGTCAGTTCCTTATCTGTAGAATGAGCTGGAGCAGGAAATAGAAAACTACTCCAGTATCTTTGCAAAGAAAACCCCAGATAGGGTCACAAAGAGTTGGACATGCCTGAAACAACTGAACAACAAATGGTGCTTATGTAACATTTAGATCAGAGAATAGAAAGCTTGGAGGAACCTTAGAACCCAGAATGTGAACATAGACTGTCAGAGCTTGGAGATATCTTAGAATATGAACTTGGAGAGATCTTAGAACCAAGCATGTCAGATCTGACAAGGGCTTTAGAACAAAGAACCTGAAGGCAAAGGCAGACTGTATGTCAGGGGTCAGACAGCCCAGCCTTCTCTGTTTACACGTAGACTTGAAAACTTAGAGTCATCTTTGCCTCTTCTCTCTTTCCCTACCCTTACATCAAATTAGTTGAAAAATTGAAAAATTCTGTGGCTTTTACTTCAATAAATCTCTCGTATCTGTCTCCTCTTTTCTATTCCCACTGTGAACAGCCTCATCTAGGATCCCCTTATCTTTAGTTTAGACTATTGTAATAGTCTACTGTCTTCCCTGCCTTCAGCCTCTCTTTTTGAGTCTATCCTTTAAATACTTTTCCTAGTAATTTTTTAATGCATAGCCCCATAATATAGCCCTTACTCCCAACGCATGTAACACGGACCAGTAGCTTATGTTACTCCATAGCTGAAGAAACATTCTGTTCTCCCCTCTCCACTTCCCAGCAGCACCTTTTGGAACAGAGGCAAAACTCAAAAGCCTTTCTTCATCCAGATTGCCTTAGAACATAGCCATTCCCTGTTTTATCTTCCAAGCTTCTTTCCATCTCTCTTAAATGCTATGTTCTAAGGCCATTTCTAGCTCTGATAGTCTATGTTCTGATATTCTATGTACTAAGTCCTGCTAGAACACTGACATTCTCCATTCTACATACTCATCTAAGTTTTGGTACTCTATGTTTTATGTTCTAAGTCTCCTTGTAAATCTGATATGCTCTTCTGAAACATATCTGACCTTCCACTGGCCCTTGCTGATTTTCTATGTTCCATAGTATCTTAGAGCAAAGGTATCAAACTCATATTCCACTGGCTATAAGAAGCAGATAAAAATGTAATTAGGAAATGTTTAACAAAATAAAGATACTACAACATAGTAGTGTAGTAAATTAGCATAGTAAAGACTACAACATAGATGATTTTAATTTGTGGTTTCCTAAGTTAATCAGTTGCGCATAAGGATCTGTTTCTCTTTGGGACTGATCCCTCTGAGCACTGACAGTCTTTGTTCTGTATCCTGGCACTCCTTCAGCAATATTTCATTTACTATATTTTCCAGCTCTAATTTTTTGTTTTAATGTCACTTTTAGCACTAACATTCTAGGATGTGACACTTTGAATCTATCACCAGCTGGACATTTTGTTTCTGGATTTAGTCAGGGATGAGCCAGTCTTAAGGAATCTTAGGACAGCCCAGCTTAGGGAACAAGGTGCTTCATGAGAAGGCAAGAGATCTGATTTCTCCAAGAGCTAGTACTTCACTTCTAGGGTCTCATGGCCTAAATCAATCAATCAACTAATAAACAAGGTTTAATCCCCTACTATATGTCAGGGACTGTGCTAAGTGTTGGAGATGTAAATCCAAAGAATGAAATAAGCTTACTGTCAAAGACTTAACATTCTACCAACCTAAATAGGCAGTATAGTGAGATCTAGTGGAAAGAGAATTTACTTAGGTTTTTCAAACCCTCCCTGGCCCCCATTTAAGTTCCTTGAAGACTAGGCTGTTTAGTTTTTTCTTTGAATACCCAGTGTCTGACACAGTGCCTTGTGAATATTAGAGACTTAGTCCATTTCTGTTGAATTGGGCATAACTTTTCATGTTCCTATGCCTTAGTATTGCAGGGCGATACCTAATCTATTTGCCTTACAAGGGTGCCTTGAGGACAAAAATGAGATAAAAAGTCTTTGAAAAAAGTTTAAAGTGAAGTAGGAAGATTATATACACAGCTAAATGGAGGCTGACTTGGAGAGAGGAAGGTTTGGAAAGAGATATTTTGCATAATTAGAATGTGATGGAATAGGCCAAGCAAGAGGGCTTGCATTGAGGTTGTGGTCATGGAAGTCAAAATATAGGATTGGATGAAACATGTACAGAGTAAACCAACAAGCTTTAGCAAGTGACTGGATATGAGAATGAGAGAGAATAGAGTCTAGGGTGACTTCAAGTTAATAAGGCAAAGTGACTGGAAGGATGGTGGTGTCCTTAAGAGAAATCCTGAGGAAGTTTAAAAAGGGGTAGATTTAATGAGGAAAAATAATGAGCTCTATTTTGGATAGGTTGCATTCGAGATACCAATGGGAGATGCTGCTGAGAGATTTCTAGCAGGCAGTTGACAATACCAGACTGGCGTTCCAGAGGGATTATGGTTGTATATGTTCAGAAGATATCTGCATTGAGATAATAATTGATCCCATGGGAGATGATGAGCTCTTCAGGAGAGAAAGTATAGAGGGCATATAGAATGTGGTCTATGATAAAGCCTTGCAGATGTTCATGCTTAGAGTGCCAGCATTTGATAAAGTTCTTGACCCCAAGAGGTGACACATTTCAAAATTTCAGAGCATCTCATTCTCACCATCAATGTGCCTGCAAAGGTGCCAATTAGGTTCTCTCCAGGTGATTTGGGACAAGGTGTCCGTCTTCTATAACATGATACCAATTGCTAAGGCTGGTAACAGATAGAATTACTGACATTTTTCCAATTGGGAAAATTCAAGCATTACAGTCAGAGAAAGATGAGTCATGGGCCAATACAGGATGAGAATCCAGGCTCATTGAATCTCTTCTCCCTTAGGGGCAACTATGTGATTGGACTTCAGAAATTGAGATTTGGATGATGATAACGCAGAGAGAAAGAAAAACACCTTTCAGATTTCATTCAATTATCAGCTCTGCTATTCCCAGATCTATATTTCCAACCCTAGTTTCCTCTCCAGAGCTCTCGTAGCACTAACTGCCTCTTGGATATCTTGAACTGGATGTCCTCCAGGCGTCTCAAACTCAGCATGTCCGTAAGAGAGCTCATTATCTTTCCACCATCGCCACTGAACCCTTGACTCTTCTGAACTTCCTTTCTGAACTATCACCATCCCTCTGGTCGCCCAGGCTTACAAACTTACTGTTATCTTTGACTCTTTGCTTACCACACATTTGGTGCTAGTCCTTGTCTTTTTTACCTTCACAGCATCACTCACATAAAACCCCTTTAATTCTTTGACAAAGTCATCACTCTAGTGCCACCCTGCTTACCTTTTGCATGGTCTATTGCGAAATCAGTACAAAGGACGAAAAGAGGTGTGGGAGTAGGGAGAGAAGGAAGGTGATGGTGGGGGTGGTATCAGCAGAAGGGAGTTGAGCATGAAGATCAGGAGATGCTGAAGTGTTGATGATCAATGTCAGCTTTTTTCCTTGAGAAGACACAGATTTTTTTATGTGTGTCAACTGCATTTCCATTGTTCTGAAAATATCTACAAATGGCACACTTAATTCAACAATTCAATTTCTTGGAATTTAGATAGTTGCAGATTCAGAGCTGATAGAGGTAAATTGAATTCCCCCATCATTTTAGCTTCATTGTCTATTTCTCTTTGTAATTCATTTAACTTTTTCTTTAAGTATTTAGAAGCCATGCCACTGGGTGCACATAGGTTAAGCATTGAAATAAACTATGTTGCCTCTCAGCAAAATGCTATTTCAATGTGTATCTCTTTTAATTGTCTATTTTTGCCATTGCCTTGTCTGGTCATAACTGCTACTACTATTTTTTTCCTGTTTAGCTAAGGCATGATAGATTTTGTTCAAACCCCTAATTTTAAGTCTGTATGAGTCTTTATATTTCAAGTGTGTTGGATTTTGCTTTCTAACCCATTCCTCTAATCTGTATAATTTCATGGATGAGTTTATCCTATTGACTATCATCGTTACGGTGGTGACTTATTTATTTACCTCCACTCTATTCTATTGTTTCTTCTCTATGCTCTTACCTCCCTTTTTATGTCAAGTTGTTACTTTTTTCCCTTTTAAATTTTTCTTTCCAATTTCCTCTCTAAGCTCAAGGTTTGTTTTTACTTATGACTAATGCCTCTCTGAATTTGCCCTCCTAAATTCCATTTTCCCTTCTTACTGTTTTAATCAACATCCTTGAAAAATGTGTGACTCTTGACTGTACTATGTCACTGCTAGGCCTATACTTGAATGAGATGAAAGTAAAAGGGAAAACATTCTTTAAATGCTACTATGTTTATACCAGCCCTTTCTGTGATGACAGAAAATGGGAAAATAATGGGATGTCTATTCACACGGGGATAAGTGGGGGATAAATTGTGTTGTAAAAATGTGATGGATACTATTGCACTGTATGTAATGAGAAAATAGATGGTTTCAAAGAAAGATTATATGACTGATGCAGAGTGAAGTCAGAAGAACCAGAAGGACAATTTATACTGTAACATCCATATTATAAAAATAAACAATTTTGAAGATTTCTAGAATTTGATGAAGAATGATACAAGCAGAACAAGGAAAGAGATTTTTTTTTTACAGTAACAACACTCAAAGACAAGCAATGTTGAGAGCTATAGTAATGGTGATCGATACATTGACCATTCGTGATTCAAGAGGATTTATGATGAAACATACTGTCCATTGCAGAGATGTAGTAGATTTAAGTTGCTGAATATATGTGCATATATGTACACACATATTTTATAATATGTTAAATATGTAACAACAATACATAATCATGATATAGAATAGTATTGCATATATCTTTTGAGTACAGCCATTGCTTTGCTTGACTATGCTATTTGTTATAAGAATTTGTATTTCTGTTTTTTCTGAGAGAAAATAGATTTCTAGTAATTAAAAAAAGTAGAGGAGGGGTGTTATGTGAAATGGAATGTACTTTCAGATGAGATCATTGTATTCATTTTAATTAACAGTTCAACTTTGTTATAGGAGACCTCTCATGAAGTATGAGTAATTTGTAATGTAAAAACAGCAACAAAGTTATGTGCATTTTTCTTGAAGTTGAGACTCTAGACTTTTACCTATGACCAATTTCAGAATAGGGAGCTAGGGGAAGAAACACTTCTTATCATTTCAGTTTTACAAATTCTACATCAAAGATGAGAGTAGCATTAGAGATGGAATGATGTCTGTGTGAGGACAACACATCTGGGTGACCAGTGGAACCATAAGCATTGTCTAGAGAGATGGCCATTTTCTATCATCTGGGCAATCTACCCCTCCCTCCTGATTTAGATAGATCACTATCTGGTCACCTATTACAAACTCAAGGGCTTATTGCTATCATAAGAGGAATCACATTTTTCTCATCTTCAAGCATCCTCTCATGGCATATCACACAAGTCTGGCTGCACTCATCCTCAGGAGAAATGGCCTCTACCTGTACTCTCATAACAGCCAGCCCTTTGGCAGTCAGGGGTCACTGCTCTCTGACCATTTGGGCCTGAGTCCCACCCAAGACAGAAGCTTTGGTGGAGGCAAGGTGAAGAAGGAGTCAGGTAAGTATGATAAGCTTTCAGCTATAGTATTCTTTTGGTGGTGGTCATTTCCTCCTCTAAGATGTGAAAATGATCTCCTGCTGGGTAGACAGCTCCCAACCTTTCCAACTCATGAAGATACTGAAAGAGTTCTTTTGTTAAAGAAATTTGTTCTGTGAAGTTTGGATTCAGTCAAAGGGCCACACTTGAGGACCTAAAGGGCCACATGTGGCCTCAAGACTGCAGGTTCTCCACCCTTGGGCAAGAGGCTTTCTCTCCTTATAACCCTCAGAGTGAGTGGCTTTTCCTGGCTCCATAGCAAATCATCTTTGACATAGCCCTCAGTCATGGGGACACAAAAGGATGAGACAGGGGCTGTTGGGTACGAAAGCTCTTTATTCAGGGTCAAATATCAGAATAATTCAGGGCTTATATTCATTCTTGTGGGAAGTTTCCCCAAACTAGCAAATGAAGGAGCTTCATTGTATAATTGTATAATAATATATATATATAAAATATATATAATAATATATAAAATATATATAATAATATATATACAAAATATAATAAATAAATAAAAAAATAAAAATAAATAAATTGTATAATAAATGTATAATAATAATAAACATTTTAAATAGCATTTTACTATATTATCATATTTTATAAGTTTTATATAGTACATACTCTCAAACCTAGTTATTATTATCCTCACTTTACAGATAAGGAAACTGAGGTTAAGTGGCCTGCCCAGGGTCACACAGTAAGTATCTGACACTAGATTTGAACTTTCATCTTGTTGACTCCAGGCTCAACTTTAGCCACTGTACCATCTAGCTGCCTGTGTCTGTGCCCACTGCTTCTACTATGATTCTCTGGGCTCGAATAGAACAAATGCCACTGTCTTATTTCTAGTAATGTAGTTCTGGATTGTCCAGGAGAATATTTCATGGAGAAGTATCTTTGTTGGGCTACCACTAATGCCAACTTTCCCTTGCAGTGTTGTTGTGAGGATCTAATGAAGTCATTTTTGTAAATTGCTTAGAACAGTGGCTGGCACTTAGTTGGTACTTCCTAAATGCATATTCATTTCCCTCCCCTGCTCTAGGAGCTCCATTGTGATGAGCGAAGGACATGTCTTTCTCCTCTCTCCTTGGCAGCAAGAAATGACTGTTATAGAATTCCAGCCTGTCAGGATCAGGAAAGTTCCTTTGCTACAGCCCGGGGAAGAGCTGAGGTTCATTCAATGTCAAGTACATCCTGAGTGGTGTGAGGGAATTTTAAAAAATTCTTAAGCATCTACTATGTGCCAACATGATGGGGATATAAGTACAAAGGTGATGCAGTCCCTGACTCCAAGGAGCCTACATTGCAACAAAAGAAAGAGTGCAGATTAAAGAACAGTGGCTTGCAAAGGCAGTTTTTGTCTGGCAAGATATAAGGATGATGAGAGGACCCATTGATTGTCATGTTTTTTTTTCTAGTAATAGTGCTTTAATTACTGTTCCCTGAATACTAGGTGAAGATGGGTGGGTGGGAATAAGGTTTGTGCTTTTCATATGTGGGAATCCAGCAGATGGTTAAGATCCTGAAGTAAATGGTTGCATGGGATAAGAAACATATGCTGTCACTGGCAAGATTAGCTGGTTTTATACTCACTCATCATTCATGATAGTTTAGCCTCAGGGTGGAGTTCAAAGCTGAGTGGGGTGGTGGGGAAGGTGAGCATTGTCTTTGTAGGTGTGGTCTGGAGCAAGGGTTCTTAACTTGAGATCCAGGAATGTTGATTTCAGAGTCTGGATGGAATGGATGGGAAAATACATCTTTGTTTTCAATAACCTCTAAATCAAATTTAGCATTTCTTTCAATTATGAATCTAGGAAACAAATATTATTCCTAGAAGGGGTCCAGAGACATTCCCAGACATCCCAAAAAGCCAATGGCATGAAAAAGTTCTGGTCTAAATGTTGCCGTTGCATGTGGAGAAACAGGAGGCACCAGCAAGAGAGATGGCAACATTCTTGGTAGTGGTGATTGGATGGAACGTGAAACAGTCTGGCATTGGTTGGATACATAGTAGATGAAGTAGAATGTGGCATTGGAAATACAGTCTCTTCAGAGTCCCAGGTTAGGTCACTGGTGCTAAACTAGTAGGAAATCATGGATATCAGAGGAGCAAAAGTCAGGAGAAAGAACAAGGCTTTTCCTAAAAGAAAAAGAAAAGGGCCTACCAAAGAGACACATGGAACTTAGGTGGAGAAATACATCAAGCTTATGTCCAATCATTGGTTCTCAGTTCCATTTTCTTTTCTTTGATATTTGCGCTGATGTGTCAGCACACTATTGGACTAGATGCCAGACCTGAAGTCTTTTGAACACAACCAACATCCTTTCAAAACTAGGTGAAACTAGTGGGAAAAAATGAAATGAAACAAAAGGAGGCCATGGATTTGGAATCCAAGGACCTGGATTCCAATTTTAGCTTCTCATTAGCTGTGTGTCCTTGAGCTAGTCACTTCCTCTCAATTTCTTCATCACTAAAAAGAAGTACTAAAATTAATTGACTTCTAAGGTATCTTGTGGCTTTGATTTCTTGAACTTTGCTGGGGAAAATGCAATATTCATGAATATGTTACACGTAGAAAGCAAACCATTTGTGTGTCTCTTCTCAGAATAACAAGCCTTTGAGGTGTTGCTCCTATCTTCAGTCCATTAAAATGTTTGTATTTATTTCTTATTCAGTTATTTACATTATGGGCAAGTAAATTCTAACCCTAAGTCTCTTAACTGGACAATATCTGAAGCAATAACTTTGGCTTCTTTAAGAGTAACATGTGGTCTTTGGGAATCCATGTGCCAATATGAAATTGTAACCAAGGGGAAATCCAGGTGTTACTAACTTGCTTGTTTTTCCAATTTAGCCGTGTTCTTCTTTTTATGTGTTTCTGTGTTATTGTATTATATACATTGCAAGGGCAAGTCATATATAGAGAGTATATTCTTGTATTTGTATGTTGCAGGGAAGGGGTGGAGTATTTATTCAATTGTGGGTTCAATTAGATAGCCTTTGGGATTCTGTGATTTTGATTCCATGAACTCACAAATGTTTAGTTTAGTCAGTCTACTTTTCTTTGTAACCTGGGGGAAGTAATTTTCATTCTCCAGGCTTCAGTTCCCTCACTACTCTGTTTCAGTTCCTACCCTAGGATCGTGCTGCTTCATCCCTGTTATTTTCTGCCATGCCCCCATGAGCCGACTCTCAATTTTCCACGTCCACTGATGTTTTCTACCCATTTGCTCTACCCATAATGAAATCACTACTACTACCATGGTCTCTGGAAAGGTCATGCCATTCAATTACTCTATGGCTCCATTTACCATTTCTGTGACCTGTGCGACCCTTCCTTGGCCACTGTTCTCTTATATATGTTGTCTCCCCTGTTAGAATGTAAGCTCCTTGAGAACAGGTACTATTACCTCTAGTGCTTAGTATAGAGCCTGGTATGTAGGAAATGCTTTATAATAACATTTTAATTAATTAATTAATCTATTTACTTGTAAAATCAAGGTGTTGGATTAGGTATTCTCTAAGGTCCTTTCTGGCTCCAGATGATATAATCTTAATTAAACTGTATGATCTTAATCTTTTACTGATCACCTCCTATATGCCTAGGAATTTGTGGGTGATATTGACATTGGAAAATGAGAATTTCAGGAAAACAGATTCAAAGATTCATTTTACTTTTTAGGTAAAATATCATGAGCCTATGATTTCACGGACTTGGGCTAATATCATTAAAAAAGCAGATCTATTAGCCAAGTCAAATCAAAAAGTGTTTGAATGCCTAACATATGTTAGTTACTGTACTAAAGTCTGGAGATACAAAGAAAGGCAAAAAAACAGTCCCTGTAATCAAAGCTCATAGTGTAATGTGGGAAGTAATATGCACACAACTATATATAAACATGAGATAGATATAAATATTTATATATGTATATGTCTATCTCTATCTATCTATCTATCTATCTATCTATCTATCTATCTATCTATCTATCTATCTATCATCCTATCTCCCTCTCTCCTTTTCCCTCTCTCTCTCCCTCTCCTTCTTTCTCTCTCCCTCTTTCCTTCCCCCCCCCCACCTCCAGGAGGTAATCTTAGAGGGAAGACATTAACATTAAGGGAGGTTGCAAAAGTCTTCTTGCAAGAGGTGCTACTTGAAGGTGGCCATGAGGAAGAGCCATATTTATAATTTTAACCTCAATTAAGTTTCTATAAGCGTCCTGACTAGTACTACCTGTCATTAAAGAGTAATGTGCTAGAATTTTAGCTTTTTGTGAATTGGACGCCTTTACATTTCCTAGTGAGGACCCAGTTGATATTTTCACAACATGACAGTTCTCAGGAAAATGTAAGCTCTTACAGTAGCTTATAAATGCCTCTTTCACAAAAGCAGTATTCTAATTAATGAGTTTGCTAATAGCTATTTCCCACTTCTCTCATCAGAACTCTGTGACAGAGGTTAGTCCAAATCTTATTAGCAGTCAGATATTAGTTGCCATCCATTAAGTAAACAACAGACTTCCCCCTTTCAGTAACCTCTCCTTCTTTACTTCTGTTTATTGTTTATTTAACAAATGGATACATTCCTATTAGGGGCTATAAAACATTAGCAAGATGTTTATTGAGCTTGGCTAGGTGATATTTAAATTAAAAGAAAATTAAAATTTAATTTTTGAATTAATGAAAGTTAACCTTCTTTTCTTCCCTCTCTTTATTGGAAAAGGAAGAAAAATAAAACTCTTTTTTAACAACGATGTATAATCAAGCAAAACAAATTCCCATATTGGCCATGTTTTTTGAAAAAAGTCTCAATCTGCTCCTGAGCCCACCCCCTCTCTCATGTTCCATCAATCATTCAGTACACATCCATCGAGGGCCTATTATGTGCCAAGCACTGTGCTAAGTGTTGGAGATAGAAAAAAGGCAAAATATACTCCCTACTTTGTGGAATTGTGGTTGGTTATTGTTATAGATTAGAGTTCTTGATTCTTTCAAAATTGTCTTTCAAATGTTATTATTCTTTAAATTATTCTCTTGGCTCTGCTCACTTCACTTTGCATCAGCTCATACAAATTTTCTCAGGTTTCTCTGAAAGTATCCTCTTCCCCATTTCTTAAAGTACAATAGTATTCTATCACGTTAAAATATCATAATTTATTTAGCCATTCTCCAATTGGTGGGTATCCATTTAGTTTCTAGTTCTTTGCCATCACAAAAAGCTTCAATGAAATTTTTTAGAATATATGGATCCTTTTCTTCTTTTTTTGATCTTTTCTGAGCATAGAACTAGTATTGGTGTCACTGTGTCAAAAAGTATGCACAGTTCAGTACCTTTTGGGTCATAGCTCCAAATTGCTTTCCAGAATGAATAGACCAGTTCGTAGCCCCACAAATAGTGCCTTAATGGGCCTGTTTCTCCACAGCCCCTTCAGCAGTTGTTATTTTTCCTATTTTCTGGGTCAATTTTTTCAATATAATGTGATGAGGTGGAGACTCAGAATTATTTTAATTTGTACTCTCTAATCAGTAGTGATTTTGGAGGATTTTCCTGTGGCTATTGATAGCTTGGATTTCTTCTTCTGAAACTGATCTAGTCTTATTTTTCAACCATTTATCAATTAGAGAATGATTTATTCTTACAAATTTGAATCAGCTCCTTATAAATATTAGAAATGATACCTTCACCAAAATACCCCAACAACTTGCTGCAAAGATTTTTTCTCCATTTACTAACTTCTCTTCTAGTTTTAGCTGCATTGGTTTTGTTTGTACAACACCTTTTTATTTTTACCTAATTAAAATAGTTCTTTTCACCCTCTGTGATTCTCTCTATTCCTTTCCCCAGCCCCATGTAAAGGTCTGACACATAATTTCTTCATTGCTCCTTTATTTTGTTTATGATGTTATTCTTTTGATCCATCTCATGTACCCATTTGGATTTTATCTGAGTATACGCTGTGAGATGTTGAGCTATACCTAGTTTCTGCCGTACTTATTTCTAGCTTTCCCACAAGTTTTTGTTGAATAGTGAGTTTTCGCATCAATAGCTGGTATTTTGGGGTTTATTAAACACTAGGCTACTGTGCTCATTTGCTTCTGTATACTGTATACTTGATTTATTCCATTTATCAACCTCCTTATTTATTAATCACTTTGATTACTGCTTTGTAGTCTAGTTTGAGATCTGATATTCGTAGGCCCCTCTTTTTACTTTTCCCTCCATTATTATCCTTTAGGTCCCTTCTTGACCTTTTTTTCCTCCAGATAAATTTCATTATTATTTTTTTAGCACTATAAGGTAATCTGTTGGTAGTTTGGTTGGTATTACACCAAATAAGTAAATGAATTTAGGGGATTATGCCATTTTTTATTATATTGTGTTGGCCTATCCATGAGCAATTATTATTTCTCCAATTATTTACATTTCTCTTTGTGTAAGACATTTTGCAGTTGTATTCATATGGTTCCTATGTATGTCTTGGCAGGTAGACTCCCAAGTATTTTATGCATTGAGTAATTAATTTAAATGGAGTTTCTCATTCTATCTCCTTTTGCTGGGTGTTGTTGGAAATATACAAAACACATAATTTATGTGATTCATTTTATATTCAGCAACTTTGCTGAAACTGGTAATTTCTTCCAATTGGTTTTTTAGTTGACTCTCTAGAATTCTCTAAGTAAGCCACTATATCATTTGAAAAAAGTGATAATTTTGATTTTTTTAACCTAGTTTTATTCTCTCAGTTTCTTTTTCTTTTCTTATTCCTAGAGCTAGCATTTCTAGGACTATATCAAGTAGCAGTGGCAATTATGGACATCATTGCTTTACTCTTGGTTTTTTTTAACTTGGTAAAGCAATTTAGTGAGCTTTTAAACCACTTTCCCCATTCATAGCAAATACATGATTGAATAACTTTATAGAAATTATGCCAGGTGGTAAATATTCTACTCATTGAATTGATACTGCATTTGTATCATTGAACCAATGACCACTAATTAATAGTAAGTCCTAACAATAAGGTATCATCAAATTATTTAATTTTCAGAAATTGAAAGACTTATTTTTGTATTCTTTACTAATGACCAAACCAAGTAAAACATGTCATAGTGCCTTGCTGTCCATTTGTTCAACCATGATCTAGGTCTGTGGTGATTTTTATTATGGTTTAGGATTTGGGGCTGATCCCCAACTAGGCTCATCTTGATTTCTGCTCCCTTGTCCATGGGTTCAGTTTTGCACTGAAATATTTAATATTTGTTAAATTGAGCCTCTATGACACTGTATTGGTCAAATACTCTTATTTTATTTGAGGGCTTCCCCACAGGTCCAGGCTAGCTACCTTGAGTACACCTCTTAATCCCTGATTCATACTGTTCACAATCACTGCTCCTAATAGCATTCCAAGTTACGAGGATGGAGTTTTAGGGAGATCATTGCTTACTCTTAACATGGCGGGAAATGTCTTTAGTTTTTTCCCATTACAGATAAGGCTGGCTCTTGGTTTTAGATCAATACTACCTATCCCATTAAGGAAAGATTTATTCAAACACTTTCTAGTGTTTTTTTTTTAAATAGGAATGGGTGATTTATTTTGTCAAAAGCTTTTTCTGCATCTATTGATGAAATCATGATTTTTGTTTTTCTTACTATGAATGTGGTCTATTATATTTATAATTTTTCTAATATTCTACCTAACCTGAACTACTATCATAAGTCCAAAATAGTCATAGTATATATTCTTTGTTACATGTTGCATTAGTCAGTTTGCTATTATTTTACTAAATTTTTTTGGCATCAATATTCATCAGGGATATTGGTCTGTAGTTTTCTTTGTTTTAACTTTTTTTTTTGCCTAAAGTCACATAGTAAGTTTCAGAGGTGAGATTTAAACCCACTTTTCTGATTCTAAATCTACCACTTTCACTATACTACGTTGCTTCTTTCCCCAGCATGAAGAATAACAGTCTGTATACAGCAAATGCTTTATAAATGCTATATTCATTGTAATAGTTAATTGATCTGGGCCTCTTTTCACCACCAAGAAGTTTTGGGTAGGGAAGATAAGTGGGCAAGAAGTGTTGTACATACAAAGTGATAGCAACTAAAAAGACCCCTCAGGCATGGAGTGAAGGCATGGAGTGCATAGAAGACAAGGCTGAAGAGATTTCAGTCAGGTAATAGATGAACCCCATGTACCTCCCTAATTGCTTTGACAGAGTTCCCAGGACCTCACAAAGAGAACATTTTCTTCTTGATGAGTTTCTTTAGGGCTCCTTTTATGTCTTTGTTCCTTAAGCTGTAAATAAAGGGGTTGACCATGGGGGTCACTACAGTAAAGAGCACAGCTCCAATCTTCTCATTGTTGGCTGACTGGGCAGAGGAGGGCAGGAAATAGACTCCAACAATTGTCCCATAGAAGAGCGTCACCACCGAGAGGTGGGAGCCACAAGTGGAGAAGGCTTTCCATTTTCCTTCAACAGATGAGACTTTCAGGACAGTGAAAATGATGCAGATATAAGAAAAGAATATAAGGCCAAAAGGAACCGCAATAACAGATGAACCCAAGATAAACATGACTAGCTGATTGATGAGTGTTTCTGAGCATGAAAGGTTGATCAGAGGAGCCAGGTCACAGAAAAAGTGAGGGATGGTGTTGGCATCACAGAAAGTCAGCTGGACCAGCAGAAGGGTGTGAGTCAGGGCAACAAGATTGCTGAGAACCCAGGAGGTGGCCATCAGCAGAGTACAGAATCTGGGTCTCATGACTGTGACATAGCTCAAAGGGTAACAGATAGCCACAAACCGGTCATAGGCCATCACCCCCAAGAGGAAGTTATCAATGACGACAAACACAATAGAAAAATACATCTGTGTGACACACTCCCCAAAGGAGATGGATTGGCTCTTGGTCTGGATGTTCACCAGCATCTTGGGGACTGAGGTAGAGATGCAGGAAATATCAGCCAAGGACAAGTTGGCAAGGAAGACATACATGGGGGTGTGAAGGTAAGAGTCCAGACTGATGGCCAGGATGATGAGCAGATTCCCAACCACTGTCACCAAGTACATGCCCAGGAAGAGGACAAAGAGAGGCTGCTGTTGCTCGAGCTGTTCAGAAAGTCCCAGGAGGAGGAATTCAGAGACTGTGGT
>CM053623.1:450672031-450689744 GCA_028646595.1 Phalanger gymnotis | reverse complement strand
CCCACGTTAACTGGCCCTGCTGGACGGGGCAGAGTATAAGCACTAGGATTAGCACTTTCTAGCCTTTGTTTTTTCATGAGGATTCTTTCTGGAATAACTGAAAATGGCATCGGAGATAATTGTACCTAAATCTGATGCTCAGCCAAGGGAAGGCACTTAACCAAGGATACCATATCCAAGCAGTGGCAGGTCCAAAAACAAATTCCAGGTCTTCTGACTCAAAATAAGTTATTCTTCCCATTATGTATGTCATCTTTACCAACAGCTCCCTGGGTGGTGAAAAATTGAGTCTAGTCTTTTCCTGTGTCTAAACCGACCATTTTTACACCCACCCATTCCTAAGTTAATTCCCCAGGGGGTTAGAATTCTGTACCTGAGACCCAGGCCATGGGCCCCACCCTGCTTGGCCCCATGAGTTTTAATCTGTTCCATGGGCCATAGATTACTCCCCTTCCCTCAGTCTTGTGGCATCTCCCAAATGTCACACAGGACAGATTCAGTCCCAGCAACCTTGTGATCCAGGAAAAAAATTATTTTAGCACCTTGCCACTTCTTTCTCACAACAAAACCCTTTAACCCTAAACCCCATGAATGCCAAGAACTGCCCATTGTGGGCCCTGTTACTTTCTTTACTCTTTGTTCTAGGGCCTGTTATAATGGATAAGCCTCTGGAGCTCTGGATTTAGGAAGACATGGTTTCCAATCCTATCTGAGATTTTATTTGCTGTGTGATCCTGAACAATTCACTTATTTTATCTCTTTGTTCCTTGTTTTTCTTATCTATAAAATAAGGGTGTTGTTGGACTGAGCTTGGTGGTCTATAAGTTTCCTTATGGCTCTATATCCCTAATCTTGTGATTTGGGCAAATTGAGAGGTTGCTATTATTAATTTTTATGGCATGCTCACATCCCTTTTCTGTCCTGTGTCCAATTTTCCCAACCATGGCATGCCTCTCGTGTCTTCACTCTCCTTGGCCAGACAAACCCTGCATCTGTCTCCTTTCCCTCTAACAAAGCTTGCTTTCAGGACATGATCTGCTCTCTGTCATGTCCAGTTGAATAGGAGTTTTAATCACTAGAATCTGTTTCTCTGTTGGAACCAGTTTTTAAAATCTATTCTTTCTCTCTGGATTATATACTGTAAAATCTGGATGAAGCTTTAGGGATTATCCAAGTCTAACTTCCTCATTTTACAGAGGAGAAACCAGAGGTCAACAGATTTGCCCAAGGTAACAGAGATAATAAGTGGCAGAGGTAGGGTTCAAACCTAGGCATTCTGAGTCCTAGTTAAGTGTTCTGCCCCCTGACCCACACTGCCCCTTTGTCACCTTGGATAGAGGTTTAGCATTTTCATCAGTTGGGCACATGGTAGAGCAGGACTTTTGCCAGACCTCATATCTCCCCACACAGAGTTTGCGTTTTAGTTTGGTGGACTAGACAGAGAGCTAAAATAGCATATGCCAAGTGTCCAAGGAGTGGTATGGACAGGCAGGACTGTTGGAGCTCAAGGAAGAGGAGTACTCCCAGCTGGGTGATAAGTGATGGCTTCTCAGAGAAGGTAGATTTGAAGCTGGCCCCTGAAGTAAGAGAAAGACTTGGAGATGGAGGGGTAGGATGATCAGGGCAGAACAACCCCCCCCCTTAAAATGGTTCTCCCTATCTCACCCATGCTGAAAGTGTCACCCATAGACTTGAACTTACTTCTGAAGAGATTTGCTGAGTCTCTGACCTGGACTGGTTCACTTCTATTTAAATAATGACTTGCTACTTTTAGGGGCTCACACAAGGGTGGGAGATTAAGCTTGGAAACCAAATTGACTTAGCCTAGTGTAGCTCAGAAGTCCTGAGCTCAAGCAATCCACCAGCCTCAGCCTCCTCAATAGCAGTGATCATAGGCATGTATCACCATACCCATGGAAAGGGCCATTTAAGAGGCAACAGGCAAGCACAAGACTTATGCTGGGTTTGGTGACTAGAATAGTCTGGTTTAGGAGATCTCCCATTTCCATGCCTTTGATTGGGTTCTTCCCCCAGCCTAGAATGCACTCCTTTCACACCTTTGCTCCTTAGGTTCCTTTGTTTCCTTGCAAATTCAGATTAAGTGCTATCTTCTATATGAGGTTTATCTTTTCCTCTTGCCCACCCCAGATCCCAGTACCCTGTTTCCCCAAATTGCCTTGTATGTATTTTGTACACCCTTATTTATATACAATCTCTTCTATTAGAATGTAATGAGAGTGGGGACTGTTTCACTGATTTTTTTTAATACTCTTTTGTTTTTTATATTAACACATGTAGAATACAAATATTTCCATATCGTTGCACAATAAAAATGTTGATTGTACATGAAAGTCCAAGTCTACTCTGAACAACTTGCTATTTTTTTCAAATGTACAATAAAATTATCATGTAAATTTCATTTTTTCTCCTTTTTTTCTACCCTCCCTTCACCCTGCCCTGGAGATGGCTATCATTATACACAAATAGATATACATATGTAAAATTATTCTATGCATAATTCTATTTATCAATTTTGTCTGTATGCAGACAGCATCTTTCTTCATATGTTCTTTATAGCTGATTTGAGTATTTATAATAAAATTACTTATTCACTAAAAATCTTTCTTCAAATAATATTGCTATTATTATATACAATATTCTCTTGATTCTGATAATTTCTACTCTTCGTTATCTTGTGCAAGTCTTTCCATGTTTTTCTAAGATCATCGAGCTCAACGTTTTTCATAGCACAGTCGTAGTCCATCACAATCATATAGAACAACTTGTTTAGCCATTCCCCAATGGACGGGCATCCCTGCAATGTCTGGTTCTTTGCCACCACAAAAAGGTCTACTTTAAACATTTTAGAACATAAGGGTTCTTTTACTTTTTCCCTAATTATCTTTGGAAATAGACCAAGTAGTAGTATCACTGGGTCAAAGGGTATAAGCAGTTTAATAACTCTTTAGATATAATTCCAGATCGCTTATCCAATATAGTTGCCACTAACAATGAATGTATCCCAATTTTTCCATGTCCCCTCCATCATTTGTTGCTTTCTCCTTCAGTCATTTTACCCAACCTCGTAGGCATAAAATGATATCTCAAGGTTGTTTAAATGTGCACTTCTTTAATCAATATGATTTAGAGCATGTTTTCGTATGACCATAAATTGTTTGATTTCTTCATTGGAAAACTGCATGTTTATATCCTTTGACCATTCATCAGTTGGGGAATGACTTGTATTCTTAAAGATTTGATGGAGTTATATATATGTACATATATATGCATATATATATACACGCACGTATACATATATATTTGATACATGACCTTTATCTAAGAAATTGTCTATAAGCATTTCCCCCAATTTTCTACTTTCCTTCTGATTTTGGTGACACTTATTTGTACAAAACCTTTTTAATTTCATGTAATCAAAATTATCCATTTTACAGCTAACTTTGCTTTCCATTTCTTGTTGATTTCTAATTATTTTTTTTGCCTATCCATAAGTCTGCTAAGTAATATGTTCCATGTTCTATTTTTTTGTAATATTTCTCTTTATATGTAGGCCATGTATCCATTTTGATCTTGGTAAATGGTATAAGATATTGGTTTATGCCCTGTCTCTGCCATACTACTTTCCAGTTTTCCCATTTTTTTTTTTACCAAATAATGACTTCTTATCTCAAAATCTTAAGTCTTGACACTAGTCAAATACAAGGTTATTATATTTATTTGCTGCTGTAAATTGTATGTCTACTCTGTTCCATTGATAAATCTTTCTTTTTTTTAACCAGTGCCAGACAGTTTTGGGAATCACTGCCTTATAATATAGTTTAAGATGTGGTACAGCTAAACCTCCTTCCTTTACATTTTTTCATGATTTCCTTTGAGTCTTGACTTTTGTTCTTCCAAATAAATTTTGTTATTTTTTAATTCAGCAAAATAATTTTTTTGGCAATTTAATTGGAATGGTGTTGCATATACAAATTAGTTTAGGTAAAATTGTCATTTTTATTATATTTTTCCTGCCAACCCATGAAAAATGAATATTTTCCAATTATTTAAATCTGACTTTATTTGCATACAATTAAAAAAATTTGTTTACATAGTTCCTGGGTTAGTTTTGGCAGGCATATTCCCAGGTATTTTACAGTGTCTAGAATTATTTTTAATGGAGTATCCCTTACTACCTCCTCTTGCATAGTTTTGTTTGTGATATACAGGAATGATGATTATTTATGGGTCTTTACTTTATATTCTGCTACTTTGCCAAAATTATTAATTGTTTCACCTAACTTTTTAGTTGAATCTTGGGATTTTCTGAGTATATCATCATATCACCTGCAAGAAGTCATAATTTTATTACCTTATTCCCTATTCTGATTCCTTCTATTTCTTTTTCTTCTGTTATTGCTATTGATAGGATTTCCAATAAAATACTGAACAATGACAGTGACAGTAGGCATCTTTGTTTCACACCTCATCTTATTGGAAGACTTCTAGTTTATCCCCATTACAATAATACTTGCTGATGGTTATAGATAAATCCTTTTAAAATCAATTTAAGGAAAAATACATTCATGCCAAAATTTCCAAGTGTTTTTAATAGAAATGAGTGTTGAACTTTTTCAAAAGCTTTTTCTGCACCTATTGATATAAGATTTTTTTTTTTAAACTTTTATTACTGATGTAATCAATTATGTTAGTAGTTTTCCTTAAGTTCAACCATCTCTGCATTCCTGGAAAAAATCCCACTTGATCATATATAATCTTTTAGCTAGTATTTCATTTAGGGTTTTCACATCCATATTAATTAACGAAATTCATCTATATTTTTTAATTTTGTTTTTATTATTTCTGGTATAGGTAACAATATAATATTTGTTTCACAAAAGGAGTTTGACAGAATCCTTTCTTTGCCTATTATTCCAAACAATTAATTTAATATTGGAATTAATTGATTTTTAAATGTTTGATAGAATTCATTGTAAATCCACATGGTCTGCGTGCTTTTTTCTTAGGGAGCTCATTTATGGCCCGTTCAGTTCCTTTTTCTAAAATAGGTTTATTTATTTTTTTCCATTTATTTTTCTGCTAATCTAGGCAATTTATATTTTTGTGAATGTTTTTCCATTTCACTTAAGTTGTTAAATTTATTGGCATATGATTCTGCAAAATAACTTCATAATTACTTTAATTTCATCATTTTGGTGATACATTCACCTTTTCAATTTTTGATACTGGTGATTTTGTTTTCTTTCTTTTAAAAATCAAATTAACTAATTGCTTATCTATTTCATTTGTTTTTTTCATAAAATAAACTCCTAGTTTTATTTATTAATTCAATTGTTTCTTTACTTTCAATTTTATTACTCTCATCTTTAATTTTTAGGAATTCAAATTTTGCATTTAATTGAGTATTTTTCATTTGTTCTTTTTCTAGTTTTGTACATTCCTAATTCATTTAAATGCCCAGTTCATTAGTCTGCTCTTCTTCTATTTTATTGATGTAAGCATTTAGAAATATGAATTTTCCTCTAATCACTGCTTTTCTTGCTTCCCACAGGTTTTGGTGTGATGTCTTATTATTGTCATTCTCTTTAATGAAATTATTGATTGTTTCTATGATTTGTTTTTCAACCCCCTCATTCTTTAAGATTATGTTGTTTAATATCCAGTTAGATTTTACTCTATGTTTCCTTGGTCCCTTGTTAAATATAATTTTTATTACATTATGTTCTGAATAGGATACTTTTAGTAATGTTTCTGCTTTTACTATAAAATTTTTGTGTATAGATAATCTTTGTAAATGTTCCATAAACCACTGAGAAAAATGTGTATTCCTTTCTATTTCCATTTAATTCTCTCCAAATATCTACCATATTTAGCTTATTTAATATTCTATTCATTTCCTTACCTACTTTCTTATTTATTTTTTGGTTACCTAGTTCTGAGAGGGGAAGATTAAAGTCCCCTACTATCATAGTAATACTATCTATCTCCACCTGTAATTCATTTAACTTTTCTTTTACAAATTTTGATGCTGTATTATATAGGTTCAATATTCATGTTGTTTCATTGTCTGTGGTACCTTTTATAAAAACTTGGTTGACTTGTTTATGTCTTTTAATTAAATCCACTTTAGCTATAACTTTATTTGAGATCATAATTGCTGCTCTTGGTTTTTTATCAGCTGAATCATAATAAATTGTACTCCAACCCTCCAGTTTAATTATCTGTATGTCCCTCAATCTTAAATGTGTTTCTTGTAAACAATATACTGTTGCATTCTGATTTTTAATCCATCGTACTATCCGTTTCTGTTTTATGGATGATTTCATTCAATTCACATTCAAAATTATGATGACTATTTGTGAATTTCGCTCCATCTTATTTTTACTCACTATTTTCCTTCTCAGCCTCTTTTTACCCTATCCCTATAACCCTATCTTCTCCCCTTACCCTCTTATTGCTCATTTTACCTACCCCTCTAAAAGTCCCTCCCTTATTTTTCCCCCTTCCTAATCTTAACCTATATACCCTTCTAAAAGTCAATCTTCCAATCTTATCCCAGTTTTCTCACTTTTCTAGAAGTTCAGAAGACTTCTAAACTTCTTCAGATGTATGCTTTGTTTCTCCTTCAACCCAGATGAGAGTGAGATTGCAACATTACCTGTCCTTGACTCAAACTTGATTCTTCTGTATTAGCTTTCTTTTTCATGCCCAGGTTTTATGAGATAATTATGCCTTTTTAACCTTTCCTACCCAATTTTGTTTTTAAGAATCACCCCACCACATAAAACTCAGCCCCAACCTTTCTTTCAAACTACTTAAGTAATGACGACAGTTCTAAGAATACTGCCAGCATTTTCATATATCTTAAGTAAACAGTTTGACCTTAGTGAGTGCCTTATAATTTGTCTTTGATGTTGTCCTATTTCTTCTATCTTTTACATCATATTTTCCATTAAGTTCTGGTCTTTTTAGAACAAATACCTGAAAGACTTTCAGTTTGTCAAATGTCCATTTTTTTCATTCAGGATTATAGTCAATTTTGCTGAGTAAGTTATTCTTGGATGCAACCCTAGCTCCTTTGCTTATCAAAATATAATATTCCAAGACCTATGGTGTTTTAGTGTAGGAGGTGCTAGGTCTTGTGAAATCCTGATTGATTTCCCATAGTATTTATTTTTTTCTTGTTGTTGGCAATATTTTCTCCCTAGCCTGAGCATTTTGAAACTTGGCTATGACATTCCTGTAAGTTTTCTTCCTGAGATCTCCTTCAGCTGTTGCTGTGTCATATTGTTTGCTTACAGTATTCCTGGAGTCAACTCATACTTCAAAGTCATTTTCACTTGAACAACTATCCAGTTGTCTCCCTGATCCTGCTCTCACAAAGGTTTTTTAAAGCCAGTGCAAAAATTTTACCTCTGTGCCAGCTGAATGTTATTTTGTTGGGTTTAGCCCATTCTTATGATATGTCTGGTTAATAATTCTGAGTCTTTGTCAAATAACTTATTTGTCTTTCCGTCAGTAGCTAATTTAAGAAGTGTTACCTTATTATCTCCATCCAAGTCATCTGTCTAAAGATGCACAGCAACAAATAATAGTATCTCATGTTTCAGCTGCTCATTCAATTTGTATACCGCATTTCCTTTTTTTACAGGTGACAAAATTGAGGTTCAGAGAGATGAACTGACTTTTCTTGTATTGTAAGTGTGTGAAGTGGGATCTGAACCAAAAGTTTTCTGGTCCCAAGTCTTATATCCTATCCACTATGCAAAAATCTTAAAGCAAACTTCCAAATGACCTAGTTCAGATCTTCTTAACTTGAGAATGGAGGTGTGATGTTGTTTATGAACTTGTGTAGGAAAAAAAATCCATCTTTAACATCACTAACATTTGGTTTCCTTTGCAATCCTATCTATTTGTTTTATGCATTACAAGATTTGCACTTCAATCACATTTAAATCTGCCCTTTTGAAATATGGACCCTTTGCTCCCCATTCTGTCCTTTTGGGCCCAAAGCAATTCTAATTCTTTATCCTGTCCAGTTCTCACATTTTATAGATGAGATGTGCTTTTCCCCAAAGGAAAAGACAATCTTAGAGATGGAAGAGGCTTCAGAGGCTATACTTGGTGAATGATGCTATCTACAGCCTTTCCTTGAAATGGTCGTTCATCTTCTTCTGGAAGACCTACAATAATGAGGAATGAACTGTTAGCTGAGAAAGTGGATTCCACTTTGGAAATGCCTCGGTTGTTAGGAAATCTTTCCTTCTATGGAACCAAATATGCCTCTCCTCCACTCCAACCTCATACTATGAACCCATTATTCACCCCACAGATATATAGTAAAATGTGAGTTCTATCCAAACCAGGCTGAACTGTGGTGGGGATGGATACATCCTCAGAGTCTAGCCGGAGGCTCAGGTCTCTTTGTGATCTGTCAGTGAATTCATGGTGACTTTTGGAAGTACTGGGTCAGATGCCAGCCTCTCCATACAGTCTTATCCTGTGTTGTCTTCATCTATGTCTTTCTATAAACCATATATAAAGTATGACCTTTGCCATGGGCTAAAGGCCTTCCTCCAAGACTTTTGAGATTCCATGGGTACCAGCATCACAGTTGGACTTTCCATTCAAAGCTCTTATCACACAATAACTCTACATTCTTTTATAAATAGCTACATTTTACAAACAATATGAGTACTGCTTTTATGGAATGGCCAAGTGATTAGTAATAATGTAATTACTTTTCTTTAATTTCATTTGTAAGATAGGTATATTCAGAATTGAGAAACATACCAAAGTGTTACTTTTAAAATTTATTATCTATAGTTCTAACTTTTTCTTTAATGTAGTTGTTTTATCTCTCTGGGCCAGAGTATAAATTTGAGGACTTTGATTTAATTTACTTAACTTACTCAATTAAAGATATATTCACCTCCTATGCAGGTTTCAAAACAAAAGTTTTGTTACAAAATGAATTTGTTTCATCTTTATTATTGTCGCTGAGAAAAATTCAATTTATTATTTTAGCTCAAATGCTCACCAAAGTAGTTTGGCATGAAAAATCCAGGATAGTGGCTTTTTATAACAAAGTGGCTTATCTTCTACCCTTACTATCAAATAATTTCATAAAAGCCTTCATTTTTAAATGACCCCTCCAATTCTCTTGTAACAACTTGAAAAAAGTATATGTTGCTCTTAATCATCTATCTTGATCAGCACTGCATGCTAATTATGAAGGAAGCAACGTTTTAAAAGTGCATGAGAGGCAATGCAGTAAGCTAGTGCTTGTAGAACTGCTTTTAGTTTTGATATCTATTGAGTACCATCGGTATAAAATCCAATGCAATTCTCCCAAATTAAATAATTTTAATGAAAAATCCCAATAGTATTGTTAAAAGTTTCTTTGAATGTGTCTTTCTATCAATACATGTGCATGATTACAAGTTACCCATGATGTAGATCTCCTCCACGTATTGGAGATATCTAATCAAATGAACATCTGTAAAGATATCTGTTCCTTCATCCACTTGCAACACAAAAGTGAGAAGATAGCAATTTCTCCGTTACTTTATTGAAAACGTATGTAGACATACAGGCAATACTTTTTACTTTATTATGTATAAATTGAAAAATTAAAAGTTACTTTGCAAGTGATTCATTAATTCGCCTTCTGACTATATCAATAGTTACTGTTAGAATGATTGTTTTATACTTTACGACTTCATAAAATACCTTATATAATGCAAGCAATCATTGTGATGCTGCGTGCATGATTTTTTGTAAAAGTATGTTTTTGCTTACTCAAAACACTTAAATTTTCTTTGGAAAAAATTTATTTTTTGAATATATTTTTGCATGTGTACTTTCCAGAGTTAATCTCCATTTTCTCTAGCTAAAATATCCATAAAACCAAAAGCATTGTCCTTTGCTCTCTGTCAATAATAGAACTTGTGAACCCCAATGATAAATAGTCATTTTTGGGATCTGGGTGTTTCCCTTGGTGTTCTGTGTGTTTTCTGTATAAAGGATTTCCATTGCTTTTGCTTATACAAGTTTCAGTGGATCTAGTGGATTTCTTTTTAGAGTCATTTTACTTTTCTTTATCACAGAGTAATAAAATTTCATTAAAATTATATAACAAAAATTGGAGGCAGTTTGTTGTAAATTCAGTTGCTAAAGATATCAAACAGGTTATCTATTGACTTTCTCTACTTTCATTTTAAAAGAAAGTTGTAGTTTTTATGGAAAACAGATGACTTTGTTGTGCTTAGCAAGATGAATTCCACTGAGCAGTTGCATAGTGAAGGGATGTCATGTTAAATTGAGAATCAGGAGGGACTGAGCTTAAATATTGCTTCAGATCTCCACTGGCTACATGACTCCCATTAAGACACTTAGCCTTTTTGTACTTTAGTTTGCCTACATGTAAAATGAAGGAGTTGGACTCAATTGGCTCTAATGTTTCTCCCAACTTGAAATATATGATATTTCAAGAAATAAGTTATATCAGTATTATGGCACTTCCACGCAAAAGTTATTCTAATTTAAGCATTTATTTATTTTTCAATTTTTTACATTTTTATTTAAAGTTTTAAGTTCCAAATTCTACCCCTCCTTCCATCCCTATCCTCATCCCTACCTGAGATGGTAAGCAAACAGATATAGGTTGTACAAGTTCAATTACATAAAACATTTCCATATTAGTCACTTTGTATAAGAAGGCTTGAACAAAAGAAAAAAATAAAGAAAGTGAAAAATAGCATGCTTCAGTCTGTATTTAAAAATATCAGTTCTTTCTCTGGAAGTGGATAGTATGCATCATTATTAGTCCTTTGGGATTGTCTTAGATCATTGTATTGCTTAAAATAGCTAAGAATTTCACAGTTCTTCATCCAACAATAGTGCTCTTACTGTGTACAAGTTTCCTATGGTTCTGTTCACTTCCCTATGGATTAGTTCATATAAGTCTTTTCAGGTTTTTATGAAATCATCCTGCTTGTTATTTCTTATAGCACAATAATATTCCATTACAGCCACATATCGCAGCTTGTTTAGCTATTCCCCAGTTGATGGGCATTCCTTCAATTTTCATTTCTTAGTCACCAGAAAAAGAGCTGCTATAAATACTTTTGTACAAATAGGTCTTTTCCCCTTTTGTAGATGGCTTTGGGATATAGACCTAGTAGTGGTATTGCTGGATCAAAGGGTATTCACAATTTTGTAGCCCTTTGGGCATAGTTCCAAATCAGTCTCCAGAATGTTTGGATCTGTTCACAACTCTACTAATAGTGCTATAGTGTCCCAATTTTCCCACATCTCTGCCAACAGTTATAATTTTCCTTTTTTGTCATATTAGCCAATCTGATAGGTGTGTAGTGGTACCTCAGAGTTGTTTTAATTTGTATTTCTGTAATCAGTAATAATTGATAGTATTTTATGTTACTATAGATAACTTTGACATCTGAAAACTGCCTGTTAGATATCCTTTGACTACTTTTCAATTGGTAAATGACTTGTATTTGTATAAATTTGATTCAGGTCTTTATATTTGAGAACTGAAGCCTTTATCAGAGATACTTCTTGCAATTTCCCCCACTTTTCTGTTTTCCTTGTTATTTTGGTTGCATTGGTTTTGTTTGTGCAAAACCTTTTAAATTTTATGTAATTAAAATTATCTGCTTTACATTTTGTAGTGCTCTCTATATTTTCTTTGATTCCAAATTCTTCCATTTTCCATAAATCTGATAGATAAATTATTCCATGCTCTCTTAATTTACTTGTGGTGTCACCCTTTATGTGTAAATCCTGTACTTATTTTGACTTTATCCTGGTATACAGCGTGAGATGTTGGTATATGCCTAGTTTCTGTCATACTGTTTTCAATTTTCTCAGCAATTTTTGTCAGATAATTAGTTTTTATTCCAGCAGCTTGGATCTTTGGGTTTATCATACACTAAATTACTATGGCCATTTAATGTATTTTGTACCAAAGATATTCCACTGATCCACCACTCTATTTTGTAGCCAGTACCAGATTGTTTTTGATGATTACTGCTTTATAATACAGTTTGAGATCTGGTATGGCTAGACCACCTTCTTTCACACTTTTTTCTGATTCTATTGATACACTTGAGCTTTTGTTCTTCTAGATTAATTTTGTTATTTTTTTTAGCCATATAAATTTTTTGATAGTTTGATTGGTATGGCACTGAATAAATAGATTAAATTAGGTAGAACTGTCATTTTTATTATATTGACTTGGCCTCCTTAAGAGTAATTAATATTTCCCCAATTGTTTAGATTTGACTTTATTCGTGTGAAAAGCATTTTGTAGTTGTGTTCATATAGTTCTTGGGTTTGTCTTGGCAGGTAGACTCCAGAGTATTTTATATTGTCTACAGTTATTTTAAATGAAAATTTTTCTGTCTTTTGCTGCTGGACTTTGTTGGTAATATACAGAAATGCTGATGATTTATATGGCTTCATTTTGTATCCTACCACTTTGCTAAAGTTGTTAATAATTTCAAGTAGTTTTTTTTTAGTAGAACAAGTATTTTTTAAGCACCTACTATCTGCCAGGTATGGGGCTAAGCACTTTACAGATATTATCTCATTTGATTCTCAGAACAACCCTGATGGGAGGATAAATAAGGTATTAGGGGGCATATAAGACAGTAGCTAATATATAAAAATAAAGAAAATTAATTAAGCTTTTAAAACATTCTCTTCAGGGTAGAAGCTCTGAAAGCTATCTACTTTTTCTATTTCTCCACTATAGATGCTTTATTGTTACAAGACACCCCACTAGAAAATTAACTCTAAAACTCACATTTACATGGTGATTTAAAGTTTTACAAAATACTTTCATCAAGGAGACTCTGTGACTCAAGTGGTGTAATGGTTACCACACCTATTTGACAAAAGAGAAGACTGCTCCAAGGATTTAAGTAAGCTGTCCAAGGTCCTATGTGTAACAAAGGGTAAATAAAGAAATTTAGCTCAGGTCTTGGATAAAGCTTTATTTTTTCACTCAGGAGGGTCTAGGTTTGAATCTTGTCTGTGACACTTGTTAGCTGTAGGATAGGGAAAATTACTTAGCTTCTCTAACCCTCAGTTTTCATCATCTGTAAAATGAAGGGCCTTAATATTATGGCCTGTATAATTCCTTCAAGCTCTAAATTTATGACTCTGCCTCTGCCTCAGTCTGCTATATGTTTTACTACTCCATCATATCTTCATGAGGAAGCATTCTGAGTTGAAATTGTACAATTGAAAGAAAGTTGTTTCTGAAGGAAAGACTCAAAGTTTGGTTCCTCAGTGGTAATGTCTAGCTCAGCTTTAGATCAATAAGGAATCACAGCCTGGACTGAGGTATTCTATTTTATCAGCACTGCATAGTTCTTCCAAGAGACAAGACAAAGAGAGACTTTGGGAGAAATTATTTCTAAGGCCTCAGAGGATCCTAATTTTACCATAAATATGCAAAGGTGGCTATAAAATTATAATACATAAATAGATATATTCGCACAATGGATTGGCAGCTCAAGAATTTGTTTTGAGGCATTATTTTAAAGTTGTTCATAGGGGAATTTGGGAGAGCTCAGGTAAGTCCCTGCCTTTACTCCACCATCTTGGCTATGCCCCCCAACAATGGAAGGAGCATTGAATGCAGTGCCAGAGGATTTGGGTTCATCTCTGAGTTTGGCTAGGTACTATTTGTTTGACCTTGGATATTTCATTTAACCTCTTTCTGCTCAGTTTTTTCATCTGTAAAATAAAAAAATGAACTAGATGACCTGTGATGATTTATCCTGCCACCTATTAATCTGTGATTGAGAGACATTGTGGTACATTAGAAAGAATGGTGGACTTGGAGTTGGATGACATAGTTCTGAATACTAGGTCTGTCCCTTACTATTTGTGTGAACACAGACATGTGATTTTACTTCTTTGATCTTCAGTTTACCCACTTTTTAAGATGAGAAGCTTAGGTCCAGTGACCTCTAGGGTTCCTTCCTGTTTTAAATATATGATTCTTCAATTTAGGATTTCTAAGACTGTTACTAGAGGAACAGGTAGAATCTCTGTACCTGAAAATGTTACATTTAGAAAGCCTGGATAGATTAAGTAAGTTTGGAACAAGAGCAAATGAATTAAACTAAAGCTTGAGAGAGTTTTCTTGGTACAAAGAATGGTACCCTGCCAACATGGGTTTTTAAATATGATACTAGAGAAGGGTGGTTGTGGGATGGCTGTCTATGCTCTTCATGGCTTCAGTAAACACTTACGGAGGCAGTGTGTTTTAATAAAAGAACACCGAATTATTGTGCACAAGTTATTCTGAGCCTGGTTCCTTATTTGTGAAAATGCATTTCTTGCAGGGGAGATGTGCCTTAGCCCCCCCGCTTAGATGCTATTCATCCAGTACACACTGTCCTGATTGTGTTGGTGGATTCAGTGATTCGACCTCCTATCTAGTAGGGCATTGATAGTTCCCCATTTCCCAGGGTCCACAGAGCACATCACAGAAGTAACAGGAGGAATATGCTGCCCCCAGCTCCCCTGAGCCTCATGATTTCCCATGATGTAGATTCCTCTCTCTCTTATGGAGAGGAAGAGATAATGAATTCCTTGATGAGTTGTGCCTTGAATGAGAGGTTCTACTGCCTTTCTCTTTAAGATTGGGAGTCTTTCTGTCATATTTCTCTGGAATTTAGTAACAAAGCTATGGGCTTCAAGCCACTTGCCAACAGTCATCATAAGAGACAATTTCAATACTGCTTTGATCTGTGTAACAAGCTGTTACTACCACTCTGACTTTCACCTGGACTTTGGTGGATTTCATGTGGACACACACACCTCTTTAATTCAGGGAGGAAAAATCAATCCAGTTAGTTGTTTGGATAAACAGTTCAGCCAAAGTTGTAGAGGAATTACCCCATTGAGACATCAACTGAAATAAAGCCCTCTAAACTAACAGCCAGCTCTGGCCATCTCAGCCTCTTCAGAATCTGGATTTCAGTAATTAAATGGAAAAGGGAGAATGAATAATTACATCTCTTGTGAGTTCTACCCTCAACTTTTAATTATGTTATTGATCTTGCACCATTGTGTCATTGAGAAGATCTGAGAAAATATATGAGATGTCTTACAAGGGAACTGTTGCACCTGACAGGAGCTTGAGAAAGTACTGTTTCCCAACACAGGTACTGTAAATCCTGCATTGATGCCAGAAAGATTATAAAATATGGGAGAGAGTCAATAACTGAGGTGACTTTGTATTTTTATAGACATTATAAATAATGTGTACATGAAGACACACTTGCATACACATGTGTCATCATTAGAATGCAAGTTCATTGTGAGTAGAGACTGTTTCTCCAGCACCTAGCAGAGTGACTGACATCTAGTAGTCACTTAAATACTACTTGATTGATCACTTGATCATATGGTAGCTAGAGTTTCAACAATAGAAAGTAGCAACATATTTCTGAGGGAAATTATTTTAAATGTTCCAGTACAGATTTATCATTTCATCAATCTGGGTTATCCCCTATGGATCCAGGTCATACCTGCTCCCCACAATAACAGATAATTTTTGTGGGTTATGAACCTCTCTGTTTGTCTAGGTGTCCTTGGAAAACAGTCTATTGCAAGGCTGCAATGCAAACCTCTGACATCTTGGTAGAATCTACCAGAGCCTGTGCTCTCTTGTCATTTCACAGTGAGAAATTAAAGTATTTCCAAAAATTCATGATTTTCTGACTCTCCTATTATTAGAATAGTAAAATTATTTTCCAACTATTTGACCTTAATTTAAACCAGTCAAACCTGAATTAGAAGTGGATTAGGGAGGGCCACTTTTGTCACTGGTCTTAATTTTTTGAGGAATAAACTGAAACAAATGTTATGCTCTGCCTAAGTTCACATCAAACCAGCAGAGCACAACTTTCTGCCTTGGGCTGTTGATATAACATCATAAGATGCTTTGTAGCCAGTGACGAGTGCTGGAAAAAAGGTGGTAGATTTGGGGTTAGAGAGCGTAAGATGGAGTTTGGCACTGTCCCACAGGGAGCTTGACCTTCTGTCCAATGACTTCAGGGGACACTTCAGTTACTCTGTGTGTGTGTGTGTGTGTGTGTGTGTGTGTGTGTGCATGTGTGCCTGTGTATTTGAGCAAGGATGTACCAGAATTTAGCTTCTCCTCCCTGTTGTTGTGGAGCTGGGAAAATGTTCTACTCTTTGTCATAGAGGTCATTTTAACATTGAGTCAGGAAGTGTAAGGACAGAGGAATGCCATTGACATGGGCAGAAGAGAAATCAAGAGGAGAGGAATTCGAAGGTAGAACAAGGTACTGAATTCAACAGTCATTGAGTTAAAAAATATTTGAGCACTTACTATGTCCCAGGAACAGTGCTAAATGGGGAGTGGGAAACAAAGAAAGGCACAATAAAATCATTGCTCTCAAGGGGCTCACCTCCTAAGTAAGAAGGCAGAATATTGAAACCAACTGGTCTTCTAATTTGTGTGTGTGTCTAGTGAGGAAGTTCTCAGTGTTTGCATTCGTTTAGAATTGTTTAGAATCTCAGAGTTGGAGTGGATCTCAAATGTCATGTGATATAATTCTTATCTGAACTGGCATCTCCTCTTAGCTGGTCTTCTAGAATTTGAATTAAAGACAACCAGTCATGGGGCTCTATTTCTCAAGGCAGTTGAGGAGAATTGTAATTCTTGGAACCTTTTTTAAAAGGAATTGAAATCTTATTCTAATTTCTATTTATTGCTCTTAGGATTGTCTTCTAGAAGAAAATAGATCCTCTCTCTCTCCAAATCCATGTCCCTTTATACCACACTATCAAACAAATTGCCAATTCCTTTGATAAGCTCCATATTTGGCCTCCTGATTCCTTTCTGACTTTTCAGTCTGAATGTCCCACTACTGGAACCAGTTTTTCTGACTGCCTTAGTCCTTTGGATTTTTGAACACTAAATATAATGTGGGGGGAAGAGTGGTGGCTGGCACCTAGAGTACCAGGACTACAGTCTGGAAGACCTGAGTTCAAATCCAGCTTCAGACACTAGCTGGTTTGGTTCTGAGGAAGTCATTAAACCTGTTTGCCTCAGAATGCTCATCTGTACAATGAGCATAAGAATAGAGCCTACCTGTTAGGATTACTGTGAAGATCAAATGAAATAATAATTGCAAAGGTCTCAGCACAGTCTCTGGCACATGGAAAGTGTGCTATAAATGTTAGTTGTGGTTACAAACTTGTTATCTGGCTTTGGTTTACTCATTTCCTGATTAAGAACTCTTTTACCCTCATTAGCAATCACTCTTGCCTTCCCACACCCTGTGCCAACATTTTGGCTTATCATAGGTACTTGTTGACCCTGCCTAGGATGAGATGAGATGAGATGAGATTATGACCCTTTCCCTAAAGTGTCCCTTAACACTTCGTTGAGTTTCCTTTACAGTGTGCTTGATTGTCACAGGGTGCCAGGTCCAGGATCTTTAATGCCATTCTCTCTCTCATCCAATCAGGCAATAGAGGTGTCAATGGCTGAACAGAATCATACCACAGTGACAGAGTTCATTCTCATTGGCTTTACTGACCATCCCAAGTTGGGAGTTATTCTCTTCCTGGTGTTTCTTAGTTTCTATCTCATCACCCTGCTGGGCAACATGGGCAT
>CM053623.1:450655196-450671531 GCA_028646595.1 Phalanger gymnotis | reverse complement strand
AGAAGCCCTAGATTCTTGAGCTCGGGGCTGCTCCCCTCTATGGGACAGCCGCCGGCTAATAAATGATGCTCAATACGTATTCTAATTTGGCTTGGTCTGTGTTTCTCGGTCCATCCATTTCATAGTTATGCAATTATTTTATAGGTACAAGCATTTAATGTCTTTTATTTCATTTTACACTCACAACAGTCCTATGAAGTAGGCATTACTTCTCTCTATTTTCGAGAAGAGGAAAGAGGCTCAGAGCAGTTAAACGACTTGTCCACAGTCACACAGCTAAATGATAATAGCTAACATTTATACGAAACTTCGGGTTTGGAAATCACTTCATATATATTATCTCATTTGCTTCTCACCATGAAGTGTGGGAGGTGTTATTATGATTGCCCCAGTTTTACAGATAATTTTACAGGAAACTGAGGCTTAAGTAGTAATGGCTAACTTTAATTACCTCAACTTTTTAGGGGCACCTACATTTCTAAAAAAGCCTTTAGGAGAAATGATACCTCAATCTCTTTCTTCTAGAGGTCTCTAAGTGGCCCCCAGCATCTTTGACATTGAAATTTCAGGTACTGTAGCATCTGGGTGATGTAAGTGTTTTTAGGAATGTATGAGCACTTTCATATAATAAAGCCAACTTGCCCATTGATGGAACATTATAATACTCAACCAGAAGGCATCTTTGAAGTCATTTAGCACAAAGAGCTCCGTCTTTGGATGCCTTCTTACAGGATGTATTTAAGGAAAGACTTTAATTTTCTCATGTTTCCTTGTACAAAGGGAGTGATCTTTATTTAGATTGTGAAGAATAAAAGATCTAGAGAGTTCTATCACCAATGTGATACCCACAGCAACTGCTATGAATATGCCAGTGTATTCCCAGGTTTGAATTGCAAAATACAACACACCATCTTGCTCAAAGATGAAACCAAGCCATGTATTCAAACCCCAGAAAGCTAAATCCATCATAGTAACAAAAAAGTGTGTACACATTACCAATGCAAGGAGCATTGCCATCCCCAAGCCTTCTCTCCATCAGACCTCCCCAAGAACAAACTTTCTTAGGCAAAATGCCCCTCTCTCACTTAAGCTAGCTGCTCTGCCTATGCCTGCCCCCCCCTCTCTCTCTCTGTTTCCTGCTCCCCGTCCCTGTCCCTGTCCCTCTCCCTCTCCTTCCCCCTCCCGCCTCCCTCTTTCTTCTCCTCTCTCTCCTCCCTCTCTCTGCATATGTGTGTGATAGGAAGTCACTTGGATAATACTAAGTAGAAGATTATCTAATTATATCTAATTTGAATTTGAATATCTAATTTGAGATTAGATAACAAATTTGTGGTTGACCTGGTCAGGACAGTTGTGTAACTTTCTCTAGGACTAGATTATTTCAAAGGTCTCTTTAAGCTCTCACAATCTATGAAGATATAATTTTGAAGTTCCCCAAGGAGAGTTACTGGACTGTCCTCAGAGGTAGTGGGCTTCTCCTCAAGGGAATTCTTTAAACTGAGGAAACCATCACCTTTAGAGGTGATTCTTGATTGGTTGTAGGCTGATTTGATGACTTTCCAACTCTGAATTTTCGTGATTCTTTAAGTCTCAGCTTAGCTACTTACTCTCTGGATGACCTTGGGATAGTAACATAATTTCTTGAAGCCTTAGTTTCCCTATGTTTATAAAGAGAGGGCTTGGGCAAGAAGGTTTTAAAGTCCTTTCTTGGCTCTCAATCTGTGGCTCTCTGATCTTGCAATCTGGGCACCTGAGCATACAAGGTAGAATTAATGGAACAACCCTGGAGAAACCCATTGAGCACAGCCAAAATTGTGAGAATATTTACTATGAAGGCAGTGTAAGAATCCTTGGGCCCTCTCTTTGACTCCTCTTTATCTTCATACTTGTGTTTTTGCCTCAGCTTTTACAGTATCTAAGGGCTGTTCACTTCACTACTCGAGCCCAGGAAGAGATCTTCTTTACCTTGGATGGGGAGATCCCAGCAATTTTTGATGTTATAAGCATATACCTTGCTACTGACCACACTTTGCAGACTACCAAGGTTGGACACTTAGATTTCAGGCAACCTCCAGGGGAAGAACTGGTGATAAACAGCAGTGCCATCATTTGGGCTGAAGGTCCTGGGAAGGTGAGAACTGGAAACCATCCCCTTCCTCCTGTTCCCTTTCAATAATAGTGCCAACTAACAAGAGGAAAAAAATAACTATGGGCCCGGTCATTACATCCCAATTCCAACTAGGTCCAATTGAAATTTCCTCCAATAGTGAGAACTCTGAAAAGTACAGATTTGGGGACCAGCTTTCTAAGGGTAAAAATTCTTGCTAATGACTGATTTTACAGATGCCGTTAGCTCTCCTCTAAACTTCACTCAGCTCCCTTTTTTTCTGTCTGTCTATGAGCAGATACCTCTTTCAGTCTGCAGTAAAACTTGTCCTTTGGGAACCCGGAAGTCTGCCATCCAGGGGCAACCAAGCTGCTGCTACCAGTGTCTTCACTGCCCAAAAGGAGAAGTAGCCTATGTGCTAGGTAAGCAATACAGGAGCATGGTGGAAGCATTTTGACCCCAAGCAGGTAGCAGAGCTAGGTGGGGATAAGAACAACTAGTTGGAGAAATAAGTGGTTTGGAAGTGAAGAGTCAGACAGGAGAAATGGAAAAGAACAATGCTAGTAATTCCTGATCAGAAGAATATGAAGGACATGAAGATAATAATTCTCAGAACTTCATAGTTGGAAAGGTCTTATTGGACTCCATACTTAAATATTTTTTTTTACAACATAGCTGAAAAGGCACCATTTGGCCATGTTCTTGAAGGTTTCCTTCCAACAAGAGTCAAAAAGTCTAGTTCAAAATGAGCCAAAATGAGAACAATTGGAAGACTTGAATTCAAATCCAGATTCTACTTTGAAGTAGTATAATAGAAAGCTGGGAACCATAGGTAAAATGTCGCATGGCAGTAGTTGTGAATCCTTGTCATACCTCCTGCTTGGGAGGTCAAAGCTAAGGGATTGCTTTGAGTTCAGGGGTTCAGAGCTGTAGTAGGACCAAGGTGTCCAGACCAAGGTCAGCACCAGTATGTCAAACCCCAGAAGTGGACAACCTTTGGGTTACCTAAGGAGAGAAAAACTAGTCCAGGTTAGAAAAATGGAGCTGGTTAAAACTTCCATGCTGATCAGTATTGAGATTAGGCCAATAAACAGCTTTTGCCTTTCGACCTGAGCATTGAAGAATTAAGTTAAATTCCCTAAAAATACTTAAGATGTGTGGTGGACTACGGGATGATGAAAGCCAGCAGTGTCATATGGCAGCTAACAAAATCTGATGAGAATGTATATTGCTTTCATATCAATATGCTGTCAAGAAGAGGGGAAGATCTACTTAACTAAGGAAATGTTCTCCCAGTGTGAAAAGTCTTTGCTCACTTCCTTTATTTGACTCATCACCCCAAATCTCTTTCAGACAGTGCCAGTTGCCTGAAATGCCCAGAGGACCAATGGCCAAACAAAGAGAAGAATCAGTGCATCCCCAAGATTCTTGACTTCCTCTCCTACAAGGAGCCCCTGGGCATGGCATTAACCACCTGTACAACTTTTCTTTTTCTTCTCACCTTGACCATCCTTGGCATCTTCATATGGCATCACCACACTCCCATAGTCAGAGCCAACAACCACAGACTAAGTTACCTCCTTCTCTGCTCCTTGGCACTGTGTTTCCTCTGTCCATTCATGTTCATTGGTTTCCCAGTACCTCTGACCTGTGCCCTGCGCCAGGCAGCCTTTGGGATTATCTTCACAGTCTGTGTGTCCACCACTCTGGCCAAAACCATCGTCGTTGTGTCTGCCTTCAGGGCCACCAGACCAGACGCTAGATTCAGGAAGTGGGCAGGACCAAGTCTCCCCAATGCCATCCTCATTGGCTTCTCATTGGTCCAGATTGTTCTGTGTATGTTCTGGGTCATAGGCTGGCCTCCAGTGCCCATGAAGTCTACAGAGGCAGGGCCCAAAGTCACCATGCTGTGTGGTGCAGGCTCTTCGGAGCTCTTCTATGCTATGCTAAGCTACTTGGGCCTCCTAGCTCTGGTCAGTCTGTCGGTGGCCTTCCTATCCCGCCGACTGCCTGACACCTTCAATGAAGCCAAGCACATCACTCTGAGCATGTTGGTCTTCTCCTGTGTCTGGATCTCCTTCATCCCAGCCCACCTGAGTACTCAGGGCAAGGACACTGCAGCTGTGGAGATCTTTGCCATTTTAGCATCTGGGGCAGGCCTGATGGGCTGTTTATTCTTCCCTAAGTGCTATATCATCCTGCTCCAGCCTGACAAGAACACAAGGGATCAGATGATGGGCAAACGTCATTTCAAGAAATGAAACCAAAACCAGTCTTTCCATTTTCCTCATCATAGGGGAAGAGGGATTCTCAGCACTTTCTAGCTCTCTCCAAGCTATCTTCATGTCATGAAAGGGCCAGTATCTCATTTAAGCTCTTGATGCCTGGCTGTCATTCATATAAGCCATGGGTTTTCTCTCCCAGACTGGAACATTTCCCCTTTACTTTTCTGCCAATCCAAATCCCACCAGTCCCTTCAGGGCCAACTCAAATATTCCTTCCAATTAGGGAGCTTTTGGTTAGTGTTATTCAGTCATTCGGTCATGTCCGACTCTATGTTACTCCTGGACTTTTGCCAATTGGATTTTTTTTGGCAAAGGTAATAGAGTGGTTCGCTGTTTCATTCTCCAGCGTGTCCCCATTTTACAGATGAAGAACTGAGGCAAATAGGGGTTAAGTGAATTTCCTAAGGTCACTCAGTAAATATCTGAGGCTACCTTTGAACTTAGATCCCTCCATCTCCCCTCCAGGCCCTGTACTCTATGCACTGCACCACCGGTTGTCTTCTCTGGCCACTTAAATTTCCACCGATCCCTTCCATACCTTTTATTAACATCAATTATGGTACTTCAATATTCTCAAATAGTTACATATATACTACAATTATTTATTGGACTAGAATGTCAACTCCACAAGAGCAGGCACCACATCTTATTTCTTCTGTATCCATTACAGTATTTGCCCAGAGCTGTGTGTGCAGTAGATGTGCAATAAATCCCTGTTTATCGATTGACTTAGTGTGTTGCACCTGAGACACACTCTTCTCATATATAGGGACACCAGGAAAGTCATTCCTGGTTTCAGATATCTGCTGTGTTTTTTTCCACTCAAAACTACAGATGATGAGCCTCCAGGGATGCCTGTAGTTTTATTAGTCAGCCAGAGGATACAACTAGTTTAACACAAAGGCATTTATTTAGTGAAACAGTATAGTAAGAGGAGAAGAGATTGAATACTGATCCCCAAACTTGGGGCACATTTGTCCCTAAATACACACGCCATTTGTTTGTGGACATATACATAGAGACCATGTGTTGTCAGGGCGCACATTTGAAGGAGCAATGCATGGCCACAGTGCTGTGGGGCCCTTAATAGCTACTAGTGATATATTTGTACTGTTTACCCAGGGCCTGCTCCTTTCTAGGAATGGCATCTTCATTTGTATTGTCATTTCAGAGAGTCTCTTTGCCCCAGCATCTGGGCTTCATGTCTTCATAGTATTTGTTGGACATTGTGGCTCCTACTTGCTGTAGC
The DNA here is from genome assembly GCA_028646595.1 of Phalanger gymnotis. Lineage (NCBI taxonomy): Eukaryota > Metazoa > Chordata > Mammalia > Diprotodontia > Phalangeridae > Phalanger > Phalanger gymnotis. The sequence continues at coordinate 450,665,890 of CM053623.1, read as the reverse complement.
AACTAAAAAAGTCTCTCTTTAGAAGGCCGTCAGTTCTTTAGTCATAGTTAAGGCTAGGAACCACCATATCTGCCCAAGTGGACAAGAGGCAGGCAGAATTTTCCCTGGATATGGTTAATGTATTCTTTTACTCACTTCTTCCAACTTGTGCAATCGCTGTTTCCATCCAAAGACCTTTTCTAACCTAGCATTGGAAAGTTCTTGAAATTCCCATGAGTTCATGGTTGCCAATTTGGAGCCCTTTCAAACTAGTTCAGGTACCATCTTCTAATAGATCCCAAATGACTACAAGGATCTGAAGTACTATGGCTTTCTTGGCTACCCCCCTAACCCTCCTCCCCCTATAAATCCTCTGAGTTTGCCATGCAAATGAACAGGTAGGGGAAGACAAAAATCTCAAAGTATCACCCTCTACTGCAAGCCCAATTTTCTGCCTTTCATATGCAAATGTGTCCAGAAACAAATCTCCCAGGCTTTAAACCTCCTGGCACTAGGTTGGTTTTTTTTTTGTTCAGAAAAAAAGATTTCCATTTATGTAGCAATTTAAATTAGTTTACTTAAGTTTACTCACTTTGTAGATGAGAAAACTGAGATGGACAGGTCTGAGAGTCAAAGTCATTTCTATAGATTCTAAATCAAGTGCTCTTTTTTTCCCTCTCCTCTCCCTCCCCTCCTCTTTCCTCCCACTCCCCCGTCCCCTCTCCTTCTTCCTCTTCCTCTTCCTCTGTCTTCCTCTCTCCTCCTTCCTCTCCTTTCCTCCTTTCTCCCTCCCTCCTTTCTTTTTTTGTGATTTTTTGAAAATATGTATAGTGGGAAACACATGGTGTTGGAGGTTGAACACGTGGTTTTGATGCTTGGTGCCACCACTTAGTAACTTAGTGATTTTCAGTAGATCACGGTTTCTTTGAGCTTGTCTCCCATCTGTGCAATGAAACGAATCATAATTGTGTTCCCTACCTCCTGGGATGATTATATGTGATGATTATATGATGTAATTATGTGAAACATTTGTAAAGCTTCAAGTGCTAGATAAATATTCACTGAGCTTTCCGCTTCATTGGTTTTAGCCCTATCTGTACTGCAGCACAACAGGGCTTCCCTAAGATTTGTTAGACTCTAAATCGAAGGCAAGTTGCCCCTCCAAGATGGGGAAGGAGTGAGTGCATCTAATAAATCTGAATTCATAGGATCATTGGATTATAAACCTAGAATTAGGAGGGACTTTAAAGGACATCTATCTGTCTTCCCCCCCCCCCATTTGATACATAAGGAAACTGAGATGGATAACTTGCCCAGGGTCAGGCCTCTAGCCAGAGTCAGAGATAAGATTTGAAAAAATATCTTGCTGACTGCATTCTATCCATGATGGCAAGCTGCCTGCTCCCAAAGGGTTACAGTTTCAGGCTTTGGTTTAAATGACACCCTTAGATTACAGCAGTGTTGAGCTTTACCAAGATCATCGAAGGCCACAAGAACATTAACAATTAATATGATGAAGGATCGGATCCATAGAAGCTTCAGCTGGCCATAATTCCCCTTGTCTTTCTCAGTCCCTCACAAAGACTCATCCTAGGTACTTATAGTAACAGTATGAATAGTGAGGGTATCCCTAGGTCAGAGGAATAACCATTTCCTCCTTGCACTTGCTTTTATCCTCTAAAATGCTTCCTACTGTAACCTGGGCTTCAGGGGATCAGTCCTCAAAACAGGATGTACATGACTTCAGGCTACAGATTTCCGAATGTTCCCCCTCCCCTATTTTATGAGCTTGCTGTTTGGGACTCCTATTCAACCCTGTTTTCATGGTATGATCTAATTAAATTACTACTATGACTACTGCTTTGGGATTGTACTTCATTCTAGTTCAATGTACAGCAATTAAGACTTTGTGGGGTGGAAAAGTATGTACGTATGTGATCAGAGACCATGGCCAGTTCTCACTATGTATCCATCTCTTCATCCTCAGGAAAGTTTAAGCAGGAATCTGGAGGTTCAGTGAAATAGAGTCTAGTGATCCTCAAGATGAAACTGACTCTGTATCCTTTATCCAAGGGGACTTATCACTGACAGTATGCTGCTGGATCACTGACAGTGGTCACTGATTAAGATGGGTCCCATGGTGCATTGCTTGGAAGTATTGGGTAATGTATTAGTCATTGACTAGGGGCAAAATTGTCTTGTGCAGAGTGGTGTCTAGTTTCCCTTTTCACACCTTGAAGGAAGCTTTGGGGAGAGCTAGGGAGTAATTTCTCTCCTTTGTTTGGATTTTATTTTTCCCAGTTACATGTAAAAACAATTTTTAAACATTCGTTTTTAAAATTTGGAGTTCCAAATTCTCTCCCTTCCTTCCTCCCCACCCCACCTCATTGAGAAGGCTAGCAATTTGATATAGGTTATACATGTGTAGTCAAGCAAAACATTTCCGTAACAGTCATGTTGTGAAAGAAAACAGACCTGCCCCAAAACCCCAAGAAAAATAAAGTAAGTTAAAAGAGTATGCTTCAATCTTTATTCATACACCAACAGTTCTTTCTCCAGAGAGAGATAGCATTTTTCATCATAAGTCCTTCAGGGTTGTCTTGGATCATTGTATTGGTGAGAATAACTAAGTCATTGACAACTGATCATCTTACAGTATTGCTGTTACTTTATACACAGTACATTTCACTTTGTACCAGCTCATGTAAATCTTTCCAGGTTTTTCTGAAAGCATCCTTCTCATCATTTGATACAGTACAGTAGTATTCCATCATAATCACATATCACAATTTGTTTCGCCATTCCCCAATTGATGACCATCCCCTCAACTTTCAATTCTCTGCCCTCAGAAAAGAGCTGCTATGAATATTTTGGTACACATATGTCCTTTTTCTTTTTTTTTTTTTATCTCTTTGGGGATATAGACCCAGCAGTGGTATAGCTAGGTCAAAGGATATCCTTGATTTTATAGCCCTTTGGGCATAGTTCCAAATTGCTTTGCAGAATGGTTGAATCAGTTTACAACTCCACCAACGGTGCATTAATGTCTCATTTTTCCCATATCCACTACGCATTTGTCATTTTCCTTTTCTGTCCTATTAATCAACCTAATAAGTATAGGATAATACCTCAGAATTGTTTTAATTCACATTTCTCCCATCAATAGTGAGTTAGAGCATTTTCCCATATGTCTATAGATAGCTTAAGGGAGTAATCTCTTGTTGTTAGGTTAGTAGAAATTTCATTATGTATTTCACTCAGTTTCATCACTTAGATACTAAAGAGAGTCAAAATAATTAAGCTAGAGGATGGTTGTCATAGAGCAGGTGGAGCAGAGATTTCTTGCCTACAAGAGATGGTCTCTGAAAATTCCTCTGACATCTCATCACCCTGTGGCCTACCTTGTAATGAAATTCTCCATCCTTAATAAGAATGGTCCTAGAGTGATGGATACAGTCAATTATTGGCCCATACTTGGAACCTTTACATCTTGGTGCAGATCTGTCTTCTGTTAACATAGCCTTTAAGAAGTCTATACCATGTTGAGAGATATGAGAAAAATATCAATGGAGAAGTAAAAATCATTCTTACTATAGTGATCAAGGAATTGATGTAAATGTGAGAGACAGTTGGCAAGATCCAGCTCAAATCCAAGGGCAGGAGGACTGACAAAGCACTTGATAGCTAAGGAGAACTCCAAAGCCATTTTCTCCCCAACCCTTACTTGATAGGGCTTGGAAACATTTTAAGGATTGATGACTAGTTATCTGTGAACTCAGATGGAATAGAAAATAAAGAGGAAGAATAATGAATGGATATTAATAGCAACTTTTAAGAGATAAAGAAGCAATAGGATCCAGAAGGAGGAAGGCTGGTCATAAAATATGTGATAATAACTTCAAGGCTTACTGTCCATGTGTGCACAAGGAGAGCTGTCCTTGAATTATGTCAGGGAACTTCGAGAGTGTGACAAGAGAAGAGCTGGTTGGCATTATACCTGCATACATAAGAGGAAAAAATGGTATAGCCCTGTGTGGCATCTGAGAGGTTGAGTAGGATTCTGAACATGGGATCTTCTTCATCTGCATTACCTTGCAACCCAATTCTCTATAAGAGGTAGAGGAGGGAAGCCAAATGAACATGAACTCAAGGGATAAAAACTGGTAATGACAAAACCATTCTGTTACCAACTATAATGAAATCCATGGTCTAAGTTATCAACAGCATACAGAATTATGCAGAGTAAGTGGTGTCATCAAAAACTTGAGGATATGATTTATAAGATAAGCCATGGAGTGGATAATTGAATTAGCCACATCTGGATGCAGGCACATCAGCTCACTGTAAGATGCTGAAACCTTGAGTAATCATGGAATTTAGTCCCCTGACCTTAAGAAAGACTGAACATACAGCTAGGAATGTATAATAAATGATGATTGTCTTGCCTTGACCTAGCCTAGTGTTTTGAGTAACAAATCACTTCTCAAAAAGGAACTTGGATATGGGGGCATGCCATAGGGCTGATTGGTTTGGGGGTGGCATTCAAGGAGTTGCACTGAACATACCTCCTCTCTCAAACTGCCGTATACCAGACTCAACATTTCTATCCAAGCGAAAGAGGGATAGGATCTCCCCAAACTGAACACACATTCATGCACTCTATGTTCCACATAATCAGCCTTCCTTGTTAGCTCCTAGTCATGATATTTTATTTCTTGCCTCCATGACCTTGCTTAGACCATCCTCTGGACATGGCATGCATTCCCTTTCCCCTCTTTCCTCTTGGAAGAATTAGTTTCCTCCTAGTCTCAGCTCATGTTCCACCTCTTATCAGAGGCCTTTTGTGATCTCCCCAGTTGTTTCTGCCCCCTCACAAATGTATTCACTCTGCATCTTAATAAACATATATCCCTAGTGCCTGTGACAAAGTAGGTGCTTAATAAACTGTTGAATGAATTAAGTAATGAATGAATTTATGCATTAGCAGGGGGTATCATAATAATACCTTATGTATGGATAGCACATTGTGTTAGTGTTTAGTAAGTACTTTCATATGCATAGCTCATTTATTTCTCCCAACAAATCTATGAGGTAGACAGGGAAAGTCTTCATTTCCCAACATTTCAGATAAAGGAACAGGATCAAAGAGATGAGACGACTTTCCCAAGACCAAGCAGCCAGGATTCTAACTGGGTCCCCAGATCCTAGTCTAGCTCTTTGACTTTTGAGGGCATAGGGCTTTATGGGTAACTATGTATGTTTGAACCTTGAGTCTCTTTAGCCACATATTGGGGAGACTCTTCTTCTCTCTTTAGCTAACCACATACCTCACTGCCCTCAGTCTCTTCCCAGTGCCAGACATATGGGCTCTCATAATTAGAGACTCAGAGTTATCACCTTGGTTTGCCATAGTACCCTAAGGGCAGCTTTTCTTGGAGAAGACGTTTCTTGTGAGTACTCTTCTCAGGGCCTCTTTTACCTCACTGTTCCTTAGGGTGTAGATCAGGGGGTTGAGAAGAGGAGTACCTAGTGTGTATACCAGTGAAAGCAACTGGTCCTGCTTCGGTGAATAGCTGGAGTTTGGCCGAAGGTACATGAACATACAACAGCCATACTGTAGCAAGACCACCATGAGGTGGGAGGAGCAGGTGGAGAAGGCACGCCGGAGGCCTGATGTTGAGTGGATACCCAATATGGTAATAGCAATGAGGGCATAGGATGTAGCAGTGAGGAGGAAGGGGAAGGCAATGGCCAGTGTGCCTGCCACAAGCACTGAAAGCTCATGAAGGCGGCTGTGGGTGCAGGTCAGGCGCATCACAGGGGGCACATCACAGAAGAAGTGCTCAATGCCTCTGGAATGGCAAAAAGGCAAGTGGAAGATGAAGACCACCAGCTGCAGGGATAGGATGAAACCTAAGGCCATGGAGGCCACCACCAGGTTGACACAGAGCTTTTGAGTCATGATCAAGGGATACTGTAGGGGATAGCAGATTGCCACATAGCGGTCATAGGCCATAACAGCCAATAAGAAGCAGTCAGTACTACCAAGCCCAATGAAGAATAGCATCTGGGTGGCACAACCCAGAAATGTGATGGTCTTATCCTTCTTCATGGTGTTCACCAGGATGTGGGGTACCACTGTTGCAGTGTACCAGATCTCCACAATAGAGAGGCTTCCTAGTAGATAGTACATAGGTGTGTGGAGGCGGGCATCTGTCTGAATGGCAGCCACAATAAGGATGTTTCCTGTGAGGATCATGGTGTAGACCAGACTGATCCCCAAGAAAACCAAGACCTGTAGCTCTGGGTATGTAGGATAAGCTAGGAATATGAACTCTGTTGATAATGATTGATTCACCCTAGTCATTGAGGTACTGAGGTCCCCTGTATGACAAGAGATAAAAGGATAGAAGAAAGAATCAATCTGTGAATATGCATATTCACACATACACACACACACACACACACACATCCCTATATAGGGATATTTTACCCATCACAGCTGTAGGTATGCTCTAATTAGAGCTTGAGATTGGGAGAGTATAGTGTAGTGGAAAGAGTGCTAGATCTGGATACAGGACTGGGGGCTGAAATCCGGCCTATAAAATATTAGTTTTGTGATCCTAAGCCAAGCATTTAGCATCTCTGAGCCTGTTTTTTTTTTTTCAGAGATAAACCACCTTTAATTTTAATCTGAATTATTCTTTTCTTTTTTTTTCAGTTTTCAGAGGAAGATATTAAAGATATCTATAGGCATATGAAAAATTCTCTAAATCACTATTGACTAGAGAAATGCAAATCAAAACAACCCTTAGGTACTGCATCTCTCCTGTCAGATTGGCTAACATGACAAAACAGGAGAAATGATAAATGATGGAGAGGATGTGGGAAAATTGGAACAGTGTTACATTGTTGGTGGAGCTGTGAACTAATCCAGCCATTATGGAGAGCAATTTGGAACTATGCCTAAAGGGCTAGAAAAATGTTCATACCAGAGAGAGGATTCTGGGAAGATGGAACAGTAGGTCAGAAAATTCCAAGCTCTCAAGATTTTCCCCCACAATGGAGTTAAAATAGTACCTTAGGGCAAACAAAGTGGGGTGGAGACAAAAAAGAATAGGGGCAAAACCAGGATCTTCCAGGGACAGTCTGAGAAGATCTGAAGAAGAACCCCAGGACTGGGTTTGGTCCCAGAAAGGAGTAAACACCTCCAGGCTAGGTTCCATTTTAACAACAAGCAGCAAGCCCTGGGGTTAGTTTGTTTGAGAGGCTGCCTCGGCCCTAGCCACTGGAACTTTTTACTTCAAGATAGTGAGGGGAGCCATGCCTTTGAGCCCAGAAAGATTGTGGGAATATCTCCTGATGAGGAACACCAGACCCAGCTGTGATGTGAAGAGCAGTAGGGGCAAGAAGGAACCAACACATGCCTGGTGAGTGCAGAAGCAGTGGGGCAGAAAGTCCTTGGCTGTGGGCACTTACAGGAGGTTGGAGGTTTGGCTTTGGTTCTAGGCTAGAGGAAAGTGAAGATCTGGGGCAAGAGGCACCATTTCCCATAACCCAGGGCTAGTGGGGATTATAAAAAAATCAAGTTATTACTGCAAAAAAAAAAAAGCATAGGCAAAGGAGAAAGAATCCAACCTTAGAAACCTATTATGGGAATAGAGATGACCAGGGTTCATTTTCAGAGGAGGACATTGGAGTAAAGAAATCTCCAAAGAGTAATGTTAAATGGACACTTGCCCAAAAAGAATTTATATAAGATCTTAAAAAAGACTTTAAAAATCAAATGACAGAGATGGAGGAAAAACTAAAAAAAAAGTCCAAGAAAAACAAGAAGGTTATGAAAGGAAAATCAACCAATTAGAAAAGGATATCCAGAATCTCAAGGAGGAAAATGAGAATTGGGCAAAGTGAAGCCAGTGAAATTATACAAGATCAAGAAATAATTAAACAAAACATGAATAATGAAAAAATAGAAGAGAAAGTGAAACATCTTATAAGAAAAACAACACATTTGGAGAATAGATCAAGAAGAGAAAACATAAAAATAATTGGAGTAACTGAAAGTTATGATCAAAAAAGAAACTTGATACAATAATACAAGAAATAATTAAAGAAAATTATCCTGAAGCATTAGAACAAGGCAGGGAAGTAGAAATATAAAAAAAAATCCATCGAACACCACTTAAAAGAAAAAGTCATAGGAATATCATAGTCAAATTCTGAAATCCCCAGATCAAGGATAAAATAATAAAAGCATCAAGATTAAAACAATTCAAATATGATGAGGCCACAATTAGAATTACACAAGACCTAGCAGCAGAGACATTAAAGAATCACAGATCTTGGAACACAACATATCGAAGAAAAAAAGACAGGGCTCCGACCAAAAATATCATACCCTTTAAATTTCAGTATTATTTTGAATGAAAAAATGGACATTTGACGAACCCCCAGACTTTGCAGACTTTGTTAAAAAAATCCTCAACTTAATAGAAGATTCAACATGCAAAAACTAAGAGACACGTAAGGTACATAACAAAGACTGACTATAAGGGATTTACAAGAACAGATTGCTTACCTTTTTATATAACATAAAATGTAACATGTATGTCTAATATTCTTATTAATAACTGTTGACATTATAAGAAAGAGGGGGATAAACCTGACTGTGATATGAATTTAAAAAGTAAAACCATTTAGAAACAGCTAAAAAGAGTAACTATTTTATACAAGAGAGGTGCAAGAAGAAGAAAGGATACAGAGGATTAAGATAGGGAGGAGGGCTGGTAATTCTGGTAATCTACTTTCATCAGGATGAATTTAAGAGGGAACATTACATACATATTTAGAAGAGTATAAAAGTCTTCTAAATTTAGAAGAAATAAAGTGGTAGGGTTTTAGTGAGGGGGGAGAGGACAAGGGAGGGATTAGGACAAGCGAGGGATTTTTAGAAGGGAGAATGAGGGAATAGGTAAAGGGAGTTTAGATTAATGGGAATGGGAGGATAGAGGAGAGATCCTTAGAGGGAGGAAGGCAAGTAATAGGAAAGCAATATAGCAGGTAGAAGTAAAGTAGAGGGGGAGGAGCCAAGATGGCAGCAGGAAAGCAGGGACTTGCTTAAGCTCCACCCCAAATCCCTCAAAACACCTGTAAAAATGGCTCTGAACAAATTCTAGAGCTGCAGAACCCACGAAATAGCAGAGGGAAACAGATCTCCAGTCCAGGAGAGCCTGGATGGTCGCTGGGAGTGGAGGGTAGCCCAGTGTGGGCCACACCGGGACAGATCAGACCCAGAGTCACCCAGCCAGAAGAGGCCTTGGGCCCATGAATCATTGAGATGTGGCAGTTACCAGACTTCTCAACCCACAAACACAAAAGAGCAGGTTAGGGGGAAACTGCGGGATCCAGTTCAGAGTGGTCCTGCTGCCAGCTCTGGGAGTGGAGAAGGATGTGCAGCCATGGCAGTAGCAGCAGCAGGAAGCTCCTGAGGCTGCCTCCAGAGTGTCAGTGTCAGTGGCTTCCTGAGTTCCTGGACCACACTGTGGGAGGAATCTAGCAGCAGATCACAGTGGGAATGCCAGGAGTGCTTTGTGGGCACAAGGGCAAATTCTCTTGTTGTGCCCTTCTTGGATCTGAATTGCAGTCCTGGTTGGAGGTTCTTAGGGGAGGAGGAGCGCTGCTGTGACAGAGCCTGGGGTGATGGTGGAGCAGAAGTAGCTCTGAAAACAGCAGTGCTTGGACCCTAAAGCTTGGGACAAAATATTCTCTACTCTACAAGCAGTCATACACTGACAAAAAGCTCAAGGGTCAAGTAGTTGGCTGGGAACATGAACAGGCAGTAAAAATGAACTTGGACTCAAACTCAGACTCAAACTCAAACTCTAGATTCCTTTTTTGGTGACAAAGAAGATCAAATCACACAGCCAGAAGAAGTCAAAGAGCCTACATCAAAAGTCTCCAAGAAAGATATGAACTGGGCTCAGGCCATGGAAGAGCTCAAAAAGCATTTGGAAAAGCAGGTAAGCGAAGTAGAGGAAAAATTGGGAAGAGAAATGAGAGTGATGCAAGAAAACCATGAAAAACAAGTCAATGACTTGCTAAAGGAGACCCAAAAATACTGAAGAAAATAACACCTTAAAGAATAGACTAATCCAAACAGCAAAAGAGCTCCAAAAAGCCAATGAGGAGAAGAATGCCTCGAAAGACAGAATTAGCAAATAGAAAATGAGGTCCAAAAGACCACTGAAGGAAATACCACCTTAAAAATTAGATTGGAGCAAGTGGAAGCTAGTGACTTTATGAGAAACCAAGACATTATAAAACAGAACCGAGGGAATGAAAAAATGGAAGACAACATGAAATAACTCATTGGAAAAACCACTGACCTGGAGAATAGATCCAGGAGAGATAATTTAAAAATTGTTGGACTACCTGAAAGCTATGATCAAAAAAAGAGCCTAGACATCATCTTTCAAGAAATTATCAAGGAAAACTGAACTGCTTTTCTAGAACCGGAGGGTAAAATAGAAATCAAAAGAATCCACTGATCACCTTTTGAAAAAGATCTCAAAAAGAAAACTCCTAGGAATATTGTCACCAAATTCCAGAGTTTCCAGGTCAAAGAGAAAATACTGCAAGTAGCCAGAATGAAACAATTTGAATATTGTGGAAACACAATCGGAATAGTACAAGATCTAGCAGCTTCTACATTA
>CM053623.1:450627787-450654696 GCA_028646595.1 Phalanger gymnotis | reverse complement strand
TGATGTGTGTAATTCAGGAGACCTTTCTCAGTATTAGGGGAGTTGAAGGGAATATAGACAGGGCACAGGATGAGTTGAATATGAAGGGATGATATCTAAAAAAAATAAAATAAAATTAAGGCATTAGAGAAGAATATATTGAGAGAGGGAGAAAGGGAGAGATAGAATGACGTAAATTATCTCACATAAAAGTCGCAAGAAAAAGCAGTTCTGTTGGAAGGGAAGAAGGGACAGGTAAGGGGGAATGAGCGAATCTTACTCTCTTTGGATTCAACTTGTGGAGGTAATAACATATGCACTCAATTGGGTATTTTACTCCACAGGAAAATAAGGGGACGGGGATAAAAAACAGGGGGGATGATAGAAGGCAGGGCAGATAGGGGCAGGGTGTAATCAAAAGCAAACACATTTGAAAAGGGACATGGTCAAGGGAGAAAATTGAATAAAGGGGGACAGGATAGGATGGAAGGAAATGTAGTTAGCCTTTCACAACATGAGCATTGTGAAAGTGTTTTATATAATGATACATGTGTGATCTATGTTGAAATGCTTGCCTTCCTAGGGAGGGTGGGTGGGTGGGAAGGGAAGAGGGGAGAGAATTTGGAACTCAAAATTTTAAAAGCAGATACTTAAAAAATTGATTTTTTTTTCATGCAGCTGGCGAACAAGATATTTAGGAAATGGGGCATAGAAATGTATCCTGCCCTACAAGAAAGTAAGGGGAAAGGGGATGGGGGGTAATGGGGTGAAAGAGGGGAGGGCTGACTGGGGAATGAGGCAATCAGAATATATGCCATCTTGGAATGGGGGAGAGGGTAGAAATGGGGAGAAAATTTGTAACTCAAAATCTTGTGGAAATCAATGTTGAAAACTAAAATATTAAATAAAAATATGTACAGAAAAAAGAAGTAAGAGTAGAGGAGGCAGGAAGGATAGAAAAGAAAAGATATGTACAAACATAAAAAACCAAAGATCAGGAGTAGATTATGTTTGGGAAAGTATATGTCTATATACACATGTGTATATGTATAAGTGTATGTTTATATCTGTTTGTGTATGTATATATCAAGAAATATCTAAATTATATTGTAGCCTTCTGGGAGGGAAAAAAAGAACAAAGTTAAACAGTGCACAGCAGAGAACAAAGGAAAACACAAAGAAGCAAAGAAAAATGGACAATTCTCAACACGAGGTGTATTATTTATCATACAGGCTTTCTTGAAATGAAAATTTACTGTTAAATATTTTGAATGCTTTCCTATGTCCTATGCATGACATGATTTTTTCTTTTTTGCTTTATATTTAAGTTTCAATATTTAAGTTTATGATCTGTTTTTGTTTCTTTTCTCTATTTTGTATTTGTGTTCTGGTAAAATAAAATTCAATTAAAAAAAAGTGCATACGCTTTGACCCAGCAATACCACTTCTAGGGCAGTATCCCAAAGAGATCACACGAGTGAGAAAGGGACCTGTATGTACAAAAATATTCAGAGCAGCTCTTTTTATGGCAGCAAAGAATTGGAAATCAAGAGGATGTCCATCAATTGGGGAATAGCTGAGCAAGTTGTAGTGTATGAATGTAATGGAATACTATCGTGCTATAAGAAATGGGCAAGATACGGACTTCATAATAACCTGGAAAGAGCTACAGGATATAATGCTGAGTGAGCGGAGCAGAACCGGGAGAACATTGCACACAACCACAGACATATTGATTCTGTGATGACTAACTTTGAGGGACTTGGCTCTTCTCAGCAACACAAGGTTCAAAGACAACTCCAAAGCACTCATGATGGGAAGAGCTGTCCACATCCAGAGAAAGAACTATGGAGTCTGAATGCAAATTGAGGCAAACTATATTTGCTCTCTTTGTCCTCTTCTTTTTTCTCTTTTTTTTGTTCTTCTTTTCTTCTTTCTCATGATTCCTTCCACTGGTCCTAATTCTTCTTTACAATTTGACTATTGTGTGAATAAGTTTAATGAGAAGGTATATGTAGAAGATACATTGGATTCCATGCCGTCTCGGGGAAGGGGAGGAGCAGGGGAGGGAGGGAAAGAAAATCTGGAACTGAAAAACATGCAGAACTGAGTGTTGTAAACTAAAAATAAAAAATCTTAATTTTTAAAAAAAGAAAATAATAATCTGAGCCTATGTTTAATCTGTAGAAGTAGGTTAATAATATATTAACTACCTACATCATAGGATTGTGGTAAACATCATTAAAGTCCTTTTAAACTTTAAAGCATGATATATAATTTTGCGGATGATAGTAATGGGAAATAGAAGAAAAATGAGAGATACCTTGGTTCGAGGGAAAAAAATCCACTGGATTTGGTGTTAGATGACTGGCAGGTTTGCTACTTGTTACCTGTGTTACCTTGGGTGAGTCATTTTCTTTCCCTGTGTCCATTTCCTCCTCTGTAAAATGGTGGTTGGACTAGGTGCTCCATGAGCCAGGGGTCCTTAACCTGGTGTCCATGAACTTTTAAAAAAATATTTGATAATGGTATTTCAATATACTGGACTTTTTTGGTCAGTTCTAGTGCATTTAAAAACATTTTGAGAATGCATCTCTAGACTGCTAAAGGGACACATGACCCCAAAAGCTTAAGAACCTCTGCATAAGTCTAAGGTCTTTTTTGTCTTTCACTCCTATGATTTTTTGGTTCTGTTTCACCTGGTCTCAGCCATTAACACTGATCATCTGTTCACTTGTTAATGACACCCTGCAAAGTGATGGATGAGGTCTGGAAGGGGAAGTGGGAGTGATTATGGAGGGAGAGATGCAGAAAGAAACTTAAATATTCCTAGAGAGATCAGGGTATGATACAGTCATGATATTTCTGAGTTGGAAGGTACTTGAGAGGACACATATCCTAACCCTTATATGAGCTGAATCCCTTTCTCACATTTCCATGACTCTTCTATTTTCTGGGCTTTACATCTCTATTTTTTTCCCAGTAACTCCTCCTGCTCATCACCTTGGTCACCCTTCTTGCCTTGTGCTCTACCTGGTCATTTTCCTCCAGAATGCATTATGTCCTGGATACAGGAATGTCCAGGAGGGTCAGGAGACTAGGAAGAAATTACAAGAGAACCAAGAGGACATAGGCACGATATGAGACAATGAAAAATATAAGGGGATGCACTAGTAATGGTGAGGCAGGACCCAAGAGGAAAAGGAAAGTCTTTGTTGCTTTACCTGGAGCCGTCTCCACACTTAGTCTCTCTAACAGCCTCAATTTAGGAAACTTGTATGAAGAAGAGGGTGATCTCTCATGGGACTCCTCTTCCCTCTGGAAAGAGCATTGGACAAGAAACAAAGAAGCAGGGTTGAGTCCTGGCTCTCTTGCCTGTTAGCTAGAGGTATCACCTCTGGGTCTCAGTTTCATCATCTGAAAAATGAATGCATCTGAGCTCAGAATAACGTATTTGACATTTAAACACAGTATTACCTGATTGGAAGCAGTCCTGCGCAGTAAAAAAAAAGCAATGGCTCTGGTGTCAGAGAACTGGGATCTGCATTCTTCCTGACACTTAATACCTGTGTAGTTGTGGATCCATTACTTAACCTAGCTGGGTCCCAGTATACAGAACAGGGAGTTGGACTGGCTGGCCTTCTCAGATCTATGATGCTAGGATCTCTCTAATAATCAGGAATACACTTAATTTCAGCATGATAATGAAGGGCTACTATATCAAGCTTATAAAGGGGGCATTCCATCATTATAACAGAGCATTCCCACACTAGGATTCATCGGTTCAAAGTGTAGAAACTGGAAGGGACCCTTGGAGGTCATTTGGTGAAATGTATTTTTTCGGTGAAGTAATTTTGGCCCAGAGAAGGGAAGGGGGTCATTCAGCATCCCTCAGATTGTGGGTAGCGGAGCTGAGATTTAGGCCTCGGTCCTTTGACACCAAATTCAAAGCTCACTGTCTCAGTTATATCTTGGTGTAAGGAGACTCCATCTGGAGTTTTGTATGCACTCTCGAGCATCATCTTCTAGAGAGGCTATTGATGAGTGGAGATTAAGGTTAAGTAGGTTAAGGTTAACTAGGATGATAAGAGTCCTTGAAGAAACCAAGACTGTTTAGTTTGCAGAAAAGAAGTCATACTAGCCCAGAGCTGGGAAATCAGCAGCCTTGAGGTCACATGTAACCCTCTAGGTCCTCAAGTGTGGCCCTTTGACAATCCAAATTCCACAGAATAAATCCTTGCCCTCTAGGTCCTCAATTTTTGCCCTTTTACTGAATCCAGACTTCACAGAACAAATCCTTACCCTCTAGGTCCTCAAATGCGGCCCTTTGATTGAATCAAAGGGCAGCACATGACCTAGAAGGCCACATGTGGCCTTGAGTCCATAGGTTCCCCACCCCTGTGCAAATACATTAAGAGCAGTCATTAGTGAGAAGGCTTAGACTCTTTAAGTAGTACTATCCCAAAAGATATATATGAGACGCATTCAGAAGTGATAAATTCCTTCTTATTGTAGGCTTTCAGACAGAGGGCAGATAATTAGTTGTTTCAGATGTTCTCAAAGTAACTCTCAAAAAGTAAAGAGTTAGATTAGACAGCCTCTGTCCCATAAAAATGGGAGGTATTGTTACCTCAGTGAACCTGGGACTGGAGTTGGTCAGGGAGGATACCATTTAAGTAGGGAGAAACTGAAGCATAGGTTGGAATGGAACTATAACCATGGTTTAGAATGATGGTCTAAGACATGGAAGAAGCCAGAAGTGCAGACCACCAGCTCATGACTCACTCCTTCCACCAAGCCTTGGAAACAATAAGATACCTGAGTAGTTAAAAAACTAGAGTTTAGGGAGATGCTAATAAAGACAGAGAACTGGATGAACAGAACAGTTAAGTGATAAGGGCTTATTTTTGGTTCTGCTACTAATAAGCTATGTGACCTTAGGCAATCTAAAAACCTTTTGTCTCTCCATTTGGAAAGCGAATCAGGTTGGATTAGATGATTTAAAATGTTTCTCCTAGCTTTCCCATTCTATGACCCTATAGCATCCCCTTACCTCAGAAGTCTGTGAGTGCTATTAATCCCAGCTCTTCAGTTATATCTGCATGCTCAGAACCAAGCCATCAGACCAAATATCTGATGGGGAGTACTCATATCTTTCCAAGGGATAGGTCAAGGAGGAGGCATCTATAACCTGGAAAGCCTATTCAACAGGAACGGACATTTACATAACCTTCTTAAACAAAACCTCAATTTGTCATGCATTAGCACCTAGCAGAAATAAGTGGTGATGGGTCTTAGGGTCCTGCCTCCTCAGTCCCATCTCTCGGAGATGAACAGTGCAACAAAAGCTAGTTTCCCCTGAGACTCTGTCGGGATGTAATTAGCCCTCAATAGATCCGTCTATCCACTTGGGATCTCTGTGTCTCTGGAAAAAGGAGGAGACATCTCTGGAGAAGGAAAAGAAGCTGTTAAGCACTTTCATGGCCATGTCATCACGGATTGTGCTCAAGGTTGAAGGTTCAAATACATTGAGGGGAAATATTAGAAAGATGGGAGGCAGCTTAACCATCCCCTCCTTACTTCCCCATTTCACAATTATATGTCAACAAAACTAAGAACAAGTAGAGGAATATTTATACAAATCTGATTATGGAATTCTCATATTAACAGAACAAGAAGCGGAAAATTTAAATAACTGAATCCTGAATGTCTCATAGCACGTAGTTTTGTATCCTTCATGCACTTTTTATAAAATGCTTTATATTACAGTTATCTGGGTTTACACTTTATCCCTCTATTAGACTGTGGACTCCATGAGGGAGAAGGGAATGTCTTGCTTAGATTCTCTTCTTTTATCAGGCACAGTGAAATATCCCTAGCAGCTAGCATCTGGGCCATGAAAATTTCCTTGAAGCTTAGATAAACATCAGGGAGGCACTTAGCAATATTGGAAGCAGAGTGGGGCTCGTAATCTTTGGTTTGTATTTCTACTGTCAGGGCAAAAAGTCCTTGTAATCATTATATTAGTAATCGTCTTCATAATTTTAATTTGAGGATTTGCATTTTTTTTCACTGTGGAGAGCCCTTTCACTGCCATAGATTGGAGTCCTTCTATAACCTACTAAGTTTCCTAGAATTGCAGCAGCTGGTGATGAACCTCTGTGGAGTTTTCTAGGCTAATCTAGGAAACACATAATCTACCACTATCCCTATATGTGAAACTTTGACAACTTGGTAGGGCTTGCCGGAGTTTCTGTTCTTTTGACTGAACTTTTGAGAACCCAGGATCACAATCATGTAATGAGGAGGCATCATGGTAAAGCTTTTGTTGAGAGACTAATGGACCACTAAAAATATAAAAAAAGTAAAAAATAAATTATTTAGTGGTGGGTGTACTTGGAGAATGGAATCTTGTAATTTAGGAAAGCAGCATAATGGAAAGACCATTGGATGCCAAATTAGAAACTTTTGTAGTTGAATGCTGGCAGAAAGGAGTCAGGGAAAAATGAAAATCTTAACTTTACAAGTATATGTCTTCTCTTAACCTCTACTCCTGGGGCTACTCCATTAAACTCAAATCACATTGTTAGGTCGTTCAGCTTCTATTTATTCCCTCAGAATCCTGAGAGGCTGGGGCTTTCTGGTACTGTTGTCCATGAGCCCCCACTAGTATGTTTCCCATTGATTATAAGATAGCCAGCTAGATTTCAAACAACTTTTAGAAAATAAGTATTTATAACATGGTATAGCAAGGTAATAGTTATAAAATATCCCCCTAACATACAAGGTATATTTTCACCTTGTACACAGAAGATCCCGGGGAGAAATGGGCTAAACTTAGAAAATACATATGGCCAAGGGTAAATTCATATCTCCTGGTTACTCAAAGTCCCACTCCCCCTTTTAGAAACCTCATGGAATTCTCTTTGGCATTTTTCTTTTGGGCTTGGAGGGGTAGTCAATATGTATAGTTTGTTTTTGTTATTCTCTAAGTACTGAGACAGATGCTGCCATCAGCCATGGCAACTTTGGGGAATTCTACTACTAGGCCTTTGGATACTGTTACTGATACCAGTGGGATCTCCAGGTCTGACCTATCAAAGTTCACAGTGTCAGAACATAATCAATTCTATCTCCGGATATTTGATTACTTTTTCTTGGGAGACCTTTTTGGCCATGGCATGTCTCATGTTATTCACAGCTAGATGCCTTGTCTTCTATTAGTCCAGTCAATGGAGAAAAGAGAAGGGAGAGAGAGAGGGAGAGAGAGAGAGAGAGCGAGAGAGAGAGAGAGAGAGATAGGCACATGCACATGTGCATGCATACACACACACACATGCACACACGCACACGGGGATGGGGAGAGCTACTCTTTCCTCTTCCCAAGAGTAGTTGCTTTTTAAGCTTGGCTCAAATTGGAATTATCATCTCCTGAACTGAAGGGCTGTATCCTTATTGATTGGACTGGCTCCAAACCACTTGCTAGTTTTACATGTAGCCTAAGAAACATTACTAGTTCTATTTGAATAGTCACATGATGTTTCCTGTGCTGTACCATAAGCTACTCATTGAATGACCCAAAGTATTTAATTTTTCTTAAATTGATCAGGGGCGGGATCAAAGCTTAGTTTATACATTTGACTGGTTGAATCAAGTTATCCAAAGCAGGTGGGGTATAAGAGTATTCAGGGAAGACTAGCACCTCTGGTGTGAGGGCTTGCTGAGCCCTTTTCAGGGCTTCTCATCCACCTTTGGTGTTCATCTTTAACCTGACTCTCACCCGTGGTGCTGAGAAGCTGTAGCATACACTACAGACACACCTTGGTAAACCATCTTGGCAGATGAGCCAAACCAGGTTGAGGGTTACCAGTGGACCACAAACCCATTGGTGAGTTAGGGGAGTGTCTACCTCAAGCATGTGAAGACTACCTCCTGTTCAATGGGTGGATGAGAACAACTTGTTCTAATGGCAATGAAGGCAGCTTAAGTAGGCATTGTAGAGCACTTAGAGCCTGGCCAGACATCAGTGGCACCAAGGTCATCCACTGCCTCCCCGTATCCCAGACCACTGGCAGTCATCCTCTTGCCTTGCCATTTGACTTTGATGACTCTGAAAGAGAGAGTGAGGCTGACAACTTTGTGCAACTCTGCCTGGCTTAAATCCGATTCACCCATGAATTAAGAGATCACCCTGTGATGTCATTGATCCTCTTTGAAAATGAAGGAAAAACATCAAACCAGGTGTGTTTATATTAATTGAGGCAGTGGTAAAACCCCACTCCAGTTTTCTTCCATTAGAGATGGTTGGGGTTATTCCCACAGGGCAGATATTTGTATTATTACGCTTTACTTTCAAGATCACTGTGGTAGATATCTAAAACTCGATATAGGAATGCTAATTGAAATGCTGTTTCCTTGAGACCCTAATTATCTCTGTGGGGCAAAAAAGTAATAGATCTATAAGAGAACATATTTTCCTGTATAAGCTGGCAGTTAGTGTGCATGTCTGAGAGTGTGTCAGTATGAGGAGTGAGTAATAGAATTATTCATATGCATTTCTATTCATACACCGGGCAAATGCAAGTGAATATTCCTTCCCTTGGATACCCTAGAGGGTTAATGATACAGTATATACATGAATATATTTAGATGTGGACCTTAGAGTCAGTGACTGATGCAAAGTCTGGCTTTAGGGGATCCCTGAAAGTCGGGTATTGATAATGGTTATTAGACATCACAGAGGTGAGTGTCTATCAAGGCATTTCTGGAGGCAAGCAAGATCTTCCTATGCAGCAATTGAGAGCCCGGGGGAAGAATTTGTTCTTCAAACTGGCTCTATTATCCAAGTTGCTGCAGGGCTGAGGTCTTGATATTCTACAAAGGGAAGGGAAATCCCAATGAGTGACAGTCAATGGACACAGAAGCTAAATGAGGTAGAATGTGCATGACTGTAGCACACCTGGGTGCATAGCATGTATGTTCTATTCTTAAAGGGCCATATACATTTAAATCATTTCAATCTTCTTATCTTTATTAATAAAAATGCACATTAAGAACCTTCTGTTTCATCATTATGAGTACCCACTTGACTTGTGTGCATTTCAAACCTTTATAACTTAGTATATACTCTTCAAGTGTTATCACTGTTGGGCCAACCTGATGATGAGTCTTCCTAAATTTAACTAGACCAACGAATCAAATGATATGTATTTACTAAGGACTTGGGTTAGGCACCAGGGATCATTGAGATCCATTGTGTGGATGGAATTCTGTTCAGACAATGCATATCAATCCATCACTAGGCTAATACTTAAAGCCTTTCCACATTGGTAAGACCTACCAGGACTACTTTGGTTGTGGCAACTCATAAAAATGCAAAATGATCGTGAGTCTATCGATAGATGTGTCCTCATTTAATAATAATAGCTAACATTGGCATTGCACCTTAAGGTTTGCAAAGCACTTTCTAAATATCACATGCTATCCCACAACAACCTTGGGAGGCAGGTGCTGTTATTATCCTTATTTTACAGATGAGGAGACCGAGACTGAGTGTGTTGTAGTCACATACTACAACAAACTATGGTCATGATCCATGACAATGGAATCGCTACTTTCCAACTTGAATGCCACATCTCCAAAATGAGGAAGTGAAAATCCCCACATCCATGTAAAAAAAAAGTTTGTGTCATTCTGTATATTTAATCCAACACTTTTCTGCAATGAAGTGGGTAGCATGCGTTGTCATTGGTCTTCTGGAACAATGGTAAGTCATTTCATTGATCAGAATTCTCAAGACAAACTATTAATGGTAGCTATTTCTCTTTTCATTGCTGTCTTCTGTACAGGGAGGGATAAAAGAATGAAAAGAATCAGTATGTGAATAGATTAGATTTTTGTTGTTGTTGTTCAGTTGTTTCAGTTGGGTCCAGCTCTTCATGACCTATTTTGGGGTTTTCTTGGCAGAGATACTGGAGTGGTTTGCCATTTCCTTCTCCAGATAATTTTACATATGAAGAAACTGTAGCAAAAAAGGTTAAGTGACTTGCCACGGGTCATACAGCTAGTAAGTGTCTGAGGCAAGGTTTGAACTCAGGAACATGAGTCTTCCTTAATCCAGGCCTGGTACACTATCCACTATGCCATCTAGCTGCCCTTACTCTATCCACTGTGCCTCCCAAATCCCATAGATTAGGTTACTGTGTTGGGACTGGCATCCATTCAGTCTTGGACTAAGATGAGATGAAATATGTGTGTTGGTAAGCAAAATGGGCTTTTAGCACTTAGTTCAACAAGTGCCCTTGAAAAGTTTGGTTTGTTTCCTTTGAGTAATTCAGTAAATTTCATTGAGCCTTACTAGGTGCTAAGCCCCAGGCCCAAACCCCTGTTAGGTGTAAAACCTGTGTGGGTGTGGATTGGTAACTAAGGTGGGGCCCAAGGTGGGGCTGACTAAGGGGAGGGCCTAGTTTATGAGTTTGAGTAACAGGTTTGGGACATCAGAGGCTCTTAGGCCAAGTGGATTTAAGTCGCCTCTTTGTGATGATTTTAGGTCACGTGGGTGAGTCGCATGTGTGACTCACCCCTGACGCTGAAAAAGATATAAAACCAGGGGTTGGCTTTCTCTTCTTTGGAGCTGTTTCCCACAGCAGTGGTGGCGCACATGACTCTGGGCCAGCCCTTGTTCTGAGCTCCTAGGCTGAACCTAGATGTTGGTAACTATGACTTGTATTGGGTCTGTCTTTGCGTTTGTGTTTGTATCCACAGTGTTTGCCCAATGCGTATCACATAGGAAGTGCTTCATAAGCATTCATTCATTCATTCATTTATGCTCAGAACCAAGGCATCAGAACTAACAACATATCTAGTTAGGACAGCTTGCATTTTTCTAGGGGTAGATTAAAGAGGAGACATTCACAGCCTGGGCACCCTACTTAATAGAGATGGGAATTTATATAACCTCCTTAAACAAACTCCCCAGTTTTTCATGACTTAGAACTCAGGTCAGGTCTTGCCTCTTCATTCCGTTCTCCCAGATGTGAACGGTATAGGAAGGAGAGCTGGTTTCCCTTGGGACCCTGTGGGGAAGCAATTAATCCACAGTAGTAATCTTTCTCTCCCCTTGGGAGCTCTTTGCTACTGGAAGATATGGGGGCATCCTGGAGTAGCAAGGGAAGCTGATGGCCATACCATCACTGATCTTGCTCAAGGTTCAAAATCCATTGAGGATAAATACTAGAAGGGCAGAGACAAACAAGGTGGAGTGATGGAGAAGCAGGGAAACACAGGGGTCATGGATTGGGTGTCTAGAGAACTGGATACTAGGCCTGGCTCGGTCTCCAGTTGTGTGACTTCAGACAGATTACTCAGCCCTCTGAATCTTGGCTTCACGTATGCTGGCTGGTGAAGTTGTTCTAGGTCAAGGATTGTGGGTCCTGGTTCCCTTTGGCAGTCTGGGGAAGCTCATGTAGCCCTTCTTAGAATGAGGCTTTTAAATGCATAAAGTGATCTACAGAGGATTACAAAGGGAAGCCAATCATACAGAAATTCAGTTATTAAAATATTAAGAGAAAACCAAGTTCATAGACGCAGGTGAAGAATCCCTGTTCTGGATGATTTATGACATAGTCCTTAGCTCTCAAATGCTAGCTACCAGAGTGGAGTCATAAATTTGGGAAGGATATTGTTATAAAGAGCTTTGAGGGTAGCTGGGTGGCACAGTGGATAGAACCTCAGGCCTGGAGTCAGGAAGGCTCATCTTCTTGAGTTCAAATCTGGCCTCAGATACTTACTAGCTTTATGACCCTGGGCAAGTCACTTAACCTTGTTTGCCTCAGTTTCAAATCTGTCCTCAGACACTTACTAGCTATGTGACCCATGGAAAACAACTTAATCCTGTTTGCCTCAGTTTCCAGATCTGTAAAATGAGCTGGAGAAGGAAATGGCAAGCCATTCTAATATCTTTGCCAAGAAAACCCCAAATGGGGTCACAACGCATCAGACATGACTTAACAATGAAAAAGCACTTTGAATTTGGAGTCAGGAGTACATCACTTATCAGCTCTGTGACCACAAACACTACCTATTTGAGTCTCAGTTTCTTCATCTATAAAGTGGGGATAATGATGTCATTTTTGATATGACAGGGTTGTTCAATCAAAGTATTTATTTACTACTTACTATGTGCTAGGTGAGGAAAGTTCTTTGTAAAGCTGAAATTTCAATAGCAAAGTCAGCTCTGAATATCGGGCCCAGTCTTCTGGCTCTGGGTGGTACCTGCTTTATCTCAGCCCCAAGAGAGAAAAGAAACTCTTTTATTTTCAGCAGACTCCCAGGGAAGATCAAGCTTCTCAAGCTGAACGGATGGCTGTCTTGTCTTCTCATGAAGTAAAGGAGCTCTCATAAAGAAGTAGGACCCTAAGTCAAGAGAGGGAAGGCACCTGATAGGTCATCTAGGGGGCAGGGGGAAAAGTGCAAGGTTTGGAGTCAGGGGATCTGGATTCGAATCTTGATTTTGCAATGCACTGCCTATACAACCTTAGTCGAGGAACTTCTCTCTTTGGGCCCAAGTCTCCTCATCTGCATAAGGCAGAGGTTGGGCTAGGTGATCTCAAGAGACTCTTTTAGCACTAAATCTGATTCCACTCATTTTATAATTAGGGCTCAGAAAAGGAAATGGATTTGTCCAAAGCAGCATAAAGAATAAATGAGAAAGATAATATGGTATTTTAGAATCACACACATAGAACAAGAATGGATCTTAGAGGATAGTTGCAGAATGATAGAAACATAGACTTTAAGTTAGAAGGAGCCTCAGAGGCTGTCAAGTCCACCCCATACATGGAAGGCATCTCCATTATAACATACCCAACCAAGGGTCAGTCAGACAGCCTTGGCTTCAAGGCCCCCAACAAAGAGAAGTCCAGCTCTCTCATTTTACAGATAAAGGAACTCGGGCATAGAAATAGAGT
Organism: Phalanger gymnotis; assembly: GCA_028646595.1. Lineage (NCBI taxonomy): Eukaryota > Metazoa > Chordata > Mammalia > Diprotodontia > Phalangeridae > Phalanger > Phalanger gymnotis. The sequence continues at coordinate 450,641,749 of CM053623.1, read as the reverse complement.
GCCTTCTTCAAGGTCACACAGTTAGTGAGTAGCAGAGTTGGGTTCCCTGACTCCAAATCCAGTGCTTTCCTGACCACACCACAATGTCTTTAAAATAGGTCTTAACAAATGAGACTTGGAGTTTGTCTGTGGTCTTCTTTCTAATGCCCCCTAATCTTGGATCTTGGTGTTGCAGATTTTTTTTTCTAGGTTTGTGATCTCATTAAAATTGGAAAATCCTAGTGAGAAGCTTCCTTTACTAGGGCAGCTCAGAATCTGTTATGTAGTTTATGATCTTGGAGAGCAGCCTGGGATGTTTAGAAGTGAAATGACTTATCCAGGGCCAACATAGCCAGTATGATCAGCAGACCATCACCACACTGCAAATGGAAACTAAACATCTATGTCCAACCTGCTGATTTTATGTTTCCTAGGGGCTGGCTGGAGGAGGAAAATGTAAGTAGAAGGTAAATTAGGATAACCATAATTGTAAATCAAGCTCTAACACCAACAAGAATAATACAGTGGTTCTGGCGGACATTCCTCACCTTCAGCATCCTTGTATGGAGAGGCTATTACAGGCACCTCCCAGGACATAGATCCAAAGATGACAAAGATTCTTTAATGTCTTCTACCTAGACTCCTCTCAGTAGCATGGCCAGGGTAATGATGGTTGTTGTTCAATCACGTATGACTCTTTGTGACCCAATTTGGAGTTTTCTTGGCAAAGATACTCTAGTGGTTGGCCATTTCCTCCTCCAGTTAATTTTATAGATGAGGAAACTAGGGCAAACAGGATTAAGCGACTTGCCCAGGGTCACACAGCGACTATATGTTTGAGGCCAGATTTGAATGCAGAAAGATGAGTCTTCCCGACCTCAAGCTCGGGGCTTTATCCGCTGTACCAGCTAGCCATCCAGGGTAATGAATAAAGGGCTGAATTTAGAGGACCTGATTTTAAATTTCAGTTCTGTCATTTACAACCTGTATGCTCTTGGGCAAGACACTTAACCTCTATTTGTGTCAGTTTCCTCATCTATAAAATGAATGGGTTGGATCAGATGACCTTTAAGATTCTAGCTCTAAGCTTGTTAACCTGCCCTATCTGTAGGTCCCCTATGTTTCTAAAGAGCTGATTAAATTCTTTAGATTAGGTTGTATGTCTGTTCTTTCCTGGGATAGTTCCATAGTTACAATATTGATGTACACTTAGTATTTCAGAGCAACAGACAACAAATTTATGAGACTATGTACAAAGTGTGGGGAACTATGTTAGAATAGTGCTTTTTAAAGGTATCATTGTCTTAACAACACTGTCTTAAGGTTTCCACTCTGTTTCTTCATGGAGTTTCAGAGGCCGCTTTGCTGCTCATGGATTTTTTGAGAGCACCTTTGACATCCTTGTTCCGTAGTGTATAAATGAGAGGGTTAAGCAAGGGGGTAATAAAGGTATAGACCAAGGCAATCTGTCGATCCTCATCCTCTGAAGTGCTGGACCTGGGACGCAAATAGACCAAGCTACAGCAGCCATATTGCAGCAGGACCACGGTGAGGTGGGAAGAGCAGGTAGAGAAGGCTCGCTGGCGGCCCTCAGCTGAGTTGATGCGCAAGATGGCAGAGGTGATGAAGACATAAGAGATGCAGATAAGCAGGAATGGGACAGTCAGTACAAGGATTCCTACCACATATAGGACAGCCTGGTGAACTTGGGTGTCAGCACAGGCCAGGCGTAAGACAGGTGGTACATCACAAAGGAAGTGGTTGATCTCCCGGTGGTGACCACAGAAGGGCAGGGTGAAGATAAGTGCTGTAAGTTGAAGGGAGAGAAAGACAGCCACGCCCAGGGAGCCCACAACCATCTGGGTACACAGCTTCTGGGTCATGATAAGCGTGTAGTGCAAAGGATGACAAATGGCCACATAGCGGTCATATGCCATGACAGCCAATAGGAAACAGTCGGTACTGCCAAGGGTGACAAAAAAGAACATCTGGGCTCCACAACCAGCCAATGGAATGGGTTTCTGGGCTTCAAAGATGTTGGAAAGCATCAATGGTACCACAGTGGTGGTGTAACAGATCTCTAGAAAGGACAGGTTGGACAGGAAAAAGTACATGGGGGTATGGAGGAAAGTGTGGGTGCACACAACCCAAATGATAGCAGTGTTTCCACAGAGGATCATCATATAGAGGAGGAAAAAGAGAAGGAAGAGGAGGGCCTGAATCCTAGGGGAAGCAGTGAACATCCGGAATACAAATTCAGTGGGGCCAGACTGGTTGAAATGGATAAAGTTGGGAAGAAACATTTTACCTGCTAAAAAAAATAAAGTCAGGGTGAGTTAGTTATTTATTTAAATAAAATCAGCAACCTGAAGTTTCATTTTTACTATTGCTCAGCATATGTCACAGTGGAGGCTGATTTAGTTGAGGAGTACTTCATCCATCCCTTCAGTGGGGCAATTGGAACTGATTTTCCCTGACCACACCTGTCTTCATCTCCTAGGACCATCTCAGGAGGTCATCACTTGAAGTCCCTATACGTACTCCTCATCCCTTTTCTTCCACAAGGGTAGAGAACTCCCAAAGGCTCCTTGTTCAAAGTGACCCATTGGTTCAGAGATAAAAAGTTTAGTGCATGAGGGTTTTAGAATTTCACGTGGCTTTTTTTCTTTGCAAAATTGGAAAGTTTAAAAATGGAGATAATTAATCAAACTAACTTAAAGCTCTGAGCCTCCAATGATCTTGTAATAAACAGCCTAGAAATGTAGTTCTTTGCTGGTTAAGTTTGGTAAAAATAACTATTTTCTTCTCCTTGATCTGTATAGAAAAGATGATAATTCAGGATACAGTATAATTGTCTTTATCTAGAAAAACTATCATTAAGATATAAACATATTGGAAATTTAAAAGAATAAAGAAACAGTGGTAAACAATGATCCAAGGTTGTATGTGGCAAGGAAACAAAGAGCAGAAACAGAGATGATTCAGCAGCATTCTCCAAGTTGGCATAATTTTTTCACTCCCTGCTAGGCAATCTTAATAAGATTCCTGGCAAGCTGAGGAAAGGAAAAGGTGAAGCCAATGCAAGACTTAGAGTCAACCTTGTGGAAAGTGTTCTCCATCTTCTAATGCTGCTTGCTACTTACTACTATTACCCTTTATCCCCACTCTTTATCTCTGTCTCTCTTGTGTCTCCCCCAGAGAAACTTTAACAACTCACTGCAAAGGAAAAAGCAATACAAAACTCTGCCCTCCAATTTCAATCTCATTGATAGTTTCATACTTTCACTGTCTGGGAAAACTACAACTCACATTGCCATTGGAGAATTAGTGCCCATATCAAGATAGTTGGTTCACTCCGTCTGAATCACTTTTGCATTAGGATGAGATCACACCATTTCAGACTTCAAGGTTCAGTTAAAATCATCTTGGGCAGTCATTTCATCTCTCTGGGTCTTAGTTATCCTTATCTATGTGAAGAAGGACTTGGATTAGACGACCTCCCTCATTTCTTCTAGTTCTAACAGTCTGTGTCATATTTACTAAAATTCCTTTCAGCTCAGAGATTCAAAATCAAAGTTGAAGCTCTAGCGTTCATTCCAACTTGGATGTAAGCCATTGTCCTACTCTACCATTTTATATTCTAAAGTTCTTAGTTCTGAATCCTGTGTTCAGAGGTATAATCTGGTTTTGACATTTTATATTCGAAAGTCCTTTCTAGCTCTGACAGTCTACATTACCTCCCTTGGCATTACAATATTATATTCTAGAAATGAAAGTTAACTCTTGTCTGGCAGAGGTTTTGCTCTTCCGCAGTGGCATTATGGTGCCTAGCACATATAAGTATGTAGTTTTAAGTAGATAACTATTCTCTAGGCTCCAAACTTGAAGAAAAAAAGGGAAGAGGAGAAAGAGAAAAAGGAAGAGGAAGAAAAAGAGGAGAAGAAAGAGGAAGAGGATCAGGATGAGAAGAAAAAGGAGAAGAACAAGAAGGAGGAGAAGGAAGGGACAGGATGAAGAGGAAGAAGAGAAGGAGGAGGAAAAGGAGAAGTATGTTGATGATGATGATGATGATGATGACAGGAATTGGCAAATGGATAATGGTAAGAGAAGGTAGAAGAGAGAGAAAAAGAAAAAAGGAAGAAATAAATAAGAGAAGATAAGAAAAGAGAGGAAAAGAGGAGAAGAAAGGTAGTTATTTCAACTAATATTGGCTATGCACCACCATGCCTAAGAGTCACACACTTTTTGTTAAGGCTCTGAAGACCATAAATAAATTGAAAATATCCTAGAATCTCTGGGATCATTTCGTCTACTCATGTATAACTAAGTTTTCACTCTACAACATATCTATCGAGTTGTTCTTGAGGCTTTGCTGAGGGACTCTAGTAAGGAATGAACTACTACCTCCAGATGCAATCTGTTCCTTTTTGGGATAGCTCTAATTCTAAGAAAGGTTTTTTGATCCCCTGTGCTTAGCACAGTGCCTGGCACATAGTTAATACAATAAATGTTTATTGACTATTATCTATTGTGTATTTATTTCTCTCCATATATAACCTAAGAATGATGGATAGGCACCTAAACCTGTTAGAAACCTGGCATTTCTCTTTTGAATGAGGCCAAATGCATCTAAACAAGCTGACCTGATTATCTTGGAACAGGATTGTAAATCACACCTGGGAGAAATGGAGGCAGTGCTAATATTTCCAAAACTCATAAAATCTCTATTTGATGTATAGGCCCAAGAATAGCGAAGAAATGACCGAAGGTGCTCCAATATTTGTCTTCAAATATTTGAAACACCATCATGCGGGAGAAGGATTAAGCTTGTTCAGGTTGGCCCCAGTGGAAAGAGGTAGGGTCAATGAGGGGAAGTTACAGGAAAACTGATTTGAGCATAGCAAAAGGAAAATCCTGCCGATAATTGGAGCAATCCTAGAGTGTAATGGGCTGCTTCCAGAGACTGGAGGCTCTTCATCACTGATCATTTGTTAGAAATATGGTAGAAGATATTCCTGCTCGAACGTGGGCTGGACAAGATGACCTCCAAGGCCTCTTCCAATATGGATATACTGAAATTCTATCAAATAACAGAATATCATTTTCTCTTGAAAAAATCCTAGAACAGGTCTAAAACCATAGACAGGTCTAGAAAAGTCCTTATAGAGGAAACTGAAGCCCAGAAAGGTGTAATGATTTGTCTGAGGTCACACAGCTACTGAATAACTTAGTTAAGATCCGAACCCAGTTCTTTTGCCACACACTCTTGTACTTTCTGCTCCAGAACAGCCCTTGCAGTCTCATTAGGGAAGAGGGAAAATCAGCGTCCCTTTTATAGAGCATACAATAACTGAAGGTACATGTATTCATTTCAATTAATCAGACAGAGGAACTGGGATACTCTTAGTAACTGAAAAAGATTCTCTACAGGAATGATTTTTGGGTACATTGAAAATTCATATTATCTCATTTCGTCTGGACTCTCACAGAAGCAAACCAAGCCCTTTATTATTCCTTTTCCATTTCCTTATCTTGTTCCGTAGCAAAGTCTTTCTAAGCATCCTCCTCTCTCCTCAAACCTTTCTCTTCTCCCTCAGTTGAGGACGCTGTGGATTACTTTTTTGAAAAAATTGAAATCATTCACTGTGAGCTCCCTCTTTGCTCTTTTTCATCTCAAAATCCCTTCATATTCCCTACTCTCTGTTTTTAGTCTCTGACAAAGAGGTAGCCATTCTCTTTGACAAGACCACTTCCTCCATATGTCCCCTTGACCTCATCTCCTCTTATCTTTTCCAGTAGATTATGAACTCAATCATTCCCCCACTAATCTTCAGCCTTTCTCGATCTACTTTCTCCTTTCCTCCTGCCTTTTAACTCTATCTTCTGCATATTAAAAAAACTCCACTAGACTTAACCACCCCCTCCAGCAATTGTCCCATTTCCCACCTTCCCTCCCCAGCTGTACTCCTAGAATAAATTGTCTACACTCACTGTTTCAACTGCCTCTTTTCTCAATCACTCCTCAATCCCTTGAACTCCATCTTCCAACCTCATTACTCAGATGAAACTGCTCACTACAAAGTTACCAAAGATCTCTTAATTGATGGTCTTTTTTTTCAGTTCTCATCAAGCTGTCTTTGGAGTTTAAGCGTGTTGAACACTCTTTTCCAGATACTTTATCCTCTCTGGGCTTTTGGTTATTACTCTCTGTTACCTCTAATCTCCTTCGCTTATTCATTATCTTGGTCATGCCCCGAACTTGGGGGGGGGTGTCACCTATGACCCTGACCTAGGTCCTTTACTCTGCTCTTCTTTCATTCTCTCTTGCTGATTTCATCAACTCACATATTTTAAATGATCATTCTATGCCAGCGATTCTGAGATCTGGATATGTGGTTACGCTCTCTCTTCTGACCTTGAGTCTTGCATCAACAATAGCCTTTTGTGCATTTAAAAACGGTATCTCAGGTATCAGGAAGGTATCTCAAACTCGATGTGCTTAAAACAGAACTCATTATCTTTTTCCATAACTCACTCCTCTTCCAAACTTGCTTACGTTTGTTGAAATTCTTCCCTCTTTCTAGGTTCATAATCTTGGTGTTATCCTCTACTCCTTACTCTCTCTCATCCTATATGTTCAATCACTTGCCAAATCTTGATGTTTCCCCTTCCCAATATCTCTTTCCCCCTCTTTCTACTCACATGGTTGCCATAGTTGCTTTAGAAGGACTGTCATCACAACTAGTTTCTCTTTCTTAAGTCTCTCCACACTTCAGTCCACCATCCATGATGCTGCCAAAGTAATTTTTAAGTACAGATCTGACTATCACTCCCCTGCTATACCAACTTCAATGGTTTCCTATTGGCTGTAGAATAAAATACTCATTCTTCTGTTTAGCTCTTAAAGACCTTTACAACTTCTGTTAACTAGCTGTTGAGCTTAGACGAACAACTTCCCCCCACCCCACTATGGGTCATAGCTTCCTTTTCTATAAAACGAGAGTGGATTAGATGTTATTTAAGGATTCTTGTACAACCCCATAATTTTGTGACCTACAATGCTCCTACTCTGATGATCAAACATCAGTTTTCTTCAAGCTGCCTGGCTTATGTATCATAGCACTAGGCAATGATATTAAAAGTTTGGCAAATGTTTGTTGAATCACACTGAACTGAAAAAAAGTGTTGATGGGACAAAGTTGCCTTGTGTGTAGGCTCATAGTGACTTGAAGACAAAGAACACTGGTAAAGAACTTGGGGTGTTTCACCTCCCTTCTAATGACTAAATACTCTATTGGAGGGGGATAAAGAAACATCTCATGTGATGTAAAGGACTCGCAAAATGCAAAAAGATCTAGAACAGAACTTTTTAACCTTTTTTGGAGTCAGGGATCACGTTGGTAGTTTGGTGAAGTGTATGGGCACTTTTTCAAAATGTTTTTAAATGAGTAAAATAAAATACATAGAATGACAAAGGAAACCAATTTTGCTGAATAAAGATGTATTTTTCCCACCTAAGTTCATAGGCTCTATGAAATTGCTCCATAGATGCCTTATGGACCTCCTGGAGTCTATGGACCCCAGGTTAGGAACCCCTGACCTAGAGGCCAGTACATTGAGTAACTTCTCTATGGAGGGTTAATGGGAGGACATGGAGAAGAATGACCAGAATGAGGTATAAATATCTTATCTCCTTTCCGAGGAGGGCATAAGATTCTTGAGGACAGCAGCTGTGGGTTGCCATCTGTACTTGTACAGAGGAATATCCATCTGGTGGTAAACAGGAAAGAATCATTGCAACTAAGTAGTAAAATGGATAGAACACAGGACTTGGAATCAGGAAGACATGAGTCCAAATCCTAACGCAGACTCTTATTAATCTCTATTTCCATTTGATTTGCTTTTTTCTATCTTTAAGCATTTTCTTTATTGTGAACCTAATAACCACCAATAACAATAAATATTGCAACATATAAAAAATAAGAAAGAGGACTGTGTAAGAAACTGATTTCTGTAACAATTAGCTTTTCAGAAGCATATATATATACATACACACAATTTAATAAATTTTTATAAAAATTTCTGTGTTCTCTTCTGCAGTTCTCGTTCATTTCTTCTGCGTTTAAAATATTTCCTTTTTGCTCATTTTTCTTAACCTTATCTATCACTGCCCATTAACCTACTGACTACTGATTCTCCTCCCCCCAAAAAGAACCTTCCTTTGTCACAAATATGGATAGTCTAGCAAAAGAAACAACCATATTGGTAATATTTGGGAAAACATATCTCTGGACTTGATTGATGTCAAAGATCCCTGTTGCCTCTAATAATCTATATAATCTATGCCATAGTCCTGTATGAGGTTTGAGTAGCTAGGCTAGTTTATACACGCTTCAAAGACAACCCCTGAAAAGCCCATTAGAATCAAAAGGAAACTGGATTGGAAGCCAGACCCCATCAGTTGACTGCATTTTCTTGGGCAAGACACTTCTTTTCACTGGGATTCAGTTTTCTTCTTTGTAAAATGAGAGGGTAAGGGACTTTCCCAACTCTAGATCCTGGGATCTCAAGTCATCCAAGTAAATAAAAAGGAAGCATTGAAACTACTTCCACTTACCTCTTTCCAGTGTCTCTGAATCCATCAGCCACCTGAGGAAAAACTCTGATCAGCAATCTGATTTTGTCCTGAGATATTCCTGTGCTAGTTTACAGCAGAGCTCAATTACTCTCTTCCTTAGCTTCTCATGTATTTAAATGGAATTAGGTTCTATGACTTTCAAAGGCTACAGTGATTACTAGAAAAGAGAGACCTACCCAGTGGGTAGTCTCCCTTCCTTTACTCTCTGGCTAGATCTCATAGAGCTGAAGGTGGGAACAGATTCTGGCATCCTTCCCTACCTAAGGATCTTGGAGCAGACACAGCTTTAGGGTATAGCAGTCATATGTACCATGGATACTTTCTAGATTGAGGTTCATGATGCTTCTGTAGTAACCCTACAAGGAAACCCAACAAGGGTAATCCCTGTTGACTCCATTCACAATCTGGTAATATTCTTCTTTAATCAGGTTAGTTACTGTCCTCTCTGAGGTCTCTCTCAGAGGAATGGGTCCCTGAAGCAGAGGGGTTTGGGGAAAACTTTCTGAATTAAGGATAGCTCAGATAAGGCTAATGGACATTCAGATCTCTATGGACTTGTTCAGTGGACATCCCAACTGGGGCCTGGAGGCCAGTAGGAAAGAATCTTCCTCTCTTTGCTACCTCTCTTTTTCTCCCCTCCATCAGGGACTTAAGTTGTCTTCTAGTAAATTTCTCCAGGGGGAAATGGCTAACCTACAATTTTATGCCAACTTATGAGGGGTGTGGCTGAAGGGAGAAAAGTTTTAGTTTTCTCAAGTGAAAAAAATAAGTAAAAATTCCAATTAACCAAAATTGATTTAAAGTGTTTCCCATGTACAAAGCATTGAACCAGGTACTGAAGATACAGGGATAAAATGTAAGACAATGGCTCCCCTCAAGCAGCTCCTACTCTATGGGGAGTGGGAAAGCAAGAGATTTACAAACAGAAGTGTGGTACAAAAGGGAATGATTGCAGCAAGAATATCCAGAGAAAATGCTCCAAAAATATGAGGAGGGAAAGATTGCTTCCAGCTGAGAGGATCAAGCAAGGCTTCAGTGAGTGGAAGGCACCTGATATTGGCCTTGGAAAATGAGAGTTAGTAATAACTGTAGCTCATATTTACATAGCACTTTAAGATTTGCAAAGCCTTGTAATATGTTACCTTATTTGATCCTATCAACAATCCTGTTAAGTAGATGCTATGATTATTTCAATTTTATAGATAAGGAAGTTGTGGCAGAAAGAGTTAAGTGACTCATCAAGAGTTACAGAGCTAGGAAGTATCTGAGCCTGGATTTGAACTCAGGTCTTCCTGACTCCATGGCCAGCACTCTATTCACTGGATAACCAAGGTAACTTCCCTAGAATACGTTGGTTGAATTGGCTAGTTCCCAGGTGCCTCATCACATTGGGGAAGACAGAGAAAATTGCATTCTGGAACTCAGAACATCGAGGTTCTAGACATGCAGTGACCCTGCCAATGAGAGGCGAGAAGCAGACTTTGAATGAAACATGGGAGACCTTTTGAAGTCACAGATATGTGGGGAAATGTTGGCATGCCAGCACATCCCTTCATTACCAGGACTGATTGAATTCATTTGGGTGCCAACTTTCCCCACATCCATGGTTGGAAAGAGTCTAGCTAGAACAAAGAATATTTTAATTACAAAAACTATTCTCTGAGAAAGGTGGTGCATCTTATTAAATTGTCTCAATGCAAAATTATGGTCATGGGCTCCAGGATTTGGTAAATATAAAGCAAAAACAAGAAAATGTAGTGGAAAGAGTGCTAGGCTTGAAGTTGGACGTTTTCAATATCTAGCTCTTAGTACCTGTGTGACCTTGGGAAATTAACCTTGCTGTGCCCATTTCATCTGTAAATTAAGGGGGTTGGACCAGATCAGCATTTCTCAGAGTGTGGTCCAGGTACAATTATGTCTGTGAGATCTTTTTAGGCAGTAAGGTCAAAAGCGAGGTCAAAATTATTTTCATGAGAATATTAAGCTGTTTTAATGTCAAATATATTAAGTAACAATAGCCCCTCCCTCTCCACATCTATATTCCACATCAACCAGAGATCTTTAAGGTTCTCAATAACTTTTAAGAGGTTAAGAGGGACTACATGTGCAAAAAATATTTATAGTACCCCATTTCGTGGAGGCAAAATATACGAAATTGGGGGGATGCCTATCAATTAGGGAATGGCTGAACAAGCTGTGGTATATGAATGCAATGGAATACTATTGTGCAATAAGAAATGATGAACAGGCAGATTTCATAAAAAACCTGTAAAGATTTATATGAACTGATACAAAGTGAAATGTGCAGAACCAGGAAAACATCGTACAATGTATCAACAACTTTGTGTGATGATCAACTATGAATGACTCAGCTCTTCTTAGCAACACAATGATCCAAGACAAGTTCAAAAGACTCACAAAAGAAAATACTATTCATATCCAGACAAAGAACCGATGGACTCTGAATGCAGATTGAAACATACTTTTTTTTACTCACTTGATTCTTTTTTGTGTTTTTTTTCTTTTGATCTATTTCTTTTTTTTAACAACTGTGATTAACATGGAAATATATTTTACAAGATAGCATATGCATATAACCTATATCAAATTGCCCATCATTTTTGGAAGAGGGGAAGTGATGGAGGGAGGGAGAAAAATTTTGAACTCGAAATCTTGTAAAAATGAATGCCAAAATTTGTCTTGACATGTAATTGGGAAAAAACAAAATGCTATTTAAAAATGAAAAAAAGAGGTTAAGATGGGCTGAGACCAAAAGTTTGATGAATGCTGCTCTACGTGGTCTCTAAGGTACCTTCCAACTCTATTGCCCAAAAGGACAGCCAATAAGGACAAACTAGAGACCAATGCCATTAAAGAATATTGATACAAAATATTAAGCAACACTCTGGAAAATGTAGCATATGGTTGAAAATTATTCATTTTTGGTCAGTTGGCATTGATACCAGGAATACAAATATAATTCACAGTTAAACACCTAGAATGATATAACATATAATAATTAATAATATTTAGCATTTAGATAATACTTTAAGATTTGAAAAATGCCTTTCAAATATTATCTCATTTTTATCCTCAAAACTGCCTGAGGAGGTAAAAGATATTATTATCTCTGTTTTATAAATGAAGAAATTGACACAGATTGGTGTTAAGCAAGAAGTATCTGAAGCTGGGTCTAAACTCAGATTTTCCTGACTCCAGGTCCAAGGCTCTATCCACTGTGCCACAAAGCTGTGGATATTTACATAAAGAATAATACAAAAATAATAAAATAAAATATAAAGAATAAGATCAAAAGAAAGAATAAAACCAAGAATGGCCTTAGAGAAAATACAACACTCATTTCCATTTTTAAAAAGGAAAAAGTCCGAGAATGAAAAAAAAGTATTTGCAATTAGGAGATAGTATATAATGGAGTGGTATTAGAAGCTTTCTCATTAAGAGGAGGGATAAGGTATGGCTGTCTAATGTAATAAGATTCTCAGAATCAAAAAACTTAAAAGGTCACCTATTCCAAACTCTACTCAGAGGCTGTAATAAATGATGTCAAAGTTCTCTTCTAGCTCTAACATGCAGATTCTAAGGTCTTTTTTTAACCTTAGGAGCATATGAGTGCTATGGAATTAAAATATTTATTTAGATAGACATGTTCAGAACAAAATCATTACACTAAAAATCAAGGCAAGTACTTGCATTTTTTCCACTGGGTAGATCAAGGAGGATGGAGGACCTGTAATTCAAGAACCTTACCAAAAATTGATTCATGGATGCATGAATCTACATATGAATATATATGTACATATACACACAGGTATATTGTATAAATACTACATACAGGCTCCTACAACATGTATATAAGTGTGCATGCATGTATGTACATATCCCAAACAAAAATAGAATTTGTCATGCCTTAGAACTCAGGTCAGAGAAAATAGTAGTGGAACTTAAGATCCTGTGCCTTCACTTTCATTTCCTAGAGGTTGGCTCTGCAATGAGAACCATTCTCCAAATCTCCTTTGAGTGATAATTAGCATCTGACCCATAGATAATTTGGAGCACATCTAGATGACTCCTAAATCTCTCTATCCACTCCTCCATCTCCTAGCTCCAGGAATTCTCTCAGGCTGTCTCCCATGTCTGTAATCCTCTCCCTCTTCTGCTCTGACTACTGACCTCCATGGCCTCCTTTAAACCCCAACTAAAATCCCATCTTCTACAGGAAGCCTTTCCCAATCCTCTTTAATTCTAATGTCTTGCCTCTATTAATTATTTTCTACTTATTCCCTATAGAGTTTGCTTTGCATGTATTTGTTTGCATGTTGTGTCCCCTACTAGATTATAAGCTCTATGAGGGCAGGGACTGTCTTTTGCCTCTTTTTGTATCCCAAATGTTTATCATAGTGCCTGGCACATAGTGGAGACTTAATAAATGTTTATTGTTTGATCATCTCTCTCCTGATTTTCAACTTCAAATCACCACCCCTTGCTGGACATTTCTACCTAGATGTCCTTGAGGCATCTTAAAATCAGTGTGTTCAGTTAATTGTCAGGCTTTGTTCATTATGCCTCCACATTGCTTTTGTCCCCTTCTTTCCACTAAGGCCACCAGCCTAGACCAAGCCCTCATCAATCTTGACTTGCACTTTTGCAGGAGTCTGCTAATCAATGACTTTGCTTTTAGTCTATCTCTCCAGTATGTCCTCCCACATTGAAAACATTCTTTCTAAATAACAGATCTGGCATTGACCCTTATCTCCACAAGAATCTTCACAGGCTCCTGATTGTCTCAATGATAAATTTCTTCAGGTTGGTGTTGAAAACTGCATAATTTGGCTACAGGCTACCTTTCCACACTTATTTCATAGATTTCCCCTTACAGGACTTTACGTTCCAGCCAACCTGGCTTACTTACCATTCCCTGGCCTCAGTAGTCTATATCCCACCTCTGTGCCTTTGTGTAGTAGGAAGGCAGAATTTATGATTTCAAAGAGAATCATATATATGTCTGAATGGTTCAGAACCGCAGGATATAAAGAATTCTCTAAGTAGAAGGCAGAAGGATTAAAGCATTTATTCAGGCTCCAAAGTAACAGACCCATGAACCAGCCTCCCCATTTTGATATTTTCATCAAAAGCTTCCAGGCCCAATAAGTCCACCTCACAAGAGTAACCAGGAGGCCACAGAAAAACATGATGGTATTAAACAAATTCATATTCATGCTTCCCCTCTCCAGTAAGAAGATTACCCACTGGCCTCAAGTCCTTGCTCGGCACTCCTCGGGACACACACAGGTCGGCTCTACTTCTGGGTCGGCTCTGGAGTCAAC
>CM053623.1:450615578-450627687 GCA_028646595.1 Phalanger gymnotis | reverse complement strand
CAATAGGGCTCTGGGCCTGGGGCTTAGCACCTGGCAAGGCTCAATGAAATACACTGAGTTACTCAAAGAAAAAAAGACCATTTTGCTTACCAACACACTTTGCTGAGGTGGTTCCCTATACCCAGAATTCACTCTCCACTAACCTTCCCTTATTAGAACTTTATTAGAACTTCCCTTATTAGAACATTAATACCTTTACCCCTAGCATATAAACATGTATATAAGAATATATAATTACTGAAAACACTAAATTATAATATTACTATAATTTATTTATGTAATAGCATATCTTAAGTACATTAAACTATTAAATTACATAAGTAATAACAATGACATTACATAATACATTAATATCATAATCTTGCATAATACATATATTGTTGAGTTGCATAGACATTCCAGTCAATGATTCATGAATCTACATGATTTATCCTCTAGCATATCATCACCATTGTTGAGTACCTTACTCAACTTCATTAAGGCTCAGTTCAGATCTCACATTCTACAGAAATCCTTTTCTGAATCTCTTAGCTTTCAGAGATTTCTTCTTACTCAAAGCACCTTCATTTATTTACCAGTTTTCATGTCACATTCTCTAGTAGGGTGTAGTGGCTTTTTAAAATTAAATTTCATCTAAAATGAAATACTTTTATGTCTTTGATATATAGCACGACACTCCCCTCTCTCTATGCTTCTAAAAGCTTGTTATCCAGAAAAGTGTTCAGAACCATCAGGAAAACTCCATTTCCTACTTTAGATTATCTTGGAGCCCGCACTAAACTCTCTATGGATTAGCGACTTCACTCTAACTAGTGTCTCTCATGATCCTTGAATACAGTGAATACATGTGAAAAAAGTTATTCAATTCTGGGTGTCTGTGAAATATGATTTGGGGAATACTAGGAATGCAGACAGAGAAAAACAAGTTCTCCATTGGTGGGGGATTCCATCAGTGGAGATTTGCAAGTTTTTTCTCCTTTCTCAAATTATCCTTGACTAATTTGTCTCAATTATTTCTTTGCCCCAATCAAAACTCATTTTGCTTTACTTATGTCTCTGGTCATGCTATTGACCTCCTAGTACAATGTACAAAGCTTCCCAAAGGCATGGATTGTCATTAAAAATAATTTCTTTTATACTATAGGTAAAACCAAATACCATTGATATTGAATTCTTCCTTTTAACAGATAAAAAATAAACAAAATCCATCACCAAACCACTTCACCTCACAGCATAGATATCATTCTATGCTTTGGGGGCTATCATTTTTTGAAATCTTATATTACCAGCACTTACAAATTTTGATGAAATTTTTTTTACTAATGAATGATAGTATATCTCTGTTTCTGTATTTTATATCTGTGGATTTTGTGTTTTTATCTTGTAATCACAAAGATAGGTTCTGTGTATTCTCTAAATTTTAAAAATCTCGTTTAGCTGAACACCAAGCTTTATACCTAGTAAATGTTTAACATGTTTATTGTATACTTTAAGGAGTCTAGTACTGTGCTTGGCCATTAGTAAGTGGCCACATGTGGAATGAGTGAGAAAAATCAGTAAATGTATGAAGAGCTCTCAAAAAAATCCTTCAAACATAAGTAGAAAAACCCTTCTCCCTGAAGCCGCCTATTACGGATAACACTTGATATCAATCAGCCCAAATTCTCGGGAATTATCCTATATTTCTACATTGACCAAGCAATTTCTTGTCCACTTTCTCATGTGATCTGTACAAGGCCCATGTGAGAAAGATGGAACAGTTATGATTAATGTAAATTAATTCTTTGACTTCGAAGTTATGAAATTTCCTATCATGTAGAATGCAGGCTGTTGAGAATCAGGCGGACTGGTCAACTTACAACCTCCTGCCGACCTCAGGCTGACCTCACTATTTCTGAGAAGGACAGAATATTAAGTAAGGGCTTTTTCTGACAATCTGAGCATATCCTGAGGGTGTCTGTATGTTTTTGCCCAAGTACTATGATATAAGACTGGACCAAACATGTTTATTGTAACACCATAAATTTCCAACAAAAAAATGGAGATCTTGGCCTGCCAGGAGAAAAATCAAAGGAAAAAGCAGCCTTGATAATGCATACTATTTATCATTTGGTTGAATTCTGCACTCCCATTATAATCTTCCCTTTATTTCTAAGCACATTTACAATCCAATTAAGTACATGTGCACATACATTTGTAGATGTGTGCTCACAGTACACATATGTGTACATGGATACCACTTGTGTATATTTGTATGTATGTGCCTGAGTCACTGGATCCAACCAGATCCAACTGTGATAAGGTGGTCTGCATTACTACCTGACTACAGACAATGTGAGTGTTCTTCCAGTTGTGATAAAACCTGCCATGCTGGATAGTGAAGACCGCACGAGACAAAGGCTTTGGACTATTTATCTTACAAAGAATTTCAGGAGAGTTGCAGGAATTCCACCTTCTCTCCAAGAGAAACACCACAAATAATAATTCTATCTTTGCCTTCTGGATTCATTCTCTGTCTACATTTGGACTTTGCTACAATTTCTATGTTAGTAGAGCTTTATGCTTGTTAATAATTTTTTAAGTAATGAAAGCAATGAACCTGTAAAAAAGAATTTCAATAGTGATACCTTGAAAAATAATCACTTAAGAACTGGCATTGTATGCTCTGGTGAGCCAAAAGCCTTCCCCTACAGTGAGAACTGGAGTGGGGGCGGGCGGTGAAGACAGAAACAGAATACTTGTGTTGATTATGGGCAGGCCTTAATACCAAAGGAACACCACCAATCTATTTATCTTACCTGGCATAATGAATAGAGTTGATTTTGCTGTGAAGAATTTGGGTTTGAATTTTGCCTCTGGCATTTATTAGCTCTGTGACAGTTATGACTGATATATTTAAAGATAGTGGTGGTGCTTGTCATAGATGGGGACACTTGTTAAAAAAATAAACAAAAATAAACTGTAAGTCTCTTGGCTAAATTTAAAGTTCAACTCCAGTGACCCTAATTTCCGCACCCCCCCATTCAGGAATTGTCAGGAAATTCCATTAGAATCTAAATTCCTTGAAGGCAGGGACTATTAATTTTTTTAAAAATCCTCAACGCTTAGTGTAGTATCTGTCATATAATCTGTCATAAATGGTTAAAAATTGATTGATTGATACAGAGTATATCTGGTTATCTAGTATTTCTCATGACTTTTTTCAGAGCGTTTTTGACATCTTTGTTCCGAAGGGTATAAATGAGGGGATTAAGCAGGGGGGTGACAAAGGTATAAACCAAGGCAAGCTGACGATCCTCCTCCTCTGTGGTACTTGATGGAGGACGGAAATAGACTAAACTGCCGCAGCCATATTGTATCAGGACCACAGTGAGATGGGAGGAGCAGGTGGAGAAGGCCCGCTGGCGGCCCTCAGCTGAGCGAATGTGCAAGATGGTGTTAACGATGAAGACGTAGGTGATACAGATGAGCAGGAATGGGATGGTCAGGAGAATGATGCTCACCACATAGACGACAGCCTGGGGAATGTGAGTGTCAGCACAGGCCAGTCGTAGGACAGGTGGCACATCACAGAAGAAGTGTTTGATCACCCTGTGGTGCCCACAGAAGGGCAGAGTAAAGACTAGTGATGTGAGGTGCAAGGCAAGAAAAATAGCGAGGATCAGGGAGCCAACCACCATTTGGATACACAGCTTCTGGGTCATGATGAGAGTATAGTGCAAGGGATGGCAGATGGCCACATAGCGGTCGTATGCCATGACAGCCAATAGGAAGCAGTCAGTCCCACCAAGGGTTACAAAGAAGAACATTTGGGTCCCACAGCAGCTAGCGTGATGGGTTTCTGGGCTCCAAAGATGTTGGAGAGCATCAATGGTACCAGAGTAGTGGTATAACAGATCTCCAGGAAGGATAGGTTGGACAGGAAAAAATACATAGCGGTGTGCAGGGAGGTATGGGTGAACACAGCCCAGATGATGGCAGTGTTCCCACAGAGAATCATCATGTAGAGAAGGAGGAAGAAGCAGAAGAGAAGGGCCTGGATCCTGGGGAATGTGGTGAAGACTTGGAACACAAATTCAGTGGGGCCAGACTGGTTGAGCTGGAAAGTGTAGGGAGAAGACATGTCTCATCTGCTAAAGAAAAATAGGAAATTTGGCCCAGTTATTAGATATAACAAAAATTGAATTCATAGCATTGTGGAAGTTCAAGGACTTTTAAGATCACCTTTGGCAAATCACTTCAAATTTCTGTGGGTCAGTATTTTTTTACCTGATTATGAGGTTTTTATAAAATTTCCCCTAAGGCCTCTTGCAACTTTGATCTTTTGTGTTCAATGTTCTAATGTCACATTTAGCTCTGACATTTTAAAATAGCTTCATAGTGATGTCCTTGGTTTTAATATTGGATATTCTGCTCCTTCCCCCTTTGAGAAAGTCACCTCTTATAACAAATAATTTAATAATAATTATTGTTTTGTTGTTGTTCAGTCGTTCAGTCATGTCTGACTCTTTGTGTTCCCATGGACCATAGCTTGCTAGACCCTACTAACCTCCACTAACTCTCAAAGTTTGTCCAAGTTCATGAGTATTATTTCTATGACACTATTTATCCATCTCATCCTCTGCTATTTTTATAGTGTGATCTTTCATATTCAGATTCATATTCATTTTGAACTTATTGTGGAGTATCATACAAGACGTTATTGTAAGTCCAATTTTTCTAGGGTGTTTTCCAGTTTTTTCATGATTTCCTGACCATTAAAGAGTTCCTCCCTACGTAACTTACGTTTTCAGATTTATCAGATAGGTTATAGTTTATCTTCCTTGGCTTGCGTGTTCTACTGATCTTTTCTATTTTTTTTTGACTGGTACCAAGTCATTTTGATATTGTTACTTTATAATATGCCCTTAATTTGAAGGTCATTTCCAGCTTTGTTAACTGTGTTCACTATTCTCAGATTATTTCCATTTCTGGCATTCCATGTGAATCTATCTACACATTTCTATTGATGTTTAAGAGAGTAATTACTTTCTTACCTTTCTGATAGTGAAGCTCTAAAATAAGTTACCAATAGAATTTGTATAATAACATGCTGAGAGATCTTTAAGACTGAAATAGGACCTGAGAGGTATGTTAGAGAATTCCTAGCCTAACTTCTCATTTGATAGACCAGTTAATTAGATTCCAGAGAGGCCAAATAATTAATGTATACTCACAGAGCTTGTAAATGGTGGTCAGAATTTCAACCCAGGTTCTCTGACTCCAAATGCTTTTTCCACTTCCAGATGAAGAAATGATGGATACTGCTCATGAGTATCATGGATACACAGTAGTGTGAAATTCACATAGAAATAGGGCCAGCACATTGTACATAAACATCCCTGTGTCTGCACATTGACTTAGAAAACCACAGATTAACATTATCTATTGAATTTTTATTTAGTTTGTTAAAATTTTTTCCTATTACATTTCAGTTTTATTTGAGCTGTACATAGGGGGAAGTATATTTGACATTTATACATCACACCACCATTACGGATTTGGAAACTGAGGATCATAGAATTTAAATGATTTTTTGGTGTAACATAGTAAATGGTGGAACCTGGATTCTGAGTAATACTTTCTGACTCCAAGTCCAGAACTCTTTAGAATATACTAAGTGACCACTCATAGGGCTAGTAAAGCCCTTAAAAACAAACATTTGGTGCAAGAGTTTTCTGAAACCAACTGTCCTGCTTTTCCATAAACTTTGTCCCACAGCTTTCTCATGACTATGATATGATCTAGGATAAAACTCTTGAGAAAGTAGATCTTACCTTTCAGAGACTTTCTTCCAGGGCTGTAATAACAATAACTACATCAAAAACAATAAAGGTGAAGATAGTTTTATGAGCTCACATGACTGTGTTGTGCATACCTTATCAGTGATTCTGTAAGTCTCATACCTTTAAAGGGTTGGAAGGGAAGGAAGGGAAGTAAGAGAGTGAAGATAAAGTACAAGAAAGCTGAAAAGAAAGCTGCTATCTGCATCCAGAGAAAGAACTGACAAAGAAGAGTATGCAGTGAATAATTTTACATGCACACATACACATGCCTATTTGTGTCTAATAGTAAGCCATCTCTAGGGCGGGGCGGGGAGGAAAAAAAAGAAAAAAATATTTACATGATAATTGTAGTGTATATTTGAAAGCAATAGAAAGTTTTGCACAATAGGTTTGCAGTTTCAGGTACAGTTCGTCTAAAGGAAAGGGTCCTAGATTTGGAGTCAGAGAACTTTGGGTTCAATCTCAAACCTTCTTTGGCAAATAATTATGGAATTATGGATCTGTAGTCGGGAGGTAGCTCTGAAGCCTTCTAGTCCAACCCCTCTCATTTTAGATTGAGTCCTAGATTGGTTAAGTGATCTAGGATTACAGGAACATTAACCTAGAGCTGGAAGAGACCTCAGAGACCACCTAGTGCAAACCATCTCAATTTACAAATGGGAAACTGACATCCAGGAAAGAGAAACGATTTGCTCAAAGTTAAATAGGGCGTAAGTATCAGAGGAGAGATTTGAACCAAGGCCTTCTGACCAAGGAGAACATATTCAATTCTCTGTAAACCTTAGTTTTCTTCTCTGTAAAATAAGTGGTTTAGACTCAACCAGTAGTTTTCCAAGTGTGGCTTGGTGGCCCCTACATTTTCCTAAGACCTTTCTAAGGGATCTGTAAGGTCAAAACAATTTCCATAAAAATGCTAAGGCATTTTAATTTTTACTATGTTAATAGCTATAACTAACATGAACAAAAAGTCTTTGGGATCCTCAATGATTTTGAAGAGTATAAGGGGATCCCGTGAGAAGCACTGGACTAACTGATCTCTGAGATGCTTCCTTCTCTAAATCCCAGCATCTTTATCCATGCAACCTAATGAAAATAAGGAAAAAAAATAATATTCCCTTACCACCATCCAGTGACTCTGACTCCATCAACCATTTAGGGAAAATCTTAGTTTCACAGGCTGTCTTTGTCTTGAGATGCTCCAACTTGTCCTTGTTGAATTAAATGGTATGAGAACCCAATGAGACCTTCAAAGGGGACAGGGTTTCCTGTAAAGGAGAGACCGTGGCTGGTGCATGGACTCCCTGGCTCTGCTTTCTGGCTGGATTTCATTCAGCTGCAAATAGGGAGAAATTTCAGTATCCTTCACAAGCTAAGGACCTTCAAGTGCAGATGCTTTTGGGGTAGTGATCATCATAGAATCCTCTCGGATTGTGATCTGGGGATGTTTCCTGGGTCAAGTAACCCAGTTGTCTGACACAGTATCTCTGTGTCCATTGACAAGTTAGACATTGTCTTCTTATCCAGGTTATTTTGGGTCCTCTTTGGGTTTTGTCTCAGGGGAATGATTCACTGAATCACTGTGGTTTTCCCTGTGGCTGTGTTTAAGTGGATCTGAGATTTGGGGAAAACATTCTGAATTGAGGATGACAAAGGCAAAGTTAATGGTCAGTTACATCCTCTTGGGTTTTGTATGTGGAGGTCACAGGCGGTATGTGGAGACTAGGAGGAGGCAAACTTGATCTTCTATCTGCTCCCCCATTAGAGACTTAAGCTGTGTCCTGATAATTCTCTCCAATGGGAAAAGATAAGGATGCAAATTTGTGACAATTTAAGATTCATGAAAAGTTTTAATATTGTGGAAAGAGTTCTGGATATGAGGTGGGGGGGTAGGGTAGAGAAGGGCTAGAGAATCAGGAGTCCCAGATAACTGGGTGACTAAGAGTCCCAAGTTGGACTCTAGGTCTTTCAGCTCAATCATTTTTCCATAAATACTGTCACACATTGCATTGATCCTTGTCTTATAGCCAGGAAAATCAAATAAACAGGACTCATCTCAAAACTGACTTCATTGGATAGTTCATGCATCCTTGGAACTGTCATTTTTATCCAGTAGTAGTCCTTGATAAAGTATGTGTTGAATGAATAAATGAGTTACAGTTATCCCTGTGTTTCACTTCCATGTAAATCTCTACACTCCATGAAGTCAGAGTGTTCAGAGCTTCTCTAAACTTCGCATCATTATAACAGAGCTTTAAATAGAATGTGCTTTAAGCATAATGTATTTTCTAGATACTTTATGGAGTCTGGCAGTGTCATGGCTTGCTGGTGGCTCTGGCTGCCTCAAGTCTCTCCCCACTTCAATCCAACTTCCGTTCAGTCATTAAAGTGATCTTCCTGAAGTGTGCGTCCTATTATATCCCACCCCCACTGAATAAACTCCAGAGGCTACCTATGATGTTAAGGATCAAATAGGGGATTTTCTGCTTGCCATCCAAAGTCCTTCATGACTCAACTCCTCACTAGCTTTTCAGTCTTCTTCCTCGTTATTTAGTCTTTGATCCGGTGGTACTTATCTTCTGAGTGTCTCACTAACAAGAGGGTCTGCCTGTTAGCTCCATGTATTTTCTGTGGCTGTCCCCAGTGCATGGAATGTTCCTCCTCCTCTGCTACACCTGGTGACCTCTTTGGCTTCCTTTAAGTCTCATCTAAATTCTCCTCTTTCACTGGAAACCTTCTCTATCCCCATTTAATTCTAGTTGTATCCTTCTGTTAGTCATTTCCTATTCATCCTATGTAAAACTTACTTGTATATGTTTGTTTGTCTGATTGTTTTCTCCCCAATTAGACTGTCAAGTCATTGAGGTCAGGAACTGTGTTTTGCCTTTTTTATATCCTTAAGGGTTAGCACAGTGCCTGGCATATAGTAGGTGCTTAATAAATGTTTATTGATTGATTTACTGCAGACTTGGCCTCAGAGACAGGAATACCCAAGTTTAAGTTCTACTTCTGAAACATTTTGTCTATGTTACCCTGGGTAAATCATTTCCCCTTCTTGTTCTAGGAAAAGTAATCCCATCAGTATTTTCATTTCTTCTGGAAAAAGCATTGCAATTATTGATTGGCATATAGTTCTATTGGACCATCTTGTGAGCCCCTCACCAAGGAAACTCCTTCCTTCAGTCCTCTTTATGTCCTAGCTCTCTTATTAGAATGTAATCTGTGAGGTACTTAGGCAGTACAATGATCACTTGATTGGGAGTTGGAAGATCTGAATTCAAACCTGGCCTCAGATACTCATGCACTTTGTGACCTTGGGCAAGTCTCTTAACTTCTCTTTGTTTCTAGTAACTCAACAATGTATAGAAATTATAATAATATCTACCTCCTAGGGTAGTTGTAAGGATTAAATGAGATAGTATTTGTAAAGTGCTTTCCAAACATTAAAATTCAAGTTATTATTACTGTCTTTTTTTTGAAGGAAGCGACTATAATTCTTTTGTAGTTGTATTCCCAGGGCCTGAGAAGAAGTAGGCTCTGTATAATTTTCCAACCATCCATCCATCTAACTATCTATCCATCCTTCCATCCATTCAACATTTAATTATCCCAGGCGAATTTCTAAGATTGTGAGTTGTAGACCAGGTACTAACTCACCTGTCCTGGGAGAGGGGATTTCCTCATTGGACATTCCTATGAATGTTCATGAAATCACAGATTGTGTTAGAAAATCTCTTACTAGGTCTAGAACAGCATTTAGTACATAGTGGTTATCCAATGGATAGTCAATGAATGAATTAATGAATCAATCTCCCAATACCTTCTTCAAAGAAGTCTATAGACATGCCTTTTCTCTGAAGCCATTGACCCTGCTTGGCCCTAATCAATGTCATTTTTTGGAAACTCTTTTATTTTTGAAAAGTGCTATCACTGACTATGCATTTTTATGTCTTATGTCATATGACTCAGAAGAGTTATGTGAAGAAGGAAGGACAAAACACAATATCCCCAGTTTTCAGGTGAAGAAACTGAGACTAAGATGTTCCATAGCTTGCTGTGGAACTATGTGCTGTGCTGTGCCATACAATCTGAAGGTAATAGATTCAACCACTTGAACCACTAGTCAACTTAGACCCTCTTGGTAACCTCAGCCTGAACTAACCACCCCAAGGCCAAAGAGTAGGTCATGGAGGGCCCCTCTAGACAAGTTCAGTTCAGGCATTCCTCACACAGATTTGGGTGTGTTCTCAGAAGAGCAGTGGGCCAAGGCTAGGACTGGACAATTTGGGCAGAGAGAGAAGATCCACAGTAGTCCCATAAAGATTCTGTCCCTGAGGAAGGAAGAAAAGGGCTAATCAGCCTTGGTAATGTACTGTAAGATTGGATAGATCCAATAGATTGAATGAAGAAACTGACACAGTACCTCCCATGCTAAGACTAGGAGCCATAGGGCCAGGTCATGCACTTGTACTTCCTGGAGCTGACCTGCAGAACACAAAATAAGCTGATGCTCCCCATCTTTTCCATCTCTCTCATGTGGGATCTGGAGAAAGCCTGGCATTGGGAAGAGCTTGATTATTGCCTTAAATATTAAAATCATCTCCAGCTGAAGTCTATAATATAAGGAACAAAACACAATTGTTCTTAAGCTGGGGAAGGGAATGATGACCAACATGCCCCTTTGGACATTATCCAGAGGGAAGCAGGGTTTCCAGTGGCATACTAAGGCATCATTCTCCTCGTCATCATCATCATCATCAACAGTTATTTATTTAGTACCTACTATGTGCCAAACATTCTGCTAAGCACTTCATTTGACCCCCAAACACCCTAGGAGGTAGGTGTTATTATTTTTCCCATTTACCTGTGGGCCGACTGCTGCTGGCTCTTTCCTGGGTTCACCAACAGGCAGCTCTCTGCTCCTGCTCCGTGCCTCAGCTTGTGGGGGAAGGGACTGCTCCACTCCAAGCTCTTTCTGTTCCTCCCTGACAGCAGGCTCCAGGGCTCCTGCTCTCAGCTTCTGTCTCTGGGAAAACAAAGCTTAACGGGGCAACGAAAATATTTTCACTAATTACCAGATCAGACATCTTAATTCACTTTCAAAGCTTGGAGGCTCCAGGATAACAGCTCTTAAAGGGGCTTAAGATAAGCCTCATTCCCAGGGGTCAGTCTCTGCCCTTCAGCTCAATCCACTTTCACCACTAGGATGCTCCTTCATTGAGTCTCTGCTGCTGCTGCTGCTGCTGCCAGCTCTCTCAGGGCTCATGACTCATAGCTCATTTTTCTCCTCGGGCTTGTTCTCTTCTTGTTCATGCTCAAGGCTCAAGGCTCATCTTCTTCTTCTGGGTTCACATTCATCGCCCATGCACCCTTCAAACAAAGGCTACCCAGAATCTTATCTTCTTCTCAAGAGTTCTCAAACGAAGTATTCTTCCAAGTATTCTTCCTGCGAATGAGCCCCAAGGTGATATCAAGCTACCCAGCTTATATACTGTTTTACTCGGCATCTGACTGGCTTAGTGCCCTAAAGGCATGAAAGCAAAAATATCTCAGCACTAAATGTGTCACAGCTATGGATTACCAGGGATTAATCCTTTAGATGTTTACAATTTAGCCTGAGATTGGGAAGCTGAACTCCAAAAGAAAAATAGCAAAAAATCTCACTTTGCTTCCCATTACACCAGGGTGAGAAAAGGGTGTGGTCTACAGCAGACTGGTCAAAACAAAGCCCAAGCAGGCCTTGGGACAACTGAATCACTGACAGTTGTGGTGGTTTCCAGACTTCTTAGCCCAGAGATGTGAAAGACAACCTAAAGGTCAGCAGGGATGGTCTGTCAGACATGGGTGAGAGAGGAGCACGGTACGGCACAGGCCACACAGTGCAGGCCCCAGCAAAGCTGGAGCAGGCCTCAGGGCATTGAATTAGCAGTGGCATTGACTGTTTCCAGAGCTCTCAGTCCACAGATGGTAAGGGGATCGAATGACTGGTCAGAAGGAGGTTATAGGGGTCTCTTTGAAGCACTGAGGCAGGATTCTGTTGCTTTGCCTATACTCAGATCCAGTTTGCAGTCCTGTGAGGCAATCCCAGGGCAAGGAGGAGTACTGGCATAGCAGAGCTTGTGCCAGTGGAGGGGAGACCTTCCTCACAATTCCAGGGCAGAAGAGAGTGCTTGTGGTTGCTCATAGACCAGAGCCCAGGCCAGGAAAGAAGTAAACACTTCTCCTTAGATCATACCACTTTGGAAGAACTTTAAACCATTTACTAATGGGAAAATTGAGGCAAACAG
>CM053623.1:450564017-450615078 GCA_028646595.1 Phalanger gymnotis | reverse complement strand
GAGGCTGCTTTTCGGCTCATGGATTTTTTCAGAGCTTCTTTGACATCTTTGTTCCTTAGGGTATAAATGAGAGGATTAAGCAGAGGTATGACAAAGGTATAAACCAAGGCGAACTGCCGGTCCTCATCCTCTGAGGTGCTGGACCTGGGACGCAAGTAGACCAGGCTACAGCAGCCATATTGCAGTAAGACCACCGTAAGATGGGAGGAGCAGGTGGAGAAGGCCCGCCGGCGCCCCTCTGCTGAGCGGATACGCAAGATAGTGATAGCGATGAAAATATAGGAGATGCAGATGAGTAGGAAGGGAATGACCAACACAAAGATACCCACCACATATAAGACAGCCTGGTGTATGTGGGTATCCTCACAGGCCAGCCTTAGGACAGGTGGGGCATCACAGAGAAAGTGATTGATCTCTTGGCGATGCCCACAGAAGGGAAGGGAGCAAACTAGTGCTGTGAGTGGCAGTGTAAGGGAAATAGACAGGCACATGGAGCCAACTACCATCTGGATACACAACTGCTGGGTCATGATAAGGGTATAGTGCAGGGGATGGCAAATGGCCACATAACGGTCATATGCGATGACAGCCAGTAGGAAACAATCAGCACCACCAAAAGTGAGAAAAAATAACATCTGGGTCCCACATCCAGCCAGTGAGATGGGCTTCTGAGCTCCGAAGATGTTGGAGAGCATCAGGGGTACAGTAGTAGTGGTGTAACAGATTTCTAGGAAAGACAGGTTGGACAAGAAGAAGTACATGGGGGTGTGGAGGGAGCTACAGGTACACACAACCCCAATGATGGCACTGTTACCACAGAGAATCATTATGTAGAGGAGAAGGAAGAAGCAGAAGAGGAGGACCTGGATTTTAGGAGAAGTGGTTAATACTCGGAACACAAACTCAGTGGGGCTAGACTGGTTGAGATGGAGAGTATTGGGAGAAGACATCTCACCTGCCAAAAAGAAATAGAAAGTTAGAAGAGCATTGTTACTGTATTATCTAACTCCCCGCCCCCCCTTAGAATCATAGTTTTTAGAAGTTTATGGCACTTTAAAGGCCACCTAAGATAAGTTATTACCTCCTCTGGACCTCAATATAAACAAATAGTATCATAATAATAACTGCAATAATAATAACCATCATTTATATACATTTCAAGGTTTATAAACTGCTTTACATAGGTTATCTCATTTAATTCCTGCAACTCCCCTGTGAGATAGTTGCTTTGATTCTCCCCATTTTATAGATGAAGAAACTGAGGCTGAGGAAAGCTAAGTAACTTGCCTCCAACTCTCAAGCAACTGATAAGTGATGAGGCAGGGGTAGCTCCATATTTTCCTTCCGGCTCTAAAATACTGGATTCTATTTCTAAGTCCTCTCCTAGGATTGGCATTCTGTGTTATATGCACTTTACAGCTCTGGCATTCTGTTGGCTCCCAGCTTTAAAATTTCATACTCTATGCTCAGAGCTGCCTTTCTACACCCCCATTTTATGAGTCTGATTCTATCTGACTTTCCCCAAGGAGTAGTATGGTAGCATGGCCAGAGGATCGGATTTGAAGTCAGAGAAGATGTGGGTTCATTCTGCCTCACATATTTAGGAGCTGATCAACCTCATTTTTCTCATTTGTAAAATTCAGGAGTTGGACATGAAAACCTCTAAGTTCTTTTCCAGCTTTGAATCTATGAATCTATGGTTTAGGATATAATTTTCCAGATGATTCTATAAACGGTCAAGTGGGGAACTTTGTGATTAGAAGGCACCAGAATGAATAAACCAGAAAGGATGCGAAATAACATTTTGTAGTGATCTTTAAGAGGAAGAAAGAAAGGAACAAAGGAAAAAGAGAAGGAAGGAATGAACAAGGGAAGGAAGGAGAAAGAGAGGAAATGAGCATTTATTAAATGCCTACTATGTGCCACTCACTGTCCTTTCTGCTGTGGATACAAATACAAGGAAAAAGAAAGGCATTCTCTACCCATAAGTAACTCACATTTAAGTGTGAAAAAGGGAATTGAATAGTAGGAATAGGGGGATGAAGACAGAGGACATACTTTTTTGACAGGTAGAAACCCATATGTCTAAGCCAGGTAAATTATTCCAGGGAAGCAGTTATTATAAAAGACAAATATTCTAATTTTGAGGAATAGAGAACTCTGGAAGTCTCTTATAGCCCTAGTAGTGCAAATCTAAAATCTCTTAAATAAACTTCTTTGTCAGAACAATCGTTTTTCTTTTTTTAATAGAAATTTGTCAGATTGATAAAATGCTTGTATGATTTAATTTTTTTTATTTTTATTCATGGTGTTTCCATAATTATAATGAAGACAAATAAATATGTGACATTTTAAGATTTGCAAAGCACTTATATTATCTCACTTAAAACTTATCAAAACCATTTTACGGATGAGTAAACTAAGGCTGAGAGAGGTTGTGACTTGCGCAGGGTCACACAACTAGTAAATGTCTGAGGAAGGATTTGAACCCAGGTCTTCCTGAGTCTAATCCAAGAATTTTTGCATATTTTACTGCTTTTAATATCCTATTGCTATGTTTCTGTAATTGGTGGGGTAAGATGACATCCATTAAGTCTCTCTCATCCTTAGAAAAACGCTCACATCATCACTTGACTGTCCTAGTTAGATATTGTCCTACATCTCTTCTCTCATTCTCAGCTAAACTCCATTAAAAGTCATTTATACATCTTAGATACTTGTGCACAGGCTGTAGCATTTACCTTGAATTCTCTCTCACCTCCTATTTTCACATGCTCTTGACATCCCTGGTTACATCCAAGACTTAGCTTGAATGTCACTTTCTGCTAGAAGCCTTCCCTCTTTCCCCAGGAACTCGAGGCTTCCTCTCAAAGGTAACCTTCCTTCCACTCTGTATGTGTCTTGTCTTGCCCATTAGAATGTGATCTCTTTGGAGGCATGGATGGTTTTTATGTTTTTTCCTCCTCCATGGCTTCACCATGTCATGGACATATGACCATGTCTTCTCAAAGCTATGGCAGTGGAAGGAAAAAACAACAGAAGATTTGAAGACAAAACAAAAGCTTTGAGTGCAGTCCTGGTTATGGTCAGTATGCTCATTGTCTGATGACCAGCCCGAGTATAAAGCAATTTTTCATCAGATTGGCCTTGGTCAATTTTTAGGCCCAGTCACTCTCAGAGATTGTCTATTGAGGCATGAACTGGTACACTGGCGGAAGAAAAGATCCTTGCATAATGAAATGTTGACATTTAGAGTTATTTTAGCATCATATAGACCTAGACAAGCACCTTTCTTCTTGATCTTATGATATATACTCCTCCTCTGTCTCATCCTATCACATCTGCCTATTAGCCCTTAACAGAGAAACAGTCTAGTATCTTTCCCTGTAAGCATATCTCTCATTTCCTCTCCAATTTTTCCTTCTATTACACAGATACATGAAGGAACTGTGTTTTCATTAGTTGTGGTAATGTCTAATGTGGACATTCTTTCTATCAACTCCAATTTCAACCCAACAATGACTTAATAGATAAGTCTTAGGGAATTGCCAAAGGTACTTACCCCAAAATGAGGTCAATGGAGAGTAGGACCCAACTAAAATAACTCAACAACAGCCTACAAGTGACTTACCTAGGATCACAAAGCTAGTAAGCATGATAAGTACCATTTGAACCCATATCTTCTTGACTCCAGTCCCAGTGCACTGTTCATGCCGTCTCTGTATTGAACACTTTAAAATGCCAGCTGTTTTCTCACTCTCTAACTTCCTTTCCTGGAGCTAAAGTCTACCCTCTCATGATATCTACTTCTAGCTATTTCTCACTGAACAATCTTCACCTTATTTACCTGCATGGTGGGATGCAATGAACTGTGTACACAGAGTTGAATGGCCTGTGTTACGGGCCCAGCTCTATCACTGGGTGACCTTAGACAAGTTACTTCTACTCTCAGCTCAATATCCCGAGGGATAAAATGAGGAAAATAATACTTTGCTTGCAAGTGTTGCTGTAAGAATCAATCCAAGAATTGGTATAAATTGCTCTGTAACTTCCAAACACTCAATAAATATAAATTGTTCTTAGTAACAATTATTCTTGGGGTAGTTATCATAGAAAAATAATTATCATGAGATCTAATTTTCAGGACTTTATAATTATGGCTCACATTCACATAGTGTATGATTTACAAAGTTGTCTTCCTATAATTCCTCAAGGTCACTAATGGAGAAACAGCAGGAAGAAGCAATGGAAAAGAAGAAGGCGAAAGAGAAGAAGAAGAGAGGAAGGAATTGAGGAGGAAGAAGGGCACAAAGCAGAAGCAGGAGAGGAAGCAAGTGAGGAGACAGGAGAGCTGTAAGTACAACCAACGATCGCTGTGACTGATTCATGTTATTTCCGTTATCATTGGAGGTTCTTGTCAAACTGAAAAAAAATAATAGATCAAAGAGTTAGAATGGTACCCAGAAGCCACCTAGTCTTGTTTATAACTTACTAAAAACCTCCTTTCTACTGGTGGCCTGCCTGAGGACCTCCAATGGCAGCAAACACATTACCTGAGACAGTGGTCCATTCTGTTTTGGGATAACTCTGATTAGTTGGAAGTTTTTATTTCTATGGAGTTGAATTCAATTTATCTGTGACTTCTCTTTACTCTTGGATTTATTCTCTGGGGCTGAGTAGAATAATTTGAATCGCTTTTGTACATGATAGCATCTTGAATACTTGAAGGCAGCTATCATGCCTTCCCTAAGTCACATTTTAAGTACTTGCCTGGAAGTGAAACAAACAAATAAACAAAAAACCCAGACTCAAAATGGGCTATGTCCTTGGACTTTTGGACTGTCACTTACTAACTACATGGCGTTGGGTATGACACTTCCCTCCTAAGCCTCTATTTCTGGATTTTAAAAAAAAGTGTATTGGAATAGTTGATGTCTGATGATATAGCTCTAATTCCTGCGATACACCCACTCCTCACTCTATGAATCAGTCAGTCAGTAAAACTTTATTAAGCACCTACTATGTGCTAAGGATGGCAACCTAGTAAATTTCTTTTCAATGGGACTGCACTCATTAGACCATTTGAGTAGGGGAGCAAAGAAGAGAGAGGGAATAAGCATTTATTGAGGACCTACTATGTGCCAGGCACTGTGTTAAGTATTTTACAATATTCATTTGATCCTAACAAGAACCCTGTGAGGTAGGTGCTGTTATTATTTCCATTTTGTATTTGAGGGAACTGAGGTTCAGTGACTTGCCCAAGGTCGCACAGCCGGTAAGTGTCTGAGACTGTGTTTGAATTCAGATCTTCCTGGCTCCAGGCTCGGTTTTGTGTCTAATGCACTATCTACCTGTCTCTGTAGAGTCAACTGTTTGAGAAGGGGCTTGTGAATTAATAACCAAGAAAAACTGACGAACACTGCTAACTGCTAACCTTAACATTCAATTTGTAAAGTACCTGGTTTCTGGGTAGGTTTGAAGAGGGAGAAAGGGACATGATGCTTGCTTTCAAGTATTTTGAAGGCTGCCATGTATTAACAGGTTCATAGACCTAGTGCTGGAAAGGACCTCAGAGGCCATCTAGTTTCCTCCCTTTCTCTTCCAATCTTATTTTTGCACTAGAAGAAGCTGAAGCCTTAGAAGATGAAATGATTTATCCAAGGTCACATGAGCATTAAGTGTCACATGCAGAATTTGAAACCAGGTTATCTGATCTAGAGCTGTGCTCGTTCTACTAATTAGGCTTGTTCTTGTTGACTTGAGGCAGAATATGAAACAGTGGGGAAGGTGACTGTGGGAGTGTGAGGATCAGCAGAGAAGCTTTCAATTGGCTTTCAACTTGTAAGAAGGAAAAAAAAAGATTTCCTAATAACTAGAATATTCTCTAGTTTGGTATGCACTGCTTCCAGAAGTAGGGATTTCCCCATCACTGGAGATTTTTAAGTAGGATCTTTATGACCCTTCATCAGACACACTTATGAATATGATCTTTAGGGTCACTTTCCAAACTCCCAGTCTGGTGGTCTGTATGTTAGAACAGACTTTGTGGTCCCTTCAGGAGAGAGGAAAAAAAATCCTTGGCTCCCCTACATAGACCACCTGAGAAATGAAACATTCATTGATTTAGAACTGAAAAGGACCTCAGAAGTCAGTCATATGGATCAACCCTCTCATTCTACAGATGGGAAAACTGAGACCCAAAGATGTCACACGACTTTTCCCAGTTCATATAGATTTTAAGTGTCACTGGTGAAATTTGAGCCCAGATCACTTGATACAAGAGCCCATGTTCTAAACCACTGTACAATGGACTCTCATTTTCTTCCTTTGGGTAGACAAGAGTTATGGTCATCATAAAAGGAAATGATATGTCACAGAATTTGTCCAGAAAGAGAATCAAGATGGGAAGTTTAGCACTATTTATAGTTAGTCTAGTTTAGTACCAACTCTAGTACTAACTGTGTGACCTTAGTTAAATGACACTCCTCTTGAACTCAGTTTCCTTGCCTATAAAATGAAGAAGATGGACCAGAAGATTCCCAAGACCTTTTCTAAATCTCCCTGGTTTCATGATATGATCCATATTCCTTCTGTTCTCTAAAAAAATGACAATTAAAATGGAAAAAATAGAGTTTAGGCACATAGCAGGTATATGATGACTTTTTGAACTGAACTGAATGGTACCATAGGTGTGGCAAAGACTCTCTGTGTCCAGAGATCTGGTGACTTTAATGAAATTAAAATTCTCTGAGATCATAGAATTTTTTATTAGCATCTGGGATTTTCATAGTAAGGAAATCCTTTGGGGCTCAGTGAGAGGTTACAGATGGCCAACCTGAGTGCTACTGTGGTGCAGGTAGAATGTTTGAAAGCTTGGAGATAGTGCCCTAGGGTATTGGGTAGCTCCACCATGGAGGGTTTAGAGTAGAACAAGCACCGGAATTTTTGAATGGGTGACCATATACACCAGTTCAGGTGTGGTCCTCTAGCCAAGGGATCAAGAACCATCAAACTATCAAAGGAACTTTTAGGTGAAGGACCCTGAGGAGCTCCTCATTTCTGTGAATTAAGGTGATGAGCACACCCTACAGGGAACATGCCCCAAGGAAAGCAGCTTCAACCTTTCTGGGACAAAGGCTGGGCTTTCCCTTTCTCAAGAAAGTGAGACTCAAAGACATTTGATAGGGCTATGGACTAGAGAGCTACAGGGGATTAACCAAGAATTTTATAGGCAGGACTTGGAGATACTTTGTTCCCATTTTGTCTAGTACATGAAGAAAGGGATGACTAGTTAGGATCCTGGCTTGGTGCTCTCTCAAGGCAGCCTACCTGGGGTAACCTAAGAGCTCTCAATCAATTGAATGCCCAGCCTTTGAAGAACATTCTCTACTTGGCCAGAAACTAGGGGATACAGAGAAGTGGAAGATGTGCACCATGCCTTTAAGGAATTGGAGACAGGGAATGTCAGAGCTAGTTTGGACTTTAGAACAGAGAACATAGGATTTCAGAGCTGGAAGGGATCATAGGACTGTAGGCTGAGAGCTGTAAGTCAACTTACCCATCATCTAGTCCACTCCCCTGATTTTACAGACAAGGAAACTGAGATCCAGAGGGGTGGCAGAGCTGGGGCTTGAATCTTTTGATTGCAAATCAGGTACATCTTATGCTGAATCACATCGCACAGTGCCTTAGAGATTGAATACAATCCTTTACTTTCACAAACGGGAAAATTCAGATCTAGATAAGAACAGTGGCTTGCCCAAGGTCATATAGTAAATTAGCAGCAGGGCCAGAATTAGAACCCAAGTGTCCTGATTCCTAGTTCAGGACTCTTTCCTCTAAGTCACTCACCTGGCATCTCTTCATTGTACGAGACAAGACTAACATACAGACGAATTTTGTAGAGTGGTCTAAACAGCAGGTCAGTTAGGCTTCCCCTAAAGAAAAGATGAAAACATTCATATTCCTCCCTTCTTTGAAGAAGGTGGTGGTGGGGATCATAAGGGTGGAGCATTGTGCACATACTAGTAGACTTGCTTGATATGTTAGTTTTGCTAACTCATCACCCCCCCCTTTAAAAATGTTCTTCCGTGAGATGACTAATTGAGTAAAGGAGGCATAGAAGATATGTTAAAAAATGAAGGTAAGATAAAAATACATATCAGTATTTTTTTTAAAGACTAGCTCAGTAATTAGGCAACTCTGTGACTGTGGGCAAGTCACTTAACTTCTCTAGCCTCGGTTTCCGTATCTGTAAAATGAAGGACACAGACTAAATTACCTCTAAGGTACTTTTTGATTCTAAAACTACGATTCTGTGATGTATGTGAGTATGGATAGGTAATTTCCTTTTTAAAATAAAAAGCATTAGACTAGAAATGATTTCTAAGTTCTGAAGCCTTAGAACTAAATGAAAATAAATAAATGAAATGGCATCCCTTTACCACCTTCCGGTGCTTCAGACTCCATTAGCCGTCTGAGGAAAAGCTCTGCTCCACAAACCATCTTTGTCTTGAGTTTCTCCTGGGCTTGGTTATTCTCTCCTTCTTCATCTGCTTGGACTTAACAGGATGGGGGTCTATGACTTTCAAATGGCACATGGTGTTCTAGAAAGGAAGGCCCTGGATGATGGGTGCCTCTGCTGTCTGTTTGGACCTCATGTAACTGAAGAAGGGGAAGGACTGTGGTCCCTTTTGCTACCCAAGTGCCTTCAAGAGAAGAAGCCTTGGGTTGTGGTCAAGGATACCCCAGAGGCTTCCTAGGTCAGAGAGCCTAGTATCTCACCAGCCTCATAAAATCAGCAAGAACAATTCCTGTTATCTCTGCTCACTGTGTAATCATTCCTGCTTAAGCCAAGTTATTACTGTCCTCCCTGAGTTCTCTATCTCAGTGGAATGGATCCCTGGAGCATGGAGATTTTGCTAGTAGTTCCCTCTAACCGGATTTGATTAGAGATAGAAAAATGTCTAAGTCAAGGGTGACAAAGGAAAGCTCAATGGGCGGCCAAATCCTCTGGTGTTTGATAAGTGGAGATCAGAGCTGTGCCTGGGGGTAAGTAGGAGAAAGTAGACTTCTCTTGTTCTCCCATGATCAGGGACTTAGACCACATGCCAATAAATCTTAGCAGTGAGAAATGGAGAAAATGAGTTTGAAATAATTAAAGATTCTTGAAAGGTCTGTGATATAATGCACAGAGCCCTGGACTGGCAATGAGAAGACTTGGGTTTGAGTCCCAGCTTTGCCACTAACAAGCAATGTGATCCTCTGCTATTTGGGAGGTATTGGGATGGAGTGGACACATAGTACAGGCATCCCCTTTGGCCATTTTCAGTGTAACAAGTGGTATTTTAACACTGAATAAGTAAAGATGAAACAAGGCACAAATCCTGTCAATATCAGCTCACACTCCAGTAATTTCAGATGTTCAAGACCTTCAAAATTGTGTGTACTAACAATGAAGCTTAGGTTAGACTGGTCAATACATAGAGATATCTGTGTTACAGACACATGTATATACATGTGTACATGTACATACATACATATATATGCACACATATACATATGTGTTTATACTAATTAACTTTTATATGGTCCTTTAAGGTTTTACAAATATTAAGTCATTTGATCCTCATAATGACACTGGGTGGTAGGTGGTATTATTATCCCCATTTTCCAATGAAGAAACTGAGGCAAAGAGTGGTTAAATTACTTGTCCAGGGTCATACAGCTAGACAGTGTCTGAGGTGGGCTATGAACTCGAATCTTCTGCACTCTATCCACCTAGCTGCTTTGGCTGGACTTCGAGTCAGGAAGACCTAAATTAAAAACTTCCTCTCAGATGCTTACTAGTTGTGTGACCCTGGACAAGTAACTTAATTTCTGTTTGCTTCAGGTTCCATATCTGTAAAATGGGATAATAATAGCACTTACTTCTAGGCCAAGGATTGTTGTGAAGATAAATTGCAATCATATTTGTAAAGCTCTTTGTAAATCTCGAAGCAGAGAATAAATGTAGTAATTGTATATACAGTAGAAGAGAATCTTCTAGCAGTCCATTCCATTTCTGGAGATCTCCAATTAGTCAGTCAGGCACATTTGGCATTTTCTCTTACACCCAACTTAAATGTGTGTGGCTATAGTCTTTACCCATTTCTCCTTGTTTGTTCTTCTGAGACCAACAGAAAAAGTCTAATTCTCCTTCCATGTAACCATCTTTCAATTACTTGGAGACAGCAGCCATGCTTTTCCTCTCTCTAAGATGTCAGTTTCAAGTTCCTTCAACTGGTCTTCCTATGGCATGGTCTTTGGGCTCCTTTTTGGTGTTCTCCTCTCGGCTGGCTTCCTGAAATGTGATGCTCAGAAGTGAACAGAATCCTCCGTGTGTCTTTTCACCGGAACAGAATGCAGAAGTACTCATACCTCCTTTAATTTGGGTGTTTGGTGTGTCTCTCTTAAGATAGCCTAGGACTGTGATCATTTTCTTGGCCACGACATTCATCATCCAGTTTATGGTTCACTATCCCATCTGGATTGTTGTCACAGGAACCATGGCTCCTTCATCTTGGCTTTGCGCCCATTGAATTTTTTTTCTCTAAAAACCTCAAAGCAGATGTGTCTCTCCAAAGTGGAGGAGAGATCACCAAAAACTTCATACCTCAGTTTCATCATCTATGAAATGGATACATTGGATTAGATAATCTTTATGGTTTCTTCCAATGCTAGATCCTATAATCTATTGCATAAGGGAAAGAGAATAAGCATTTATATAAAGTGCCTACTCTATACCAGGCTGTTATCAATATCATCTCATTTGATCCTTACAACTCTGGGAAGTAGGTGCTATTATTATCCCCATTGAGGTAACTGAGGATAAGAGAGGCTAAGTGACTTGAATTCAAATCTTCATGATTATAGGCCCAGAGCTCTGTACACTGTGCCACTTACCTGCTTATACTCAGTGCTGAAAAATGCATCAATCATAGATCCTACCAGTTTTCTGTGCTGAGATACTGCAAACATTTAAATCCAGCAGATGCTTTAAGCAATATCACTAGCTCATTCTCAATTCTTTGAAAGGTCTTTTCCTGACCTCTACCTACCAGAACAGAGCTTCATTGGAATCTGAATATCTGGAAGTAACCAAGGCTCAAGGCCACTTACCCTGCAGAAAATGGGGAAGGAAATGATGATCCTGACTCCTTCTGGGGCAAATCAAAATTATTTTATCTACCGTAATTATCCCTATTCTTTTTTAGTTAAGAATTCATATACTCTTCATATCCATGAAAGACACACGATATGCTTCCCTTCTGAAACTTTTTACACATCATCTTTAAGATCCACATCACATATACCTTTTGAATTTGTTAGAATGTAGTGATAGCTGTAACAGCTAGCTTTTAAAGTTTGCAATGTACTTTATATATTAAATCATTTGATCCTCACAACAACCCTGTGAAATAAATGCTATCATTAACCCTATTTTACTGGTAAAAAAACTAAGGCATAGAGAGGTTGAATGATTTACTCTGGGTTACACAAATATAGAGGGTCTGAGGCAGGACTTGAACTTAGGTCTTGCTGTCTCTACATCTTGCCAGATATCCACTGCGTAATTTCTTCCAGATTGTTTTCCAATTTTCTTGGGAGTTGTTATTAAAAAGGGAATTCTTGACTAACTAATTTGTGTTTTAGCGTTTACTGAACACCAGGTTACTGATTTCATTATTTTGTATTCCTGCATGACTAATATGTTCCTATGATCTAGTTTTCTAATTTTTGAGACAATATCAAATGATTTTGGTAAGTGCTACTTAATCACATAATTTAACATCTGGAAGTTCTATTTCCTCCACATTCTTATATGTATTTTTCATTATTTCTCTTGATATCCTATATATTTTGTTCCTCCAAGTGAACTGTTATTATTTTTATCTAGCTCTGTAAAATATTTCTTTGTCTAAACATGTTTCTTTCTTTGTAAAATGAAGAGGTTTAATAGATTATCTCTAATATCCTTTACAACTCTCAAAACTAAGGTCCCAAGCCAGACAACAAAATGGAAGTGAAATGAAATCCTCTTCCCACCTTCCTATTTTGACTCTAGCATCCACATGGAGAAAAGTGGTGATACACAGGTTGTCTTTGTGCTGAGATGCTCTTGGCACAGCCTCCCTCTCAGCTCTCTACCACCTGGAAAGTTTCATTCCTCTATGCTTCCTCTTCATTTCGGGTTAAATGAAATTGTTGGTGTTCCATGACCCTCAAAGTAGGTGTTATCTCCTCAAAAGGAGGAACCCTGGCTGGTTTGTGGGCTCCTTGTCTCTGCTCTCTGGATGGACCTCATATAGTTGAAGGTGGAGAAAGGTGTTCTACACTGTTTAAGGGCCTTGAAGAACAACACTTTGCATATGTGATAGTGGAAGGAACCACAGAGATTTCCTATACCAGGATATCAGGTATTGCTCAGAATCATTAAAGGCAGCAAGATTGATACCAGGTGTTTCCATGAACCATTTATTTGCATCTGCTTCTCTCATATTATGGGAGTCTTCTCTGAACACTCTCAGGGAATGTCTCCCAGGGATAGAGGGACTTTCCTAGTGGCGCCTTCAAACTGGATCTGATGAGAGATTTTGAACAGCAGCTTGGATATATGGATTTCATGATGACTGGAGCTGAGGAGGGCCTGAGGCCTATTTCCATCTATGGACTTACAGCACTTCTCTCTCCTTCCTCCTTTCAGGTAGGGGGAAAAACCCCAAGAGTAAGACCTCACTTCAGTTAGTTAATGACTTTTGAATGTCCCTGGAACATGTCCGGGTCTAGAGGCAATCACAAAGGATGGTCTTTGTAATGTGGTTAGCAGAGTAAAATCACTTACCAGACAACGTCTCCTGACTCCATCCTTGAGTCTCAGCTATTCCATAGGTTCAATCAGCAGGCAACCCACAATCTCAGTGCTCGTTTCTAAGTCCAGTGTTGTGAATCTAGTGCCAGGCTTTCTAATGCTCTGTGAAGTCATTTCTTTGTCTTCTA
Organism: Phalanger gymnotis; assembly: GCA_028646595.1. NCBI lineage: Eukaryota > Metazoa > Chordata > Mammalia > Diprotodontia > Phalangeridae > Phalanger > Phalanger gymnotis. Next base: position 450,602,040 of record CM053623.1, on the reverse strand, counting down.
AAACCATTTTTATAAAATTTGAAACTACTTATTACATAGCAATTGCTAGTATTTAGAGAAAGCTTTGGGCAGCTAGGTGGCAGTTAATAGAGTGCAGAGCCTGGAGTCAGGAAGACCTGAGTTCAAATCCTACCTCAGTCACTAGTTGCGTGACTCTGGGCAAATCACTTCACCCCGTTTGTCTCAGTTTTCTCATCTGGAAAATGAGTTGGAGATGGAAGTGGCAAACCACTCCAGAATCTTTGTCAAGAAAACCCTAAAGGTGTCATGAAATGTTGGACATGACTGAAAAAACAACTAAATGGCAAAAATAAAGAGATTAAAGGTTTAGGAAGAGCTTTATATATGTTATCTTACACGTTCTGAATTATTAGTATTATAATTAATATCATGGATTTCAAAATATATTAATAATTAATATTATTACTATTTACTAATATTAATATGGACAGCTAGATGGCACAGTGAATAGAGTACTATACAGCCTGGAGTCAGAAAGACATCTTCCCAAGTTCAAATCTGGCCTCTGGCACTCACTAGCTATGTAACCCTGAGCAAGTCACTTAATCCTGTTTGTCTCACTTTCCTCATCTTTAAAATGAGTTGGAGAAGGAAATGGCAAAACCATTCCAATAGTTTTGCCAAGCCTTTGTTGAATACACACTATTTGACAAGCATTTACTGAGCACATACTATTTATGACCCCAAATTGGGTCATAAAGAGTCAGACATGACTGAAACAACAGAACAAAAAAAATTAAGTAAACATAATTATCATTACCTTGAATTCTAGAACCAGAATGGCAGAAAATAAAAGTTCTCTGAAAAACTGTAGGGTTCTACACAAAGGTAAGATAGTTCAAGTCATATTCTGTAGCACTGCAAAGGACCTTAGTCATCACTGATTCCAAAACCCTCATTTTAAATGTGTGAAAATGGACTATCAAAGAGCATAAGTGATTTGTCCTGGTTAACAGGGAATTAAAAGAGACAAAATTTCCACTGAGAACCATTCTGCAATATCAAATCTTTATCATAGAATGGAAGGGGATGCTGGGTACCCATGTACATCTCCTCCTATATCCCTATAAACTTATTTCATTACAATCAATATTCCCATTTTATACTTTTCTGTAGACTAACTAGATATATCCCTGATAACAGAAACATTTATTGGAAGAAAATTAGAGTTATTTAGCATATTACTATATTTTATTTTAGATTGTTAACTTTATCTGTGTCAGAAATTTTTTCCATTAATGTAAATAGATACTTCAGCCATAACTTATTATCTTAGAACGTTCCAGAGATGTATGATAAGTGATTTGTTGAATGTTCTACAGTTAGTATGTGTCCTAAAGTGTAGTATTCTTTAATGATGATGATAATAAAGCAGGCTCCTTTCTATGGGCAGATCCTTCCTTAGGAGGCAAATTTCATGATGGCAAACTCTTATCTGGCCCCAGAATGGAAGAAAGGCATGGCCAAATGCTGTCTGATCAGTATGCAGCCAGGGAACCTGAGGTCCACACTCAACTCTGCCACTTTCTAGCTCTATGACCTTGATGAAGTTATTTCCCTTCTCTGGGCTTCAGCTCTTTTATGTGTGAAAAGGGGGTTGGAATGCATAATGTCTAAGGTTCCTTCCAGCCTTAGTCCATGATCCTGTCATTGCCATATTCTTTGAGTAGACAGTTGCTACAATAAGGGATATGCAGGAAGCACAGATTGTCACTTTAAAAGAGGCTAAGTCTGTTTACAAAAAGTTTGTATTTTAATCCACATTTGTTCTCCTGGGTGTAGAGTCTCAAAAAAAAACCCAACCAAAACCTAATAGTGATATGGACGCAATCAATCAATCAGTCAGTCAGTTGACAAGCTTTTATTGAGTACATACTGTGAAGCTGAAGAAACTAAGGAAATATAAGTTGGGACTCCTACCCTCCTCCTTCAGAGATCCTCAGAGGCTGCCTTTCTGCTCAAGGCTTTTTTCAGGGCATTTTTGACATCCTTGTTCCTTAAGGTATAAATGATGGGGTTGAGGAGTGGAGTGACACAGGTGTAGACCAAGGCAAGATGCCAGTCCTCATCTGCATGGGACGTTGATGGGGGCCGAAAGTAGACAAGGCTGCCACAGCCATATTGCAGCAGGACCACAGTGAGATGGGACGAGCACGTGGAGAATGCTCGCTGGCGGCCCTCAGCTGAGGGGATGTGCAAGATGGTGATGGTAATGAAGACATAAGAAATGCAAATGAGCAGGAAGGGGACAGTCAGTACAATCATGCTTATCACATAGAGGACAGCCCGTGGCACACGAGTGTCAGCACAGGCCAGGTGTAGTACAGGTGGTACCTCACAGAAGAAATGGTTGATCTCCAATAAGCGTCCACAGAAGGGCAGGGTAAAGACCAATAATGTGAGTGGCAGGGACAGGAAAAGAGCCAGGCCCAGGGAACCAGTCACCATTTGAGTACACAACTGTGGAGTCATGATGAGGGTGTATTGCAGAGGATGGCAGATGGCCACATAACGGTCATATGCCATGACAGCCAATAGGAAACAGTCAGTGCTGGCAAGGGTGGCAAAAAAGAACATCTGGGTTGCACAACCAGCCAATGGGATGGGTTTCCTGGCCCCAATGATGTTGGAGAGCATCAGCGGTACCAATGTAGTTGTGTAACAGATCTCCACGAAGGACAGGCTGGACAGGAAGAAGTACATAGGTGTATGCAGGGAGGTGTGTGTGTAAGTGGCCCAGATGATGGCAGTGTTACTACAGAGGATCATTATGTAAAGGAGAAGAAAGAAGCAGAAGAGGAGGGCCTGGATCTTGGGGGATGTGGTGAGCAACCGGAACACAAACTCAGTGGGGCCAGACTGGTTAAGATAGAAAGTGTTGGGAGAAGACATTTCATCTGCTAAAGAGAAGTACAGAGTTAAGGTGAAGAACCAGTAACTGAATAACCTAGATAAAATTAGAAACTCTGTCTTAATTTTGGAATGGTAGAATCATAGAAATATGGAGATTCAAGAGTCTTTAAAGATGACCTTTGCCAAGTCTCTTCATCTCTATATTTCTTTAGTATTCTAATGATAGGACTGAACTAGATAATGTCTAATATCTCCTCAAGAACTGATCCTGTTATAGTTTCTTTCCCAATACTGATATTCTATATTTTTTCTTTGAAAGTCAGTCACTGGCATTTATTAAGAACCTACTCTATATCAGGTCCTGTACTAAATACTGGAGATACAGAGAAAGGCAAAAAACAGTTATGTTCTCAAAGAACTCACAGTCTACAGTGGGAGACAACATGAAAAGAACTATATATATATATATACATATATATGTATAAACAAGATACATACGGGATAAATTGGTGGTAGTCTCAGAAGGAAGGCAAAAAGTTAGGGAGGACCAGAAAAGTCTTCACGCAGAAGCTTGAGGCTTGAGCAAGTCCAGGTAAGCTAGGAGGCAGAGGGGAGGAAGAAGGAAATACCAAGCATGTGAGACAGCCTTTGAAAATGCTCAGATTCAGGAGATAGGATGTTGTGTGCAAGAAACAGCAAGGAGGTCAGCGTCATCAGAGACCAGTAAGGTGTAGGATAGGAAAGGTAGGAAGAAGGTAGGCTCTGAAGGGCTTTAAAATTCAAACAGAGGATTTTCTATTTCATCCTGGGTGTAATAAGGAGCCCTAGGAGTTAACTGAATGGGGGTGCAAGGGTTAGGGTCAGACAAGAATTTTAAAAAGATCAATTTGACAGCTGAATGGAGGATAAAATGAAGTGGTGGGAGACTCAAGGCAGGGAGGCAAGCGCCAGGCTTTTGCAATAGTCCAGGTGTGAGGTGATAAATGTCTGAACCAAGGTGTGGCAGCATGTGAGAGGAGAGAAGGGGGAATGTACTGGAGATGTTACAAAGGTTGCATTTGACACCTGATTGGATATGAAGGTTCCCTCGCACCTCTTATGTTCTGTGTTTTAAAGATTTTTATAATGCCGATAGTCTTCATTCTATGTTTGAAGGTACTTTCTAGCTGTTAATTCTATGTTCAATATTCTAGAGTCTCCTTGGATATTCTAAAATGGAACGTTTTAACGTCTCGGCTCTGACACTCTTTAAGTATGTCATTATTTAGCCCATCATTTTGTAATCATCAATGATTTAGGTTAAACACCATAGGATCATAGATTTAGAAGTGTTCAGGAACTTAGAAGCCATTGATTCTAACGCTCTCATTTTACAGATGAGTAAACTAGGGTTGAGAGAGGTTGTGTGACTTACCTGAGTTTATGCAGTTAGATTACTGAAGCAAGATCTGAGCTCAGGTCTTGACTCCACCCCCAGCACACTATCTATCGCATCACTCATCTTTGACATAGTAGATGGGTCAGAAAATGTTTGTTCAGACACAACAATGGTAATTTACATGGGCTCACATAGCTGTTTAGCATCCGGGTCATTGATTGTGTCCACGTTTTCTGGTCTATAAACCTACCATGCTACCCCCTGTTCCATGCTGCTTCTCTATTTAATATTTGAACACATCAGTTATTTTCTTATTCTCTCGTTTCCTTTCCTGGAGCTTATGGTGTCTTCCATCTCATAATGCTTGTTTCTATTTCTCTTTGAACAATTTTCTTTGCTTTATTTAGTTTTGATGGCAAGGGCAGGTGAATGACCTGTGTTCCAGTTCCCACTCTGTTCCTGGTGACCTTAGCCAAATTACTTCTACTCTCAGCCTAAGCTTCCTTATTTGTAAGATGATGATAATAATACTTGTAGCTTGCAGGCTTTTATAGAGGCAGCTAAGTGATTCAGTAGCCAGAGTGCTGGTCTTAGGTAGAAGTGGATTCAGATCCCACCTCAGATGTTTAGGAGCTGGGTCATCTTAGGCAAGTCACTTGACTAACTTCTCTTAGTTGGTCTCCTCATATTCAAAATTGGGATAACAATAGCACCTACTTCCCTTATAACAGTGTTGATCAAATGAGTAATGTGTAAGAGCTTTGTGAACCTTAAAGACCTATATCATTTTACCCTATTATTACTTTGAGGACCAAAGGAAATATTGAATATAATATTTTCTGTAATTCTCGAAAATTGTACAAATGTAAAGATTTCTTGCCAAGAAAAGTTACAAGGAGTTGGATGTGACTAAATTACCGAACTACATCAAAATCGGTAGAAATTTGTCTCAGTGGCAACAATTACTCATTATTTTCACCTATGAAACAAAGTAAATTATCCTAAAACAAATACTTTTAATTAAACTCAGACGATATCATTCCTAGGATCTTAGATTAATGATCATCTTCATGCACTCAGTCCATTCCTCAGGTTGGCAAGTGATCTCACTGAAACAACTGTGAGAGGTCATTAATTAACCCTGAGAGGCATTGTTACTTTGATGTTTCATTTCAAAATATCAAAGGACTCATGACCTTATTCAAAGGTGCAGGCCAATCCATCTTTGCTTCTCATTCTGTGTGACTTTTGTCTATGACCATGTATTGTAGAGGATCCATACAGAGGTCTTCTCCCGGGTTTTTGAATAGTTTATGGGGCTCTGGTAGAATTTAGATGATGTTTGTTACCCCTTGCTCTCGTGATCTGTCTAACCTGCCTCTTTTCCCTCCACACTTTCTTTGGATGGTAATTTTCACATATCTTCTTGCACTCAAATTATCAGTGTTTTTGTATTATGCCTACCATGTGTCTCTAGCACCTCTTGAATTGCACATGACTTGAAGGTTTTTGAGATTGTGGGATTTCATGATTCATTGACATGTGGAAAAAAACTGAGAGAATACTTGGTTCTGAGTCATGTGAAGAAGCTTGGGATTATCGAACTAATTGAGCTAGGTTTTCTAAGTTCCAGGAAACTTTGCTTGCTCTTTTCCTTTTGTTGAATTTGGCAAACAGTCATTGTCCATATGTAATAGCTTCTTAAGACAAAGAGACAGACATAAATGCAGGATTAATAAGGAACTGAGAATTCAATTGTCTGGGATGCCCACTGCGGTATCCAAATTGAAGAATAATTCCCTGTAGATTTTAAGATCTTTGGGATGTCCCTATAAGTGGCTGACATCGTGGTAGTATTTTTATGACTCAGAATACTCTATAGGTCTTTCTATGAGCTCCACGGTTATTCAAAAGGCTTAACTTGTTAACCAGACTATTAATTTTTACAGATGATGAATTAAAAATTCAGACAAGTCATTGCCCTGCCCAAAGTTACCTAGCTAATAAGTATTGGAACACACATTTAAACCCAAGTCTCCTATCTCTACGGCCAGTACTATTTCCACTTCAACAAGCTTTTTGCTCGTAGGACTTATAGGAGAGAACTCAAATGGACAAAAATCTTTTCCAGATATCACTCAAACAGTTTACCAAAAGCCAAAATGCTACTTTCCCTTAAAACTTACCATCTCCTTTGTGAGTACAACATTATGTTCTGGAAACTAAGATTAAATTAACTCTTACCTGGCAGAAGCTCTTCTGCAAGACAGAAACAGTTTCAGGACTAATGGAAATAGATGATCACATGACTATAGAAGAACTTTGGGTTTTCATAGCTGTGCAAACCCCACACTTGAGGGAAGAGGGAGAGTAGGAGGAAGAGAAAAAAGATAAGAAAAGAGAAGAGCAGTTAGTAAAAATAATTACCAGTAATTAATTGTCACTTTGCCCAATAAGTATAATCTTTGCATTAAGGCTCTGATGACCACGATCAAAGTGAAGACATTATAGAAGTTCAGAGTAGGAAGGGAAGGCAGGAGCTATCTAGGCCCAGCCATAGTGGAAGTAGAATTGCATCTGCAACATTCTTTAACTGGGTTCTCTAGCCTTTGCCTAAAGCCCTCCAGTGGTAGAGAACCCACTGCTTCCTGAATCAACTGCTTCTACTTTTTCACGACTCTAATAATGAGAAGGGTTTTTGCTTACATGGAGATGAACTCAGTCTTTCTCCAGTTTCCCCTCAGTGCTCCTTTTCTGCCCTCAAGACAAACAAGTCTAATATTTTTTCAAAGAATAGTCGTTTAAATACTTGAAGAGAGCAATCACATCTCTCCCAAGTCCTTTAAAAACATGTTGAAGACACTTGTCTAGCATTATCCATTAGGTTTTTGGTAGGCACTCTGCTACTTGCCATCACTGTGACATGGATAAGCCAGTTCCCATCCCTGAGATTCAGTTATGTCCTCAGTCAAATGAGGTTTTATTAACTCAAACCTCATGTCTTCTAACTCTAATTCCTGTGATCCTGTCCGTTCTCATTGCCCCTCCCCTCTATAGAATCTATAGTACCTATAGAAGGTACTCCTACTAAGGGTTAGACAGTCTTTTTTGAGACTCTACACACTGAAATACATGGACCTGACTCTCAGAACTGGGTTGTGAACTAAAACTGGTGAAAATTTGAGATTGTGACAACACTTTGGACTCTTAAGTATAAGGAGAGACGAAAACAAGAATGACAAAGACATACTTAAGTGGGACAAGTATTTGAAAGTCTGTCACAGGGAAGATGGATTTGATTTATTCTAGTTTATCCCGGAAGCAGAGCTGAAATTGGAGAGAGACAGATTTGAGTTTGGTGAACTTGTTCAGTTGTGTCTGACTCTTGTGATGCTGTGAACCATAGCACAGGAATACTGTCTGGGGGGTTGTCTTGGCAAAAATACTGGAGTGGTTTGCTAATTCCTTCTCCAGTGGATTAAGGTCAACAGAGGTTAAGGTACTTGCCCAGGGTCACATGGCTAGCAAGTGTGTGACCTAGATTTGAAGGCAGGTCTTCCTTACTCCAGGCCCACAGCATTATATGCTGAGCCATCTAGCCACCTCTGGTGAACTGGTAGCCATCTCAGGAGTGAGGGGGGAGGGAATGAAAAATGAAAAAAAAAAGAAATTTACATCATAACTTTGTTATATATTACTGGGATGAAATAGCAAGTTGTACATGATAGATTTGCTATTTCATGTGCAAACATCTTTTTTATTGTATTATGTTATAGGAATCCTTGTTTTCTTCTGTAAGTTGAAAATAAAATAAATTTGAAAAATTATATATATACATATATTAATATATATGCATATATATGCATATATATGCATATATATTAATATATATAAATATACATATATGTTATATATATGTATATGTTATATATACATATACATATACATTAAGCGATCATGGTGGCTAATGATCTGGACTGAAGTAGGAAAACCTGTATTAACATATCTTGTATCCATTGATGTAGGGCATCAGCTTCACTGATGTTACCCAAATGTGAGAAGTTTTTCAGTTGTGTCTGATTCTTTGTGACCCCTTTAACCATGGGGTTTTCTTGGCAAAGATACTGAGATGATTTGGCAAAGATACTGAGATGATTTTCTTGGCAAAGATACTGGTGGATTAAAGCAAACAGAAGTTAAGTGACTGGCCCTGGGTTGCCCAGCTAGTAAGTGTTTGAGGCCATATTTGAACTCAGGTCTTCCTGACTCCAGACCCAGTGCTCTATCCACTGGGCCACCTAGCTGCCTCCTAATGTGAGAAGACATCTTCTCCAAATAATATTTTCAAATCTTAAAAGGAAATATATTGGATCATGAAAAGAATTATATTGCCATACAGTTATCAAAATATATTTTAAAAGTTTGTAGACTCTGGGTTAAGAACCTCTGATTTAGTGGAATATCTCCAGTGTTGTTGGGAGTTCCTTTACAGAGGGAAGACATGGGAAAGAATAACATGGGATTAGAAGATATTGATGGGTTTGTCATTTACACCTGAACAGGTAAGGTCACCCAACCTGAGAGTTGAAGGCCTCATTAAAAGAACCTTTTAGGAGAAGGATTCTGAAATCTGGCTTTAAGGACCTTCTAAAGGAGATGGATTTTCTGCAAATTAAGGGCATGGGAGTACCCTAAACCCTATTCCCCAGGAAAATATTTTTAATGGATTTTTCTTTTGGATGTGCACTCTCTCAAGGCAGGCAGACTCAGTAGCATTTGCTGAGACTGTGGAATGCAAGGATGCAGGGGATTAATTATAGCAGGGAATGGGAGAGGTCAACATATACTTTGCCCATTGTCTCTCTACTATCTGATGAAATTACAGCCTGATACATGAAACTAGTCTAAGGTTTTCTCAAGATTGTCTGGGTCAAGCCAACAGCTCAAAAACAATTGATCGATAAGGATATATTGTTTGTTGCTATGTCATGGTTAGCACTATGCATTGTGCTATGGGAGAAAAAAGGAATAGAAAGATCTGAACTTTGCCCTTATGGATGCACAATCAAGCAAAATCTAACCTACCATACCTGACACATCTAAATCCACAAGCCCATGATCCTGTGATCTCTGCAACCTTGGGAATTCATTTCCTTTCTCTGCAAATCAGTTTACATTTTGGCAAAATGAGAGGCATTAAGAAAATCATTGCTGTTTCATTAGAATACTAAATCCTGTGATCCCAATCCAGACAATTTGATGAGGAGTCAAATGGCTTATTCTTACCATCTTCCAGTGCATATGATTCCATCAGCCACTTAGGGAAAAGCTTTGATATGAAGGCTGACTTTTGTTCTGAGATCCTTTCTGGATGGTCCTTCTGGAGAACTCAACTATTCTCTCCTTCCTCTTTAGTTTGGATTAGCTGAAAAGTGTAGAGTTCCCCCAAAAGGAGACTCCCTGGCCAATGGACTAACTTTTTTACCTCTGCTTTTAAATTGGACCTCATGAATGTTGGGATTGTCTTTCTGGTCTCTTAATTCTTGAGAATCTTCAAAAGGAGTCATTTTGAGGGTTTGGTACTCAGGGGTACCATTTGGGCTTCCATGAGCATGGGTCATAGCTATCTGCTAAGCAACAGAGAAGCTAGGAAAGACAGTCCATGGTATTTCCATGAACAGTCTGATCATGTCTGTTTCAGTCAGTTTATTAGAGAACTCTTATGAGATCTCTCTCAGTGGAATGGGTCCCTAGAGTAAAGGGTTTTCCTGGTAGCTCCCTCTAATTGGACTTGACTAGAGAATTGGTGGAATTTTTTTGAGTTATGGAAAACAACAGCAAGCTTTCAGCACCAGATAATTTCAGGTGTTCTGGTAAAGATCAAAGTTCATGTTTGGGGCCAGTGGAAGGAAATATTTTGCTTCTGCACCCATCTTGGAATTTATCTGTGTTCCAGTAAACCTCAGCTCTGGGAAATAAGGGAGACATAAGTACTTGGCAAGATAGTATTCATGGCAGACTTTTGATGTAGTAGGCAGAGCTGTGAATTGGAAGAAAGGAGACCTGGTTTCCCACCCCAGCTCTTCCGTGGACAGTTTGTGAGACCCTGGGGAAATCATTTAACTGTTTCAATGGAATTGGGCTGCAGAGGCAACCTGGTTTAGGTACTGCCTAAATGTAGGAAATGTAAGAAACATCAATTAAGCTCCAGATAATCAAAGATGAAATAATTTGCTTATCTTGACCTCAAGAAGCATGCTATGTCATTTTCTGTAGTCCTAGTCTCTTAAAATTACTTACATATTGAATATAAAGTTTATTTCAAATGGGTCAATACAGAGGGAGAGTTACATATATCTGTCTTAATATGACTGAGTTTTCCCACCATTAAGAACACTTTGCAGTCTTATGTTGGCCTTGGTCAGCTTCTCCAATTCTAGCCTTTGGTATTTGGAGCAATAAGGTGCTTGAGTGCCGGTTAGAGTGCTGGGTCTGAAGTCAGGAGGACCAGAGTTCAAATTTAGACTTAGATTACTTACTGGCTGTATGTCTTTGGGCTAGTCAGGTTCATCATCTGTAAAATGAAGATAATAATAACACCTTACTCCCAGGGTTATTGTGAGGATAAAATGATATGATTGTAAAGTGTCTGGCACATAGCAAGCACTACATAAATGTTAGCCATTAATGTTGTGTGAGGAATTTTAAAAATGAAAGCCCTTTTCAGGGTGTTGGTTTCCTTTCCTGTAATATAAATGGGACAAACTAGATAATCGCCAAGATTTCTTTTAAAAACCTGTTGTTTCACTATCTCTATTCCTTCTACTCAGCCTACTAATCAACAAATAATTCCTGGCATATTGAAGGAGCTTTATGAGGGTTCAAAGCAAACCAAGTAGAAGCTTAGCTGTACCAAATTGCTGATTGAGATGGAAACCAACATTTGTAAGTGCCTACTGTGTATGGGACACTATGCTATATGTTTCCAAATTTTTTCTCACTTAATCCTCCCGACAAGAGGCAGGTGCTATTATTGTACTAAGGTCACAAAGCTAGTAAGTGTCTGAGGCTACATTTGAACTCAGACCTTCTTAACTCTAAGTCTAGTGCTTCACCCATTGTTCCACCTAGCTCCCTCAGAAGGCTTCTGGATGTCTTTTTTATAGTCTTGGGCTGGCTGAAAGCATTTACTGTAGGTTGTCTTTGTATTCCTTCGTATTATTTGTTCTGGCATTCTTTTTCAGTCATTGCTGGAACTCACGTTTGAGAACACGACTTTTCTGTGACCAATCGTGCAGCCCTCTTCAAGGGAATTCCTGGACCTCCATTTCAAGGAAGGACATTGACAACCAGTCCATGATAAGTACCATAGGCACCCAGGCACCACTCTGTCTCTCCTAGTACCTGTGCATCTATGGCCTTCTCTCTTGTCTTCCATTATTAAATTAGAGTCATTGGAGATAACCACACTGCATATGTGAGATAAAAGTGCAGTAAAAATACAGTCATCTTTCCTCTGTTGTGCTTTCCTCGGAAGTGATAGGATTTTTCTATTTTTATTTTTTACTAATAATGGGAAACAAAAAATGAAATCAAATTAACATCACGTTTTAATGTCCATAATAAAAATAAAGTGGCCATTTAATTGACTTTTTCACTTCTGGTACCTTATATGGAAAGATTCTTGCAACTCTCTTCTCAAGAGGCTATTCCGAAAGTAATAAACCTTTCATTCATTTCTATTTTTATAATTATGCTTTATTATTTAAAATTCAATTTTGTTTTCTTTTCACTTCCATGTTTCCTCTCCCACTTACACCCCTCCCTAAATGCAAAAGTAAGAAAAACAAAACTCATGCTACAAAAGTTTGTGTTCAGGCAAAACAAATTCCACATTGGATATGTTAAAATAATAAAAAAAACCTCTTCAATCTGCACTGAGTGTATCATCCCATTATCTGGATGTGAGGACTGTGTTTTGTCATGAGTCCTCTGGAATTGTGTGTTGACTAGAATTCCTAAATATTTTAAAGTTGTTCATCTTTACAATGTTGTTATTGGATACATTTTCCTCCTGGTTCTGCTCACTTTGCTTTGAGTCAGTTCATACAAATCTTTCCATGTTTCTTTGAAACCATTCCCTTTATCACTTATCACCTCTTACAGAGTGAGAGCATTTCATCACAATTGTATGAAATGATTTGTTCAGCCATTCCCTAATTGATAGGCATCCTCTTAAATTTCTATTATTTATCATCATGAATGGAATTGCTGTACATAGTGTATAAATATAGGTCTTTTCCCTCTTCCTTTGGTTTCTATATTATAGACCTAGTAGTGACATCACTGAGTCAAAGGGTATGCACAGTTTTACAGCTTTTGAGGTATAATTCTAAATTGCTTTTCAAAATCTGGGCAAATCCACAACTTTGCCAACAGTGCATTAACTTGCCTGTTTTTTCCACAGTCCTTCTAGCATTTATCATTGAATTTTCTTGGGCAGTTTTGCCAATCTGATGAGTCTGAGTTGGAACCTCTGAATAGCTTTAATTTTCATGTTTCTAATTATGAAACACATCTGCTATCCTGAGTAATATCAACAGAAGTAATGCTTCCAAGATAAATGAGCTAATATTTGTAAAGATTGGCACATAGTAGGTGCTTAATAAATGCTTATTCCCTACCTTTTTTCTTCCTTGAGAGACAGAGGGCTGTTTCAATTCAGAGCACTTGGCTTTAAGTTCTACTACTGCCACTTAATACTTATACGATGTTAATCAAACCAACTAACTACTTAGCATCTAAAATGAGGGGGCTTGACAGATGACCTCTAAGATCCATTTCTGTGCCAAGTCTGTGCTCTTGTATTGCCATTCTGTGATACCTGAAAGGACAAGAACATGAATGGGAGATATGTAGGAAGGAAATACAAGTCTACAGAAGAAGTATGATTAAGCAGTTTTTATTATCATGTATTCTCTCGGGCAAGGTAAACAACAAACAATGTAAACACAGACCTAACATTTCCAAATGACACATACAAATCGCAGAAAATTTCAATGTGTGAAGTCTGAGTGAGAACCATTTTCAAAGGTTATACTATTTTAACAACCATAAAGTCTCTGCCCCACACCTTTATTGGATTTCAGAAGCTCCTTTGTAGCTCATGGATTTTTTCAGTGCATCTTTGAAATCCTTGTTCCGCAGGGTGTAAATGAGGGGGTTGAGCAGAGGAATGACAATGGTATAAAGCAAAGCAAGCTGTCGATCCTCATCCTCAGAGGTGCTGGACCTTGGACGCATGTAGACCAGACTAGGGCCTCCAAACTGCAATAGTACCACAGAGAGATGTGAAGAGCAGGTTGAAAAAGCACGCTGACGTCCCTCAGCTGACCGGATACGTAGAATGCTATTGGCGATGAAGATGTAGGAGATGGAGATGAGCAAGAAGGGGACAGCGAGAACAAGGGTACCTACCATAAATAGAATGGCTTGGTGGATTTTGATATCCCCACAGGCCAGGTGTAGGACAGGTGGGGCATCACACATGAAGTGGTTGATTTCCAGGATATGTCCGCAGAATGGCAGAGTACAGATAAGTACTGTGAGCTGAAGTTCAAGGAGAACAGCTAGGCTTGTGGAACCAGCCACCAGCTGTGTACATCGCTTCTGGGTCATGATGAGGGTGTATTGTAAGGGATGGCAGATGGCCACATAGCGGTCATAGGCCATGACAGTCAATAGAAAACAATCAGCACCAGCAAGAGTAAGAAAAGTAAACATCTGAGCTGAACAGCCAGCCAATGTAATGGGCTTCTGGGCCCCAAAGATGTTGGAAAGCATCAGTGGTACCACAGTAGTGGTCAAACAGATCTCTAGGAAGGATAGGTTAGACAGGAAGAAGTACATGGGAGTGCGCAAGGAATTGTGGGTCCACACAATGCAGATGATGGTAGTGTTACCACACAAGATCATCACATAGAGGAGAAGGAAGAAACAGAAGAGGAGGGCCTGGATCCTGGGGGAAGTGGTGAATACCCGGAACACAAACTCAGTAGGGCCAGACTGGTTGAGAAGGTGAATGTTGGGAGAAGTCATGTCATCTGCCAAAGTCAAGTCCATTTAATAGATTATGTAGATAATATTAGGGGTGCTATTTTCCCCTCTAGCATATAGACTCACAAAATTTAGAGGTCCAAGGACCTTGAGAGATCACCTTGATCAAGTGATTCGTCATGCCTGGGCCTCAGTATTCTCATCTGTATGTGGAGGGAAGACAATAGATGGACTCAATGGTTATTTCCACTAATAATTTTCTATATACTTATTGGCCTTTTATGTGTTAAGTCCTAAAGTCTTACAGTGTTAGAATATTTTTGTTCCAATATCCCTTCCAACTCTTACATACTGTATTCTATATTGTAAGATTCCTTTCGGGTCTGAGTTTCCATACATTTTGACTTTGTAGCCCATGATTTTACTGATGGTTATGTGTATAACTAGTTTGGGAAATTCCCAAATGGAAGGGACGTGGAGGAATTATCAACAGAGATTGTGAAATGACATTTTATAGAGATCCTTAAAAGAGAGGCAGACACCTACCTGTATTAGCCATGTTAATTGGTCATCAAGGCAGCCACGAATCTAAATCTAAGACCTAACAAATGAATTTTTCTTGCACTTGCCTTTCAAAAAATTTCAGATGTTTTTATATTAATTAAAATATCTACACAATGGGATGCATGAATTTCTCACCTTTTCCCTAATGTTTCTACCAGAATACCTCTATATTTGGTAGAATAAGACTCCACTAATGTCCTTCAAGGCTTCTTTATAATGTAGAATTGACATCAACTTCTAATATGCTATATACCATGACACAAAGGTCAATAATGAGGAGTATGCTCTTCTTAGGACCCCTCTAATCTGAGTGGGGAGAGGTACATTATCAGTTAAACTGCCTGGTGATGGATTTTTCAGTAGAAGAGTTCTTGGAGCATAGCTACTAAGACTCTGAAAGGTTGAAATCTGCACCAGGGGCAAGAAGGCCCACATTGACAAAATGACTAATAATTGACATAACTAACTGTTCCAGAATCTAGGAGTTTCATAGACACAGCTCAAATCTCTTCTTTCTAGTCCTCTGATGATTTACTCTCACTCTATTTTTTTCTCATCCCATCATATCCAGGTGAAATCCCTTACCACAAAAACTGCTTTGAGTTCTCTCCTTTTAAGTACACAATTCATTTTTTCTCTACCTTCTTCTGTTATGCCCAATCTTGTACACAAAGGATCCATTCTTTGTTCAGTTGTGGTCATTCCTGCTCTAGGAAGTCATTAAGGATGAGTCCTAGGGAGTTTCATTAGTGGTAGCCTATCAAGGTCACACAGTTAGTAAACATCAGAGACAATTGTTGAACCCAGATCTTCCTGATTCCAAGCCAAGCATACTCTCCATTGGGCCAGCCTAACTTGATATTTAATATTTCAAGATGTCAGTTGAATTCTAACACTCAGACTTCTTTATGAGGCTCGCTTTCTTTCCTTTAGTGATATGTTTTGTTATGTCTTAGAGCAACATTCACTTTCTGTATTTCTATCATCGTGTGGCCATTAAAAGGGAAATAAATGTAGAGTTGAAGGACCTGGGTTCAAATTTCTGCTCTACCCTTGAGGGATCATTGATAGTGATGACTCTGCTTTAGCTTTCATTTTCTAACTTGTAAAATGAGGATGATCATTTGTGCAGCTTGTGGGATTATTACAGATCAAATGAAATAATGGTAATAATGTGCTCTGTACTTGTCAAATAATATATTGCTATTGTTAGTAATAGCATTTCAGAGTAGTAATTATAATAAAACTCAAATAATTATAATAAAGTTTAGAGGCTACGCTGCTATTTGGGCTCCTAAAATAATAATTGTTTACAATCTTGTAGAATCAAAGGCTTCTTTTTTCTGCAAATACTCTGAGCATTCATTAATGGGAGTATCATTGTCCTGATTTTATACATCACTGCATGAAAGCATCCATGATTTTATCTACCTGGATAATCCTCTCAAAAGTATACATCCCTATATGCTTGGGTCTTCTTATCCTGTCTCACTTTTGTCCATGGCCTCCTATGAATCCCCTTTGTAGATGACCTTCACAATGTAATAGAGGTCTTCCTCTGGATTTTTATACTTTTTTTCATAGGAAACACTGTAGCACTTAAGCTATTTCCATCTGTTGTCTGCTTTGTTCTTTTTATGTGACCAAGTGGCTCCTTTTCCCTTCATGTCTTCCTTGGATAAAATATTTTAGTCTACTTTCCCCACAAATGATATCATTGATTATGTACCATACCTACTCACACTTACAACTCTGGTTCTACGGGTCACTTCAGATTTTACATTTTTTGAGATTTGGGGATTCTATGATTCCCAGATATATAGAGATAGAATGGAAAAATGTCATTATTAGAAAATATAAGTTTTTGTCATAGGCAACCACTTGGGATGTCTGAAGGAATGTATTTGTCTAAAGATAATCAAGCATGTCTCTCCTTTGCTTCTCTTCAGTAACGCATTTGACCCAATTCATTGGCTATCTTTAGTAGCTGTCTACGGTAAATTTATACATATACACACACACAGGCACCCATGGCCTAGGTCAAAGGCCTATCATTTACATAGAATGTCCAAGTCAAATAGAAATTCTACATAGATAATGAGGTCCTCCAGATGTTACCACTTGCAGATGACACAACGGAGATTTGATCATGACTCTAGGATTGCATGGCCTACTCAATGAAATATATGACTCGTTTAAAGGAGATCAGGGTAACAGTCCACCAAGAAAAAAATAGAGATGAGTAGTACCTATTCCCCAGACTTTGTTTATTTCATAGCAGGGAATTTCTTTAAGATTTCCAATTCTCTTTAGCATAAGAACAGTATTTTTCTAATAATGAAGGTAGAAGGAGCTCTTACCTGGCAAAGATTCTTCTCTAGAACAGTAATAAAATTTACAAAAATGGCAATAATAGCTCACATGGCTTTATAATTTTAGCTTTTCCAGCTGATGTGCAAATTCATACCTGCAACGGTAGCAAGGAGAAGGAAGAATAGGAGAAAGAAGATTCTGAGGACAGAGAAGAGGAGGAAGAAGAAGAGGAAGAGTGAAAGAAAGAGGAAAGAGAAAAGAGGCAAGGAGCAGGAGAATAGTTAGGGTATAACAATTGCTAATTGTTGAACTAATGTCATACTCTTTGTCTCAAAGCACTGAAGGTTACTCTCAAATTGAAAATATCATAGAATCTCAGTCTAAAGGGAACTCAGAAGGTATCCAATTGAACACATATTGGAAGTAGAATACCCACTGCAATATTCCCTGCAAGTTGTAATCCCGTCTTCGCTTGAAGACATCTAGTGATGGATAACCACCACCTCCCAAGGCATCTCATTTAGCTTGGGCATATCCCTAAATGTGAGGACC
This sequence comes from Phalanger gymnotis, assembly GCA_028646595.1. NCBI lineage: Eukaryota > Metazoa > Chordata > Mammalia > Diprotodontia > Phalangeridae > Phalanger > Phalanger gymnotis. The sequence continues at coordinate 450,584,303 of CM053623.1, read as the reverse complement.
TGTTTGCTTCCAGGGACCTGAAATCAGACTCTCAATAACTTCCACCTAGCTCTCATATTTCTTCTATATGGAACCGTGCCAAATAAATTTAAAACCTATTTCACAGTTTAGACTTTTGATATTTGAAGACAGTTACCGTGTTTACCCTAAGTTTTATTTTAGATGTTAAAAGCACTTGTCTAAAGTTATAACTTTGGTGTTCATAGCTTCCATGTCACTTACCAGCTCTGTGAGATAGTGGACAACAGTATCCTTCCCTGGGACTGAGTTTTCTCCTCAGTAAATAAAGGAATTTCATTATATCAGTATCCCTAATGCACTCAGTCTCTCTAATATCTCTATTAGAGAGAGATAGAGAGACATAGGCAGATTTGGACAGAGAGGGACCCCTTTGGTAGTCTGGTGAAACCTATGGCCTATTCTTAGAACAATGTTTTCTAACATGTAGGATTACAAAAGAAGCCAATTGAAATAGTTAACAAAATATTTTTAAAGAAACATATTCATTTACCCTAGGTTAAGAACTCCAATATTAGATCATACTTAATGTGTCCTCTAGCTTTAACTGCTATGACCCTGCCTTATGCTCATTGCTTCTTCTATAGAACTTGTAATGATGCATGGACTCTATTGGGATTTAGACAGCTCTCTCTGCAGTGGAACCCCATTCTGAACACGTGATCTTGACTTTCTCAGAACAGGATTATGAAATGAGACCAAGAAGAAACTGAAACAGTGATAAGAGACTAGAGTGGTAAGTATGTGATTCTTGCATAGATCCAAAGAGGGAGAAGAAAATATTTAAATGAAGACTAGATAGGAACCTACAAATATTTGAAGGATATTGTGGCTATACATAGAAAATGCATTTGATTTGTTCTAATTGTTTCCGAAATGGAACTTGGAGCTACGGTTTGAGGCAAATTTGAGCTTGGTGAAAGGAGAATGTCCCTAAAAGATTCAATCCAAAGTGAAATGGACTTCTGCTAGAAGGATTCACATAGAGGCTTTGGCTTTATTTTTTCAGGTGTCTTGTAGACTGTATTTCTGCTGAAATGTTGGTTGGTAAGGAAGACCTATGAGAGTACTTCGATATGGGAAATTCTGAGATTCTATGAAGTAATAAAATAATTTTCTGTTGGAGACATCCTAATACATACATAAAACCATAGATGATTACATGAGGAAAGCCTCTAAGGAATAGTTTAACCCTTTTCTTTATAGAGGAGAAAAATGAGGTCCTCTATGAGCAATGTCTTAAACTCAACATGTCCAAACATCTTGCCTCTCCATCCCCCCCTCAACCTTCTCCTCTTCCTCTCTTTCCTATTACTATAGAGGACAACACCTTTCTCCCATTCTCTTAGACTCAAAACCTATGAGTCATCCTGGAAACGGTCATTATCTATCACCTCTCATATCCAAGCTCTAGGGCAGGCCCTTATCACCTCCTGCCTTGATTATTGCAATAGACCCACTTTGGGTGGGTCTGCTTGCCTCAATTCTTACCCCATTCTAGTCCATTCCCCATTCATCCACTAAAGTGATTTTCCTAAAATGCTGGTCTGATCATGTCACATCCCCCTACTCAATAACTCCAGTGGCTCCCTATTGCCTCCAGATGACATACAAAGTGCTGTGTTTGGCATTCAAAGACCTTTATTATCTATCCTCCTCTCATTTTTCCAATCTTCTTACACCTTATCCCCCAACATATATTCTTTGATCAAGTAGCAGTAGCCTCCTGGATGTTTCTTGAATAAGACAGTCCCTCTGTTGGCATTCTCTTTGGCTGTCCCCAGTGCCTGGGTTGCTCTCCCTCCTCTGCTTTGACCACTGGTATCCTTGGCTTCCTTTAAGTCTCAGTTAAAATCCTACCTCCTACGGGAAGACTTCCTGATCCCGCTTAACTCCAGTGCTTTCTCTTTGTTATTTTTCTCCCCTATTTATCCTATACATAGCTTGCTTTGTATATATTAGTTTGCATGTCGTCTCCTCATTAGATTGTGAGTTACTTGAGGGAGGGACTGTCTTTTGTCTCTTTTTGTATCTCTAGTGCTTAACACAATGCCTGGTACATAGTAGGTGCTTAATAAGTGTTTATTCAATTGAATCAAATCATCCCAGTCATTGGAAGACTTGCAATGCAGGTGTCATCATTGACTCCTCACTTCCCATCCACCCACACATATCCAAACATTCATCAAGTCCTATCAGTTTTGTCTTTGCAACATCTTATGCAGTCCTTTCTCTCCTCTGATGCTACCACCATTCTGGGGCATGCCCTCATTACCTAATTCCTGGATTAATTCAGTATCCTGCTGATTGGTCTCCCTGCCTCAAGTCCCACTTCAGTCTGTTTTCCAATCAGCTATTTAAATTTTTTTTTCTTCCTAAAGATCTAGTCTTACTGTATTGCTCTTCTATTCAATGAATTCAAGTTCTGCTCATTGCATCCTGGATCAAATATAAAATTCTCCATGTGGCTCTTAAAGCTCCATTATAACCTGGTTCCTTCCTACCGCTTCAGTATTCTTACGCCTTACTCCCTTCCATGCCTTCCATATACTCTGCAGTCTAGTGACTTTGGCTTCTTTATTGCTTCTTGCACAAGGCCCTCCATTGCTTGACTCCGTGCATTCTTACTGGCTGGCCTTTGTAACTATAATTTTCTCCTTAATCACCTCTGCCAGGAAGGCTTCCCTGGCTTCCTTTAAGTCTCTGCCAACATTTTTCATATTCTCCAAGTAGCTTTTTTCTATCCTTCTTAATGTTAGTGTCTTTTCTATGAGGTCATCTTCAATTTATTCTTTTTTTGAGAGGATGGAAAAGTATCATTCATTCTGATCAACATTGAAAACATAAAATAAACAAAGAAACTCCATTATTTTGAAATCAGACAGAGTCAACAAACCAAGAACAATAACAAACATGTGCTCCAAATATCTTAGCATCCAATATTATAAAAGAAACAAGTGAATTACAAGAAAACACAAAAAATCACCCCAAAGTAATGAAGTTTCTATATTCGTCTTTCAGTTTTAGGTAAGTCAAAGATAAAGATAGGTAAAAGGAAAAATATAGAACCAACAAAGTACAGCAGAAACTCGATTTAAATGACTTAGCTTGTTCAGTCTAGTATTTTTTATTTTCATGTAATCAATGTTATACTTTGATCCTCTATCTCTTCTTTGGTCATAAACTGTTCCCTTATGTATATATTTGACATATACATTGTATAATATTTCCCTAATTTACTTATATCACCCTACATCTATAAATTATGTGTGCATTTTTACTTTTTTCTTTTTGTATAGTGTGAGATGTTTGGTCTATGCATAGTTTCTGAAAACTGCTTTCCAGTTTTTCAAGGAAATTTTGACAAATAGTGAGGTTTTGCCCCCAAATCTTAGATCTTTGGGTTTCTCAAATACTAGATTTCAATAGTAGTCTTTTGCTACTGTGTCTTGTACACCTAATCTATTCCACTGATCCACCATTCTATTTCTTAGCTAGTACCAAATAGCTTTGCAGAGTGCTGCTTTATAATATAGTTTTAGATCTGGTACAGCTAGGCCACCTTCCTTTGTATTTCTTTTTTCAATAATCTCCTTAATGTTCTTGACTTTTTGCTATTCCCGATAAATTTAATTTTCTAGCTCTATTAAATAATTTCTTGGTAGTTTGATTGATATGATACTGAATAAGTAAATTGCCTTAGGTAGAATTTTTATTTCTATTACACTGACTCAACCTATTCACGAGCAATATATACATTTCTTTCACTGTTTAGATCCATTTTATTTATGTGAAAAGTGTTTTGTAATGGTCTTGATATAATTCCTGGGTTTGTCTTGACAGAGAGAATCCCACGTATTTAATATTGTCTGCAGTTATTTTAAATGGAATTTCTCTTTGTATTGCTAACTGCTAGGTTTTGTTGGTAATATTTAGAAATGCTGATGATTTGCGTGGCTTTATACTATAATTTGCAACTTTGCTGAAGTTGTTGTTTCAACTAGTTTCCCAGCTGATTCTCTGGGGTTCTCAAAGTATACCATCATATCATCTACAAAGAAGGATAGTTTTATTTCCTCATTGCTTGATGGTTCCTTTGATTTCTTTTGCTTGTCTTATTGCTATAGCTAGCATTTCTAGCACAATATTAGAGAATAGCGGAGATAATGGATATCCTTGCTTCACCCCCAATCTTCTTAGGAAGGCTTCAAGTTTAGCCCCCTTAAAGATACCACTTGTTGATGGTTTTAGGTAGATACTACTTATCACTTTTGGGACAGCTAGATGGCCCAGTGTATAGAGTGCTCAGATTGGAGGCAGAAAGACCTGAGTTCAAATCTGGCATCAGACACGTACTATCTTTTGTGATCTTGGCAAAGCATGTAACCTCCATTTGCCTAGGAGGCAAAACCTGGACTCTATGCAAGGGCCATGCCAGGAAAATGAGTTGCTTCCATTTGAATTGTCTCAGGAAGTTTCTTTTTATCACCTTCAATTTATCTTGAATATACCCTTTCTGTAAAAAGTTATATGCATGCTCTTCCTCCCACTCCTTATAGTGTGGATTTCTTGAAGGCAGAAATGGTTTTTTTTTGTCTTTTTTTTGTCCCCAGTGCTTAGCACTGTGCTTAGCATGTAGTAGGTACTTAATAAATGGTTGTTGACTGTGCCTGAGATGTGTAGTTATTTTTTTCAAGATCACACAGCTATTGAAATTCAGGTATCTTGATTCCCAAGATAGACCCAAATAAATACAAGATAATCTATAACCATTCAAACTTATAGAAGCTTTGTTAGGCTCCTAATTATCTTAACTCATAACAAAATAAGGCACTAGAGCAGAAGGGAGCACTTTCTAGTTGGGTCTAGTATCTTTGTAAAAATAAAAAAAATGGAGACCTTGAAATGAGAACTGACTTGCCCAACATCACACAAATTAAGTTCATTAGAGTTAATGTCAGAGTTGAAAATAACCTTAAAATATAAAATGTAAGAATTGGAAGAGAGCTTAGAACACAGAATATATACTGTTTAGAGGTATTAAGAGCATTAGAAATCACTTAATCCCCTACCCCTCTTTTTATAGATGAAAAGTTAAGGTTCAGATAATGCAAGTTACTTGACTTCAGAGCCAGGATGAGAACCCACAGCTCTGGACTCCTGGCTCAGAGACATTTCCTCCACATCAGTTACCTGATAGATCCTTGATTCTTGTGCACATGGTGAGATCAGGTTAACACATATAAAGCAACTCGAGTACAGGCTAGCAGAAAAGCCAAATCAGGAGCCCTGGGGCTCAGCATTGTTGACAGTTGACTTTGTGACCTTGGGCAAGTCACTTAAATCTCTGGCTCTAGTTTCTATATCTGTCAAATGGATGATTAGGTCTAGATGAACTCTAGTCTATTGTATCTCTAGAGCTATATAGAGCTTTGATCTTATATCTTGTGGGACTTTGGGCAAGTTATTTCTCTCTTGTCCTCTGCTTATTCTTTTTGTAAAATGAGGGCAGACAATTAGACTTTCTTCCTCAATCTTTCTATGTCTAAATTCTAGGATGCCAGGCCAGGAAAATAAATGAAAAGAAACAAGACAAATGCAAGCCTCTTACCATATTCTAATGCCTCAATCTCCATCAGCCATCTGGGAAAAGTGTGAATCCACTGACTGCCTTTGCATTAACACCCTCCTGTGAGAGGCCATCTGGAAAGTCACACACGGTGTGTTTCCTTTTCTCTTTTAGTTAAATGGAATAAGGATCCATGAGCTTTCAATTTGCTATGGTCTCCAAGAAGGAGAAGCCCTGCCTGGTGAGTAATCCTTTGTCTGCTCTCTGGCTAGACATTTTCCAATTGAAGTCGTAGAAAGACTTTGGTCTTTCCCTACACTCTGTGAGGGCCTTAGGGAGGAGACCTCTTTGAGCTATTTTGATGGAGGGTACCACAGAGGCTTCCTAGCCCAGGATACAGTCTCAATGTCTCCTAAGCATCATTAATGCCTGCAAGATTAGTCCCTGCTGTCTCCATTAACAGTCCAGTCATGTCTACTTTTAGATAGATTGTTTTTGAACTGTCTGAGATCTTTCTAAGGGGAATATGTTTTTGTATAAAGGGATTTTCTTAGTGTTTTCTCTTCACCAAGCTTGATGTGACTAGAGATTTGGAAGAATAAAAAAAATGTGAGTTGAAGACAAAGACAAGGAAAATGGCACATCAGATTTCAGCTTTGCTACATGGTGATCATTGGTGATGTCTTGTGACTAGTTGGAATTCCCCATCAGGGACTTGCATATGCTACGTTCCAGAAAAAAATCTCAGCAATGGAAAATGATGAAGACACATGTTCATGTCAATATAATATTCTCAGGAAGCTTGTGATGTGATGGGAAGAGGCCTGGCTTATATGTCAGAAGATTTGGGTTCTAGTCTCAGCTCTGTCATTAATACACTCTGGAATCTAGAGCAAGGCATTCAAGTCTTGGTGGAATTGGGTTGAAGTTAGTACCTGATGCAGGTACTCACTCAGCTATCTTAAATGTAACAAATATTGATTATGCTTTGGGTAATCAAAGTGCTTACATCTAATCCTATCAAAATTTCTAGAAAGATTAATTTTATAGCTTATTCATATGTTGATAAAAATTATCTCACATTGATCAAAACAGAGAAATAATAGAATGTGTTGGGGAGAATGTGTATGTTTATATGCCTGAGCATTTCCCTTATTTGACTCCCATTTTCAAGCTCATAGAAGCTTTGCTAGGCTCTTAATTTTCTCATCTCTTAAGAATTTTCACACCCTACGATCCCAACCTTTGGCTTTGAATGTAGATCTCTAAAAGTGATGGAAAAGTGACACATTTAATATACTCAACTGAGGTCACAGATATCTGGAAATTGTGGCAATATATGAGAACCAAACCAAAGAACCAGGACCAAGGTGGATGCTTGGGAGAGTTGGACAGAGGCAATCACAGAATATCAGGGTTGGAAAAGACCTGTTAAACCATTTGTTCCAAGCTATACCTCAACAGAAATATCCACAATACCAGCCCTTTCAGACAACCCACAGACTACATGTAGCCCACAACACAGAGAAAGATGGAAAAAATCTCAATTTTGAAAAAATGGCAATATTATAGACAAATGGAGGGAATACAAAACTCTTTACTTTAAGCGTGTCTACTGATTGATTTAGTGAAATGAAAAAAAAGACAGATCACACAAGAAAAACTCCTCACAATTTGTTGCTTACAATAAAGACATTTAAAAAATAAAAATATATACAACACGTATCTCTTTTTAATATAAACCTAGTAGAATAGCAGGATCAATGACATGAGTTGTTTAACAAAGTTTTGTTTATAATTATGAATTCCTTTCCAGAATGTCTGTACACATTCACAGGTCCACCAAGGATGCACCAACATGCCTGTTTTCCCACAGCCTCTCCAATATTTATCATTTATTTTTGTTTTATCTTTGCCACTGTAATAAGTTTAATGTGGAATCTCACAATTGTTTTAATTGGCACTTCTCTGATTACTAGTGGGGGCAGCTAGGTGGCACAGTGGATAGAAGTGCTGGGCTTCGAGTCAGGAAGACTCCTATTCCTTAGTTCAAATAAGGCCTCAGACACTTACTAGCTGGGTGACCCTGGGCAAGTCATTTAATCTTGTTTCTCTCAACTTCCTCATCTGTAAGATGAGCTGGATAAAGAAATAGTAAGCTGCTCTAGCATCTTTGCCAAGAAAACCCCAAATGGGGTCACAGAGTTGGACATGACTGAAAAATGATCAAGCAACAATTACTAGTGATTTGGAACATTTTTTAGGCTATTGATAATTTGATATTTTCTTGATAACTTCATATTTTTAGACTATTTATCATTGTGGAATGTCTATTTTTTTATAAATTTGAATCAGTTCCTAATATATCTTGGAAATGAGGCCTTTTTAAAAGAAAATTGCTACCAAGGTTTTTCCCCAGTTGATTATTTCCCTTTTAATCTTAGTTTTATTAGATTTGCTTATTGAAAAATGTTTTAACTTTATGTAAATAAAATTATCTGTTTTGTCTTATCTGATCTTCCATTCCTTGTCTGATAACTAATTCTTCTCCGATTCATAGGAGAGGTAATTTTTGCTCATGGAGGTCATGATCTGACAGGAATTTCCCCCCAAATTTCTTTAATTTGTTTGCAACAAGACTTTTATATCTATGGTTACCTTTATGTAAAATCTTGGGTATTGATCTAAATCTAATTTACTCTGTATTACTGTCACATTTTCCTATAGTTTTTTTGTGTTCAATCCTTATCTAAGTAGCTAGGTTCTGTGCTTTTATCAAATACTACAGTATTATATATATATATATATATATATATATATATATATATTTGCTTCTGTATGCTGTGAACTTAATATCTTCCATTGACTGATTTTTATATTGTTTGTTGTAGTTCAGTCACTTTCCTTCATGTCTATCTCTTCCTGACCCCATTTAGAGCTGTCTTGGCAAAGATGCTAGAATGGTTTGACATTTTGTTCTCCTGATCATTTTCCAGATGAGAAAACTGAGGCAAACAGGGTTAAGTGACTTGCCTAGGATCACATAGCTAGTAATAGTCTGAAGCCAGATTTGAATTCAGGAAGATAATTCTTCCTGACTCCAAGCCTGGCACTCTATCTACTATGCCACCTAGCTGCCCTCTCTGTTGCTTAACCAGTACCAAATTAATTTTTTTTAGTAAGTACTTCTTAGTATACTTTTAGGTCTGGAACTGTTAGGCCCCCCAAGTTAACTATTTACTTTCCTTACTTATCTTGAGATTCTTGAAATTTTTTCTTGTAAATGAATTTCATTTTTCCGTTAGTTCCATAAAATAATCCTTTGGTGATTTAATTGTTTTTGTATTAAATAGTTAAATTAATTTAGGTAATAGTGCCATTTTTTAAAAATTAGCTTGTCCTACAAACAAGCAGTTAATGTTTGCCCAATTACTTACATCTATTTGAGGACAATTAATGCACAAAATAAGACATTAAACTCTGCTCTGATCAAAGAAAGTAAACCCTGATAGCCAAGAAAAATAATTTTCTTATAAATTTCTGTCATTAGCTTTTTATGAGTATAGTTCAAAGAGCTGTGAACAGGTTGATAGAGACAGAGAAGGATTAGAATATCTTTCTCCTTGCCCTAGTTCTACAGCCTCTTGGTGGTGTGACCTCGGACAAATGAATGAACTGCTCTTTTTATTCACTTATAAAATGGACAGAATAATTCATTTTTTAAAATTTATTTTTGATTTTTGATTTACAACATGCAGTTCCACAAGTTTTTGAGTTCCAAATTTTTTCCCCCTCCCCCCAATCCAGGACAGCATGTCATCTGATATAGGTTCTACATATACCTTTGCATTAAACTTACTTACACAATAGTCAAGTTGTAAAGAAGTATAACCAATCGAATGAATCATGAGAAAGAAGAAACAAAACCAAAAACGAAAAAGAAAAAAAAAGAGAGCAAAGAGTTTGCCTCAATCTTCATTCAGACTCCATAATTCTTTCTCTGGATGTGGAAAGCTTTTTCTATCATGAGACTTTTGGACTTGTCTTTGAACCTTGTATTGCTGAGAAGAGCCAAGTCCAACAAAGTTAGTCATCACAGGTACTACATGTCTGCAATCATGTGTAATGTTCTCCTGGTTCTGCGCCCCTTACTCAGCATCAGATCATGTAGGTCTTTCCAGGTTATTATGAAGTCCGAATCTTCCCCATTTCTTATAGAACAATAGTATTTCATTATATTCATATACTACAACTTATTTAGCCATTCCCCAACTTATGGGCATCTCTTGGATTTCTAATTCTTTGCCACCACAAAATGAATTCCTATAAATATTTTTGTGCATACCGGTCCATTTCCCACTGCTATGATCTCTTTGGGATACATCCCTAGAAGTGGTATTGCTGGATCTTTATAGCCTTTTGGGTGTAGTTCCAAATTGTTCTCCAGAAAGGCTGGATCAGTTCACAACTCCACCAGCAATGTAACAATGTTCCAATTTTCCCACATCTTCTCCAGCATTTATGATTTTCCTGTTTTGTCGTGTTAGTCAATTTGACAGGAGAGATGTGGTATTGTAGAGTTATTCTGATTTGCATTTCTCTAATCAATAGTGATCTAGAACCTTTTTTTTCATATGACTATAAATGTCTTTAATTTCTTCCTCTGAAAACTGTCTATTCATATCCCTTGACCATTTATCAATTGGGCAATGACTTGTATTCCTATAAATTTGACTCTGTTCCCTATACATTTTAGAGATGACGCCTTTGTAAGAAATGCTGGTTGTAAAAATTCTTTCCCAGTTTTCTACTTCCTTCCTAATCTTAGTTTCATTGGCTTTATTTGTACTGAAACTTTTCAACATATCAAAATTATCCATTTTGCACTTTGTAATACTCTCTATCTCTTGTTTGGTCATAAATTCTTGCCTTCTCCATAAATCTGGCAGGTAAACTATTTCTTGCTCTCCCAAATTACTTATAGTGTTAGCCTTGATACTTAGATCACAGACACATTTTGACTTTATTTTGGTATACAGTGTAAGATATTGGCCTATGCACAGTTTCTGCCATACTATTTTCCAGTTTTCCAAGAAGTTTTTGTGAAATAGTAAATTCTTAACCCAGAAGCTGGATTCTTTGGGTTTATCAAAGAGTAGATTGTTATAGTCATTGACTACTGTTTCTTGTTTACCTAACCTATTCCACAGATCCACCACTCTATTTCTTAGCCAGTACCAAGTAGTTTTGATGGCTGCTGCTTTAGAGTACAGTTTAATATCTGGTATGGATAGGCAAGCTTCCCTAGCATTTATTTTCATTAATTCCCTTGATATTCTGGACCTTTGGTTCTTCCAGATGAATTTTGTTATTCTTTTATCCAGCTCTGTAAAATAATTTTTTGGTAGTTTAATTGGTGTGTCACTGGATAAGTAAATTAATTTAGGTAAAATTTCCATTTTTATTATATTAGCTCAGCCTAACCATGAGCAACTGATGTTTTTCCATCTATTTATGTCTTACTTTATTTGTATGAAAAGTGTTTTGTAATTATGTTCATATAGACCCTGGCTTTGTCTTGGTAGGTAGACTCCCAAATATTTTATAGTGTCTACAGTAACTTTAAATGTACTTCTGTTTCTATCTCTTGTTTTTGGGCTTTGTTAGTAATATGTAGGAATGCTGAGAATTTATGTGGGTTTATTTTATATCCTACAACTTTGCTAAAGTTTTTACTATTTCAAGCAGATTTTTAATTGATTCTCCAAGATTCTCTAAGTAAATCATCATATAATCTGCAAAGAGTGATAACTTCGTTTCTTCTTTGCCAATTCTAATTCCTTCAATTTCTTTTTCTTCGCTTATTGCTAAAACTAACATTCCTAGTACCAAATTGAAAAACAGGGGTGATAATGGACATCCTTGTTTCACCCCCGATCTTATTGGAGACAGATTAATTTTTACATACATACCTTGAAGCGCCGAGATGAAATTCAAATCTGTTACCTGATGTGAAAAACCATACTGAACTTACAGTTCAAAGATCTGGGTTGACATCCTAGCTATGTATCTTACTAGCTGTGTAACCTTAGCCCAGTCACCTAGATTCTCTGATTCTTAGCCTTTTCATTTGTAAAATGAGAAACAAAAAATATACCCTACCTTGTTCATAAGATCTTCATGATGAAAGTGCTTTATAAATTGTGTAATATATTGATCATTATTACGGTCAGTTTATTCATCTCTCCTGATTCCTTAAACTAATCTACAGCAACACAAAGCTTTGTTTTATCTTGGCCAACTCTACCAACAGGGGTATTGCATTGACTTATCTGTGTACATGTTGTTAAATAAAATTTAAGCTCCTTGAAGATCTATTTGTTTTGGCATCATAGCATACAGCGCTTGGCATATAGCAAACAAGGACATAATAAATATTTGTTGTTTGAAAAGAGAGACAGAGAAAGTGAGTGAGACAAGGAAACAGAGAGAGAATATGGAGAACATAGAGATGGAGAGAGGGAAGTAGAGAGAGAAAAAGAGGGATAGAGACAATGAGGGAAGGAGAGTGTAGGATGGAATAGGATGGAGTTGGCAATCATAATTGTGAAAAGCTTTTTTTTTTACAGTGGGTTTCTGTGATAAATGCCTCATTTCTCAAATATATAGAGAACTGAATCAAATTTATAAGAATGCAAGTCATTCCCAAATTGATAAATGGTCAGAAGATATGAACAGTTTTCAAAGGAAGTAAACAAGGCTACCAACACTTGAAAAAATACTGTAAATCCATATTGACTAGAGAAATGCAGATTAAAACAACTCTAAAATACGACCATAAATCTATCAGATTGGCTAAAATGACAGAAGAGGAAAATGACAAATGCTGCAGGGGGATTTGGGAAAATCGAGACACTAATACACCGTTGGTGAAGTTGTGAACCAATACAACCATTCTGGAGAGTAATTTTGAACTATGCCCAAATGGGTATAAAATAATGCATACCTTTTGATTAAGTAAACTGCTACTAGGTTTATATTTGAAAGAGAAATAAAAAAAGGAAAAGGACCCACATGTATAAAAATAATTATGGCAGCTCTTTTTGTGGTGGCTAAGAATTGGAAATTGAAGGGATTCCCAGAAACTGGGGAATTGCTGAATAAGTTGTGATATATGATTGTGATGGAATGCTATTGTGTTACAAGAAATGATAAGCAGGATGCTCTCAGAAAATCCTGGAAAATCTTTACATGAACTGATGCAAAGTGAAATGAGCAGAACCAGGAGAACATTGTACACATTAACAGCAATATTATTATACAATGATCAAGCTATTACCTATTCCCAGAAATACAATGATCCAGGACAATTCCAAAGAACTTATGATGAAAAAATTCTTGTGGAGACACTCTCTGTGTGGAGAAGGACAGGTAACTCATGTTTGTTTGATACAGTTCCATGTTTGTGGGGGTTAGGAGTAGAAACTGAAAAGTGAGAGATTGGTAGCTTTTGGAAGAACCAGTGGTACCTACCTATGAGAAACCTTAAAGGGCACACCTTTGGTGGGCCAAAACCTCATTCCCTATGTGGAAGAATGGAAGAGGATATATAGAAAAAACAGCTGGAATCACTGATTAGTCAGTTATATAGCTTATTTTTTCTCCTGGGATGTCTATAGGATTGTCTGGCATCCTATTTGCATGGTCCAAGTAATCATTAAAATACGCCTGATGCCAAGATTTTTTTAAACCCCAGGTTAGGGAATGGAGGATTTGTGATTCATCAGTCATGGTATGCAGCTTCTGGAACAAAAGGTATCCCACCAAATCTCGTGTTTATTCTGCACGGCATACGGATGTAAGTCTTAACTTGAAGCCTGGAAGATGTGGATTCAAATATTGCCTCTGACACCAACCATGTCACCAAGGGCAATTCAATATCTCTTTGCCTTAATTTTCTCATGGTTAAAATAAGAATAATAATACCCATGGTGTCTACCTCATATGGTTGTTATGAAGCTTAAATAGAATAATGCATGAAAAATACTTTAAATGCCTTAAATTACTATATTAGCTGTGTGACTCTGAGAAAGTAATTTAAACCTTTCTAACCTCAGTTTCCTGTAAAATGGGGGGGGGAACTGGCATACCACCTTGACTTGATGGTCTCTTAGGTCCCTTGTTGCTCTAAATCTTGCTTCTGTGAAATGGTAACAATATTTTCTAAACCTGCTATATAAATATGAGATATTATTTGTCCTATTCAATAATGGTGTATTCAAAGGCATTTGAGGTCTACTTTCCCTAGACTGGTACAAGGTTTGGTCTATCCAATTCACTATCCAATTAGTGCCCACAGGCACTAATTCCCTGAGGTGCCCAACCAGCTTGAGGAGGTCTAGGTTGGGTTGACTGTCCAACTGGCATGCTCCAAAACCAGAACTAATATCCACATTCCAAATGGCAGTGAGGACAGAATATTACTATTATCATAGGATTTAGAGGTGAAAGGGGCCTCCGAGGTCACTTGTTGCAAACCCATCATTTTGCATGTGGAGAAACTAGGGAAAGTGATTTATTTAAAAGTTCACACAAGAAATAATGAAGAAAGACAAGATTTGAACTCGGGTCCTCAGAGTCCAAAGCCAGCATTTTTTATATCATGCTATGGCACTTTTATAAAGATTCTTGCAGGGGCATGAAGTGCACCTGGTTAACAGTGGATGTAATATACACATAATCCTACAATTGTACATATTATAATATAATGCTACTATATTAATATAATATGCCACTATAATATACATTATAATCCTACAGTTTTGGCTTTGGTATTACAAGGGTACTTACAAGTGTAATTGTGAATTAAACCTACAGTATAATCAACCTTCTTATTTTACATATATATGTGTACGTATATGTGTGTGTACACACACAGATATATATTACAACAATTTAAATTCAAAGCAAAATAAAATTCAATCAAATGCTTCATAATTATCATTACTAAGCTCTGTCCTATAGAGGAGATGAGAAATAATATCTCCTTCCCTGCATTGTAGAGAGGTCCCCACTTCACTGGGAAGTAGTTAGTAGTATTGTCAATCAAGTACAGGTCTATTAGAGTTAACTAGGACCTTAAACATCACACTTTATTATTAATAATAACATCATAATAGACTTTCTCCATTCAGATACCCTTTAAGGAAAGATCATTACAGCTTCCTTCTCCAGAGCAACATCTTGAAGTAGTAAATATTTACATCTTCTATTAGACCATGACCTCCAGGATTAAATATAAAATCCTTCGTTTGGGCATTTAAAGTCCTTCAAAATCTGCCCAGTATTTTTTAAGTCTCCCTCCCTACATTTTACTCCCTTGCAATGAACTTTGTTTTGATTCTGTTGTGACAATGGTCACTTTGCTGTTTCTCATGCAAGACATTTCAGCTTCTAACAACACATTTTCACTAGCTGTCCCTCATGCCTGGAATTCTCTTTCTGTTCATCTCCACCTCCTGGTTTCCATGATTTTCTTCCCAGATAAAGTCCAATCTTCTGCAAGAAGCCTTTCGCAGTCCCCGCTTAATGCTAGTGACTTCCCTCTTTTGATTATTTAAAATTTATCTTTTATATAGCTTGTTTGTGCATAATATTTTGCATGTTGTCTCCTCTATTTGATTGTGCAATTCCTGAGAGGACAGACTGTCCTTTGCCTTTCTTTGTATCCCTAACACTTAGCATGGTTCCTGACACATAGTAGACCTTCAACGAATTCTTGTTGGCTTGCTTTTTAACTTTTCTCAGTGGGAAAACCATCGTACCTTAAGGAGGACTGGATTGAAATTATAGCTTGACCAGTTATTATTTATGTGACAATAACCAAGTTGTTTATTTTTTCTTTCAGTAATCTTTATTAATTTTTCAACATTCCTTTTTGTAAAATTTTGAGTTGCAAATTTTTTCCCTTTTACCCTCTCCTCCCCACCTCCCCAAGACAGCAAGCAGTCTGATATAGGCTATACATGTACAATCATATTAAACATATTTCTTTGTTAGTCATGTTGTGAAAGAAGAATTAGAGCAAAAGGGGAAAACCATGAGAAAGAAAAAAAAACAAAAAAAAGAGAAAAAATAGTTTGCTTCAATCTGCATTCAGACTCCATAGTTCTTTCTCTGGATGTGAATAATATTTTCCATCATGAGTCTTTTGAAATTGTCTTAGGTCATTGTGTTACTGAGAAGAGCTAAGTCTATCAAAGTTGATTATCACACAATGTTGCCATTGCAAAATGAAAAGTGAAAGGCATCCTCTTCCCACTTTCTTATTTTGACTCTGGCATCAACATGGAGAAAAGTGGTGATACATAAGTTGGCTTTGTCCTGAGATGCTCCTGGCATAGTTCCCCCACCCTAAATCCCTGGAAAATTTCCTTCCGCTTTCCTTCTTCTTCATTTTGGGTTAAATAAAATGGTATTCCATGACCTTCAAAGTAGGTGAGACCTCCTTGAAAGGAAGAATCCTGGCTGGTTTGTGGCCTCCTTGTCTCTGTTCTCTGGATGGACCTCATACAGTTGAAAGTGGAGAAAGACATTCTGCACTGCTTGAGGGCCTTGAAGAATGAGCACTTTGCAGATGTGATAGTGAAAGGGACCATAGATCCTATGCCAGGATATTGGTTATTTCCCAAGAATCATTAAAGGCAGCAAGATTAATCCCAGGTGTTTTCATGAACAGTCTAGTCATGTATGCTTCTCTCATATTATGAGAGTCCTCTCTGAATACTCATAAGCAAATGGCTCCCAGGAATAGAGGGACTTCCCTTCAAACTGGATCTGATGAGAGATTTAGAGAAAAACAATTCTGAGTTGAGGATGACAATGATAACAGATTGCCTCAACTTTTTGAGGTGCAGATCATAACTAAAGCCTGTGACCAGTAGGAGGCAACTATTTTCTCAGTCCCCTTTCCTTTCCTTCATTAGGGATTTATATACAGTATATTATGAAAAAACAACATTGAGAAATAATATTTATAGCAATACAAGAGTCTTAGAAGGCTTATGATGTAGTGGAAAGGGTGCTGGGGCCTGAGCATACCTGGGTTCTAACACTGGCTCTGCCCACTAAAGAAGTGGTGTGACCCTGGGCAAGTCACTCACCTGCATTGGGAGGATTGGTCTGAAGTGAGATTTTTGCAACATCTTGAACTGAATTACCAGTAGATATACTAAATTCAACATGACCCCAAACTGAATTGATCATCTTTTCCCCAAACCTTGCTCCTCTCCTAACTGACTGCACAGTTTTACTCAATTTTTGATGCACGAAGAACTCAAAAAATGAAGGGACAAGTTCAAGATACCCAGAGAGAACTCCTGTGCATGGAAGTGGGTACAATATATATTAGCACCAGTTCAGGAAGCATGTCTCATGTACATGCTTGAGAGTAGATTCTAGAATCTCAGAGGTGAGAGGAAACTCAAAGAATATTTAATACAATCCATAGCTGAATAGATATTGCCTTTACAGTATCTCTAACAAGTGACCATCTGACCTCCCTTCAAGTTCATCAGAGTAAATGATAGTGTTAGACATGTAGTATTTTAGAATAGCAAGTGTGAATTGTAGAAAATTACAGTGTGGGAAATCACATGTTGGAATTGTTTCCTCTGTCTTAATGACTCCCTACCCCAAATCTTCATGGAGTTTCAGAGGCTGCTTTGCAGCTCATGGACTTTTTCAGTGCATCTTTGACATCCTTATTCCTTAGGGTGTAAATGAGGGGGTTGAGCAGAGGTGTGACAAACGTATAAACCAAGGCAAGTTGCCGGTCCTCATCCTCTGAGGTGCTGGACCTAGGACGCATATAGACCAGGGTGGAACAGCCATATTGCAGTAGGACCACGGAGAGATGGGAGGAGCAGGTGGAGAAGGCACGTCGGCGCCCCTCTGCGGAGTGGATGCGTAGAATGGTATTGGCAATAAAGACATAGGAAATGGAGATAAGCACAAAGGGGAGGGTCAGCACAAGGATCCCCACAACAAAGAGGACAGCTTGATGCACACGAGTGTCCCCACAGGCCAGGCGTAAGACAGGTGGAGCGTCACACAGGAAGTGGTTGATCTCCAGGTGGTGCCCACAGAAGGGGAGGGTGAAGATGAGTGCTGTGAGTTGCAGATCAAGGTAAAAAGCCAGGCCCAGGGAAGCAAGCATGAGCTGGATACATCGCTTCTGGGTCATGGTGAGGGTGTAGTGCAGGGGATGGCAGATGGCCATATAACGATCATATGCCATGACTGCCAATAAGAAACAGTCAGTACCACCAAGGGTGCAAAACAGGAACATCTGAGCTGCACAACCAGCCAATGGGATGGGCCTTTGAGCCCCAAAGATGTTGGAGAGCATCAGGGGCACCACAGTTGTGGTGTAACAGATCTCTAGGAAGGATAGGCTAGATAGGAAGAAGTACATAGGTGTACGTAGGGAGGTGCGGGTGTACACAGCCCAGATGATGGCAGTGTTACCACAGATGATCATTATATAAAGGAGGAGGAAGAAGCAGAAGAGAAGGGCTTGGATCTTGGGGGAAGTAGTGAACACCCGGAACACAAACTCAATGGGGCCAGACTGGTTAAAATAGAAAGTTCTGGGAGAAGACATTTCATCTGCCAAAGAGAAGAACAAAGTTAAGCTGATTAACTTGTAACTGAATAACCTAGATAAAATAAGAAGCTCTCTGTTTTATTATTAAAATGGTAGAATCATAGAAATATGGAGATTCAAGGGTCTTTAAAGATGACCTTTCTCAAGTCTCTTCATCTCAAAATCTTTTTAGTATTCTAGTGATAGAATAGAACTGCCTAATGTCTAAAATCTCCTCTAGGATTGACATTCTGTATTCTATGTTTTAGTTTCTTTTCCAATACTGATATTCTATATTTTTTATTCTAAAGATAGTTACATGGCATTTATTAAGCACCTATTATATACCAGGTTCTGTGCTAAATGCTGAGGATAAAGAGAAAGGCAAGAAAAAAGTTCTGCTCTCAAAGAACCCATAGTCTAAAGTGGGATACAACATGGAAGGAACTATATATAAACAAGATCTATGTGGAATAAATTGGTGGTAGTCTCAGAAGGAAAGCAAAAATTACGAGGAGCAGAAAAGTCTTTGGAAGGTGAGACTTGAGCTAAGACTTGAACAAGTCTAGGGAAGCTAGGAGGCAGAGGGGAGGAAGGAGGAGATACCAAGCATGTGAGACAGCCTTTGAAAATGCTCAGAGTCAGGAGATGGAGTGTTGGGTGTAAAAACAGCAAGGAGGCCAATGTCATCAGAGACCAGTAAGGTGTAAGATAGGAAAGGTAGGAAGAAGGTAGGCTATGAAGGACTTTAAAATTCAAACAGAGGATTTTCTGTTTCATCCTGGGTGTAATAAGGAGCCCTAGGAGTGAATTGAATGGGGGTGGAAGGGTTAGGGTCAGACATGAATTTAAAAAGATCAGTTTGACAGCTGAGTGGAGGATGAAATGAAGTGGTAGGAGACTCAAGGTAGGGAGATCAAGCACCAGGCTCTTGCAGTAGTCCAGGTGTGAGGTGATAAGGGTCTGAGCCAAGGTGTGGCATTATGTGAGAGAAGGGGGAATGTACTGGAGATGTTATAAAAGTAGAAATGGTAGCATTTGACAACTGGTTGGATATGAAGGTTCCCTTGCAACTCTGATATTCTGTGTTTTAAATTAATTTATATCCCTGAAAGTCTTCATTCTATGTTTGAAAGTACTTTCTAGTTCTTAATTTTACATTAAGTATTGTAGAGTGTCCTTGGATATTCTAAAATGGCACATTTTAAGGTCTTGGCTCTGACATTCTTTAAGTATGACATTATTTAGCCCATCATTTTGTAATCATCGGTGATTTAGGCTAAACACCATAGGATCATAGATTTAGAGGTGTTCAGGATCTTAGAAGCCATTAAATCTAACGCTCTCATTTTACACATGAGTAAACTAGGGTTGAGAGAGGTTGTGTGACTTACCTGGGTTTATGTACCTAGATTACTGAAGCAAGATTTGAGCTCAGGTCTTGACTCTACCCCCAGCACACTATCTATTGCTCCACTCGTTTCTGACATAGTAGATGGGTTGGAAGGAGTTTGTTCAGACACATAGCAGTAATTTACATGGGCTCACATAGCTGGTAAGTATCTGGGACATTAATTATATCCAAGTCTTCTGGTCTATAAACCTACCATGCTACCCCCTGTTCCATGCTGCTTCTCTATTTAATAGTTTAAGCATATGAGTTATTTTCTTGTCCTCTGATTTCCTTTCCTGGAGCTTATTATATCTTGCATCTATTGA
Source organism: Phalanger gymnotis (assembly GCA_028646595.1). NCBI lineage: Eukaryota > Metazoa > Chordata > Mammalia > Diprotodontia > Phalangeridae > Phalanger > Phalanger gymnotis. Next base: position 450,564,351 of record CM053623.1, on the reverse strand, counting down.
CGCTTGCTGATATTCTTCTGTGAACCATCTGCTTTATTTAACTTTGATGGAAAGGATGGGTGAATGACTCTCTCCCACTCTGTCCCTGGTGACCCTAGTCAAATTGCCTTGACTCTCAGCCTTGGCTTCTGTGTCGTTAAGCAAAATTGTCTCATTAGCATGGCTTTTGTTTCTTTTGAGTGGAAGTACTTTCAGCTGTTAAGTGCTAAGCCCCAGGCCCAGGGCCCTGTCAGGTGTGAAACCTGTGTGGGTGTGGATTGGTGACTTAGGAGGGGCCAGCTCGGGAACCAATGGTCTCTGGTCATTGAGGCAGGGCTTGAGAACGCCAGAAGCT
>CM053623.1:450519270-450563517 GCA_028646595.1 Phalanger gymnotis | reverse complement strand
TTGAAGCATGGTCTGAGAACTCTTAACAGTACCCAATATCATTTCTGGGGGTCTGTAATGTCAAAACTGTTTTCATAATGATACTGAGAAGCAGTAGCAATACCATACTTGGAGGGGAGAAGGTTTTGCAAAGAACAGTGGGGTGACATCAGCAAAAGAAGACATTGACAATTATGTGGTGTTAGACATGAGAAAAATGCATTTTGCTTGATCATATGTGTTTCCTGAGTTTATACTGCTGCCACAATGTGCCCTAGCCATGTGTTATGTTCTACAGAGCCAATTGTCTCACTAAGAATCTTTGTATTTGTGGGAGAGGGAATTTCAAGGTATGAGAGGAAGATTGTGTTATTTTTATCATGTTATTTTCTTAAATGCTTCACTTTAAAATGTGCCTTATGATTGAGTAAAACAATAGACACATTGGTAGGGGCTCATCAGCTCTGATATAGAGAGGATTAGGATCCTTGAATGTCTAGCATTTGGAACAGGTTTCTTGAGGATCATAGGTGCATGGTTCTTGGATACACCTCTAATAATATTCCAAATAGGTTTGAGGAATCAAAGGAAATTAATAACAAGTCCAATTTATCTAGCACTTCGAGGTTTGCAATTTATTTATGTATATTTCCTCCTTTGATTTTTCACAATATTCCTGAGAATTAGGCAGTGCAAGCATTATGATCTTTATTTTACAGATAAAGAAATCAAGGTCTTGTATTATGAAGGCAGAATTTATGATTTCAAAGAGAATCATATATATGTCTGAACAGTTCAGAACCGCAGGATATAAGGAATTCTCTAAATAGAAGGCAGAAGAATTAAAGCATTTATTCAAGCTCCAAAGTAACAGAGCCACTAACCAGCATCCCCATTTTGATATTTTAATCAAAAGCTTCCAGGCCCAACAAGTCCGCCTCACAAGAGTAACCAGGAGGCCACAGAAAAACATTGAAAAGCATTGAATGAAATCATATTCATGCTTCCCCTCTCCAGTAAGAAGATTACCCACTGGCCTCAAGTCCTTGCTCAGCACTCCTCGGTCCACAGCTCCTGCTTTGGCTTCAGCTTTATCTTCAGCTTCGGCTGTAGCTGTCTCTGGCTCCAACAGAAAATCAATCTTCAAGCTGTCTTCTCTCCTCTTGTAGAGTTTTTGACGTCATCAAGCGTTGTCTGAAAGACCAGAGCTTATTGGTTCTTGAGTTGGCCCCTCCCCTTAGGACCCTGGGAGGTTCACATCCACATAGATTAGGTTAACACCTAATAAGGCATGACTCTGGAGTTAACACCTCCCCTTAGCCAGCCCCACCTTGGGCCCCACCTCAGTCATCAATCCACACCCACATAGGTTCCACATTTAATAGGGCTTTGGGCCTGGGGCTTAGCACCTAGTAAGGCTTAATGAAATACACTGAGTTAGTCAAAGAAAACAAAGGCCATTTTGCTTACCAACAGGTCTAGAGAAGAGAGGAGTCTTGTCTTGGACCACGCAAATGAAAAGTGTCAAAGTTCATATTCAAATCTCTATCTCCTCTCACTTAAAAACAAATAAATGATTCTGGATTCTGGGAAGATGGGGGAGTAGGTCAGAAAATTCTAGGCTTTCCAAATTTCATCTACAAATAGACAGAACATCACCTAAAAATGAATGTAGAATGCCAAAAATAAAGGGCTAAAGCAGCTGTCCTCCTAAGACAAGTTGAAAGGGCCTCAAGAAAGACATCCTGGGGCTGAGGTTTGACCTGAGAGAAAAGTGAACACCTTTGGTTCAGCTCCTTTGAATCAACAAAACAGTAGGCCTTAGAGGTAGCTTTGTCAGGAAGCAGTCTGGGCTTTAAGAATTTTCACCTCATGAACTTTCATTCAATGAACACCATGGGAGAACTTTCACCTTATGAAATTTCATTCAATGAATACTATGGGAATCAGATGGCTGAGCAGGGGAAGACTGAAGAAACCCTACCACCCACTTACTGTCCCTCAACCCATTTCCTTGTGCTATTTCCAGAGGACAGGCCTAGCAGCGCTGACCAGACATGATCCAAGGCTGTGGTTGTGGGGCTAGGAAGACTGAGCACACACCTGGTGAATGTGGCACTGCAGGGAGCAAGAGCATTTTCTGAACAGAATGGCTGGTGATCCTGGATGTGGCTTAGGGGAGAAGAGGAGTGCCTGAGGAGGAGCCAGGGCCTGGGGCACCATTACTCACAACTCGATATTAAAACCTGATTACAATAATAAGCTGCTAAAAATAAAACAAAACAAGAATAAAAATGAGTAGGCAAAGGAAAAAGAACTTGACCATAAATAGCTACTATGGTGTAAAAGAAGATCTGGGTTCATATTAAAAGGAAGATAGTGAGGTTAAAAAATAGCCATTCTTATCCCAAAGAGTAATGTGAATTGGCCAAAAGCCCAAAAAGAGTTCTTAGAAGAACTTAAAAAAATAAAAAATCAAATATGAGATTGAAGAAAAATTAAGGAAAAAAAAAGCAATTCAAGAAAATTATGAAAAGAAAGTCAACCAATTGGAAAAAGAGGTCTAAAATCTTAAGGAAGAAAATAGAAACTCCTTGAAAACTAAAATCGGGCTAGAAGATAATAAATAATAAAACCTGAAAAATAGAAGGGAATCTGAAACATCTCATTAGAATAAACAACTGACCGGGAGAACAGATCAAGGAAAACAATATAAGAACTGCTAGACTGCCCGAAAGTTACAACAAAAAAGGATCTGCATACAATATTACAAGAAATTATTAAGGAAATTTGCCCTGAAATTTTAGAAAAACAAGGTAAAATAGAAACATGTAGAAAAAAATCATACCATTCACCACCTGAAAGAGATATCAGGAGGAAAACTTACAGGAATGTCACAGCCACTAATCTTAAAGAATGAGTGGGTTAAAGAACAAATCATATAAATGATCAATTTCATTAAAGAGGACAATAAAGAGACAACATATCAAAACCTATAGACCAATGCAAAAACAGTCATCAGAGGAAAATGTATATCTCCAAATGCTTACATTAATAAAATAAAGAGCATTAATAAAATAAAGAGAATTTGATATACAGTAAAAAGTAAAACTAGAAAAAGAACAAACTAAAAATCCCCAATGAAACACTAAATTGAAAATCCTAAAAATTAAAGGTGATGAATAAAATGAGTGTAAAAAACAATTAAATTAATAAATAAAAATAAAGTTTGATTTTATGGGAAACCCAATAAAATGGATAAACCATTGTTTAATTTGATTAAAAAAAGAGGGGAGAAAAATCAAATCAGTAGCATTAAAAATGAAAAGGGTGACTGTATTAGTAATGATAATGAAATTAGAGCAATTATAAAGAGTTATTTTGCTCAATTATATGCTAATAAACTTAATAATTTAAGTGGAATGGAAGAATATTTAGATAAAAATAAATTGCCTGGATTAATAGTAGAAAAAATAAAGCATCTAAATAGACCCTATTTTAGAAAAAAAAATTGAATAGTCCATAAATGATTTTCCTAAGAAAAAAGCACCAGGACTAGATGGTTTTAAAGGTGAATTTTACCAAGTATTTAAAGTTCAATAAATTTCAATATTAAATAAATTATTTGGAATGATAGGCAAAGAAAGGATCCTAACTCCTTTTAAGAAACAGATATGATACTGGTATCTAAACCAGGAAGAGTAAAAACAGAGAAAGAAAGTTAGAGACTAATTTCATTAATAAATATGGATGCAAAAATCATAACTAAATTACTAGTTAAAAGATTACAACAATATATTACAAACACTACACATTATGATCAAGTAAGATTTATACTAGGAATATAAGGATGGTTTAACCTAAGCAAAACTATCAACATAACTGATTATATAAATAGAAGTTTAAAAATCACATCATTGTATCAATAGATGCAAAAAAAAAACTTTTGAGAAAATACAACATTTATTTCTACTAAAACATTTGAAAGTATAGGTTTAAATGGATTTTTTGGTTAAATTGATAAAAACCGGGATAAACTAGAAACCTTACTAGTAAAATCAGGTGTGAAATAAGGATACCCACCATCACGAATATTATTCAATATTGCTTTGGAAATCATAGTAATAGCAATGAGAGAAGAAAAAGAAATAAAAGGAATCAGAATAGGGAATGAGGTAATAAAACTATTTGGAGACAATATGATGATATACTTGAAAAATTCCAAAGACTCAACTAAAAGTTTAGTTGAAATAATAATTTTAGCAAAGTAGCAGGATATAAAGTAAATCCATATAAATCATCAGAATTTCTATATCTCAAACAACACACTTCAAGAAGATCTAGGAAGAGATACCTCATTTAAAATAACTCAAGGCAGTATAAAATACCTAAGGTTATACCTGCCAAAACAAACCTAGGAACTATGTAAACAAAATTTAAAAAAAATTATACAAATAAGATCAGATTTAAATCATTGTAGAAATATTAATTGTTCATGGATTGGCAGGGCCAATATAATAAAAATGACAATTTTACCTGAATTTATTTATATATTCAACACCATCTAAATTAAATTACCAAAAATCATTTTGCTGAATTAGAAAAAAAATAGCAAAATTCATTTGGAAGAGCAAAAAGTCAAAAATGTCAAAGGAACTAGTAAAAAGAAAACATGTAAAGAAGGTTTAGCCATACCAGATCTTAAACTACATACCAAAGCTGCAATTATCAAAACTACCTGGTACTGGCTAAGAAGCAGAAATGTAGATCAGTGGAATGCAGTAGATAGCAAATAAATGTAGTAACCTTGTATTTGACAAGTGTAAAGACTTAAGATTTTGGGATGAAAATTCATTATTTGGTAAAAAAAAATTGGGAAAACTGGAAAGCAGTATGGCAGAAACTGGGCATGGACCATTATCTCATATCATTTACCAAAATAAGATCCAAATGAATACACAACCTAGATATAAAGAGAGATATTACAAGAAGATTTGAAGAACAGGGGGTGTATTACCTATCAGATTTATAGATAGGTCAGCAGTTTATGAATAAACAAGAGATAGAGAGCAGGGTGAAGTGTAAAGTGAATAATTTCAATTACATTAAATTAAAAATTTTTATACTAATGACACATGTAGCCAAGATAAGAAGGAAAACAGAATGTTGGGGAAAATGTTTATTGACAGACTCTCAGATAAAGGCTTCATATCTCAAATAGATGAAGAATTTTGTTAAATCAATAAGAATATGAGACATTCCCAAATTATTAAATGGTCAAACAATATGAACAGGCAGTTTTCCAATGAAGTAAACCAAACAATATATAGTCATATAAAAATGCTCTAAGTCATTATTGATTAGAGAAATGAAAATTAAAACAACCTTGAGATATCATTTTACGCTTGTGAGATAGGCTAAAATGATTGATGAGGAAAGCAACAAATGCTGGAAAGAATGTGGAAAAATTTGGGAAAAGTAATTCACTGTTGGTGGAACTGTGAACTGATCCAACCACTTTGGAGGGCAATCTGGAATTATGCCCAAAGAATTATTAAGTTGCCTTTCCTCTTTGACCCAGCAATACCACTATTACTTCTGTTTCTCAAGGTGATCAAGGAAACAGAAAAACAATCTATATGTTCTAAAATATTTATAGCAGCTCTCTTTGTGGTGGCAAATAACTAGAAATTGCAGGAATGCCCATCAGTTGGAGAATGGCTGAACAATTTTGGTATATGATTGTGATGGAATACTAAGCTGTAAGAAGTCATGAGCTTGATGGTCTTAGAAAAACATGGATAGAGTGAGCAGAACATTGTATACAGAGACAGCAATATTGTTTTAAGAATAACTTCGATTGACTAAGTAATTTTGAGTATCATAAATACCTGAATTAACTACAAAAGACATATGAAGAAAGACTTTATGTCCAGAGAAAGAACTGATAAACAGAAGTATGTGTATGTGTATACACACACACATGCATACATAGTTATGTCTAACGGTAGCCATTGCTAGGGCAAGGGCAGGGGGAGAAGAAAAAAGGAAAAGAAGAATGTTACATGATAACTTTATTATACATTTAAAAGGAATAGCAATTTGTACATAATAGATTGTAGTTTCATGTACAGTCATTTTTTTAAATCTATTCTACTATGTTATGGAAATGCTTGGTTTATTTCTTAAATTTAGAATAAAATAAAATGATTCTTGTCTTTTTTTTTTGGTGTAAGAGTGGACATTTATTGTAACTAATGTATGTGATAAGACAATGATCACAGCCTAAATATTGGTCACAATAACAAAATTTAATCCAGCCAAGCACTTACAAACAAGTGAAAGTGTAAACTTGAAAACATGTTAAATACATGTGAAAACGGTATTGAAACTGAATTGTAACAGCTTTAAAAAATAAATCCCCCATTGTCATTTTACCTCATCCAGCTAACATTTTTATATGATATATATCTATGTATATGGTGAATATTTTCTGACTAGGAGATGGCACGAAAGGAGAAAAATGCCATAAACTAGTGGTACTTCATAAAAAAAGTATAGGGAAAATTTAGTTAACCAGGGCAACAGTGGAGCAAACTTAGGCATGTGATAATTTGTGAACAGAGCCAAGGTTTATTTGAGATAGCAATACTAGGCAAATCAGTATTTTAATTTATAACGTCCTATGTAAGTAGATGTTTTCCTTAGCTTATGGAGAAATGAGGTAAATAGTGGCAGTATCCACATATCTGGGGGCATAAAAATAATCCATTTAAGCTGTAAAATTATGCTTAAAGGAATCCTACATAGAAAAAGATGTCTTCAACCATTTTCATAATGTACATTATGTGCTCATATTGGAGTATAATATCTTCAGTCCAAAGTCCTGCTTTCAACTAATAGTCAATGTAAAACAGAATTGTTTTGATTAAAGTAACCTGTCTTCCCTTTAATGCAACATCCCTTTAGTCTCAGAAATGTGTATTTTTCAATAAGCTACCAGTTTAAGATATGTAATTCCCAAATAAGTATCTTTGGTATACATACATGTGTTTTAAGTTTCAGCGGTAATGTTAAAATTTAAATCATTTTGATATGTAAAATCAGTCAAATTTTTCTCATTCCCATAAGTACTGAAATGTAACACTAGTCTTTGGTTGCAAAAAACCATATCGAAACATTATTACGTTTTCTTTTAAGTTGATACAAATGTAGCTTCCTTTCAGTTGAATGCAGTAATAGCAACAAATGTGCTTCCTGATTGTGATTTTACGCGTACATTCAGAATTATCACATACAAATAAAATTAATGGGAAACTGACATAATTCGACCTTTGAGAATACTGAAAAGATTTTTCTTCTGCATCAAGTTTTAGTTAACTTAAGACCCTTTTAAAAAAAAAAGCTAATACTTTTTATTCCGTTTTGGAAAAGTGGAATGTTTTATGTAGGCTTAGCGGCTTAGTAAAACAGTAATACTAACAAACGGCATCTTACACCATTAGCTAAACATTGACATGAAGGCAGTGAACATCTGCAGTATGTGAGACCACATGATGTCATCAACATGGGAGACGGCTTGTGTCTGTCCAATTTCTTCAAGAACACTACGTGGGGTTTCAGCTTCCTCTTGGAGAAGATCTGCCTGTTCAATGGCTTTAAGTACATTTTTCTTGGATGTTTCCTGAACTTCTCCTCCCTAAAGAAATTCATCCAGAATAAAATAAGCTTTCTCAAAATGAAAGATGATATCAAGTTCACACACACTGTCAAAATACTTGTCAAGTAGTTCAACGTAACGATGAATTATTTCCAAGGTAATTAGTTCATTACCCTGATCTTCGATAGCACAGCAGAAATACAGGCTAGCATATCTTTTGGAGACAGTCTTCAGATCTCGCCACTCCAAAGAGCTGCACATTTTGGGTTTACGGGCTAAAACTGTTTGAACAAGTTCTCTTGTGATTTTTTTCTTTTCTTTGTCCGATAGCTGGACATACCATTTCTGGAGTCGGAGCTTTCCTTGACGACTAAAAAGCAACATAAACTGCGTTGTGGCCGCAGACCGGAGGGAAGCGCCGCCGCCGGCCGCCGCCCGCCGCTCCTGGAGTCAGCAGCAGCCGCCAAGTGAAAAGCCCCCTCCGAGCGTCTGGGAGACAAGCAAGCGGGGCGTGGGGAGAGAGGGAGAAGGGGAGCGGGGCGGGGGAGGCGCCCGGGGATCCGGGGTGGGGGCTGGAGGGAGGAGGCGGGGTGAGCTGAACTGGGAAACCGTCTCTCGGATCTCCCCCCCGCCTCCCCTCGCCCCCCGCTACAAAACAGGCGGGCTGCTGATTCTTGTCTTAAGGAAATGTCTTTAATTGGGGCCTGGAGCCCAGAGAAAGGATATTCAGATTGTGTTCTCTCCTTCAGAAAAAGGATACCTAATGAATATCTGTACCCCCAGTAACTTTTCTGAAAGCACTATGGACTTCCGGGTTCCTCAAATCATCGAGGTAGAGAAGGCAGATGCAATTTTGTCTGTGTCCACGGAATGATTAGAGTTTGGCTGCAAATGTACGAAAATGATTGTTCTACAGAGCTAGTCAAGAGCAGCTCTCCTTCCTTGGTTCGTTAGAGTCAGCGGGATCAGACGGACTACCATCTGACGTACTCAAAAATTGCTGTATTGACTATTGTCAATGACTTTTGAAGGGTAAGAACTAGAGACATATCGAAAAATCAAGAAGAGTGAATGGTGACTGGTGTCCTGAATTTCTTAAAAAAGAAGGTAAGATGATTGAGGCCATAGAGTATAGACAAGTGAACTCGGGGTAAATTTCTGGAAAAAAATTCTAAAACATGTTAAAGAGTTGGTTTGTTTCTACCTAGAAAAAAAGTAATGATCATAAAGAAGTTGATACACATATTCTTTTTTTTTTCTGGCAGGGCAACTGGGGTTAAGTGACTTGTCCAAGGTCACACAGATAGTACATGTGTCATGTGTCTGAGGTCACATTTGAACTCAGGTCCTCCTGACTCCAAGGCCACTGCTCTACTCACTGTGCCACCTAGCTGCCAAATACAGATATTCTTATGGGACCTACCTCACTTTCTAACTGGAAAGTGCCAGTCAACTTAGCTCCTACTCTGATGGGGAGCAATATCTTAAGGCATTTGTCCATTCAAATTAGGCTAATTTTTCCTTTAAACATCTTGATGTTGTCCATGAACTTTAATTTCAACATACCTTCATACATCAAAAATAGATTATAATAAGCTAAACTTATTTCTCTTTGTGAAAACGTTACTAAATCAGGGAGGCAGTAGGGTATAGTGAAAAGAAATCTAGCTTCGGAGCTCAGATGAACTAGAATTAAGTCCTACTTCTGACCCATGGTGGCTGTATGACTGGAAAATCACTTTACATTTTGGTTCCACAGATAACTCTCTAAGGCTGTAAATTATAGACCATTTGGTGATATGTTCATAGAGAGCTCTTACTCACTTCGGAGCTTGCTGAATAGTTCAAGTCATCGGTACAAGAGGAGAAAAAACAAAATTGGTAGCATGGTATAATGCTAATAGAAATAATTTGCTTAGGTTTTAACATTTGATAAGTCTCATGCTTCAGGAGATTTTGGAGAGAGATGGGCTAGAGCTAGATGCTGGTATAATTATGTCAGTTCAGAAATTGTTGAATTGCAGGCCTATAGAGTAAATATAGTCTGACATTGACCTGGAAGGAGGTTTCTAGGAAATACAGATAAGTGTAATTTATGTATTTTCATATTTTATCAATGGCTTGTATGATGGAATAGATGGCATGCTTGTCCAATTTGCAGATGACATGAAGCTGGAGAGAAACCACCTCCCTGGATGACAGAATCAGAATTCCAATAGATGTCAAGAGCCAATAAAATGTGTCCTACATTAGTAAAATGAAATTAAATAGGGATAAACGTGTAGCACTATACTGGGGTTGAAAATATAAGTTCTTAAGTAGCAAATGAAAGAGCCTGGGTATGATAGCAATTTGTTTGAGAAACAAATCTGGGGTCTTTAGTGAACTGTAAGCTTAATATGTGTTACTCATATAATATGGCAGCCAAGAAAGCTATTGTGATCATGGGCAGCATTAAGAGGGCCAACATCAGTGAAGAATTAGATGAGAGTTGCACTAGATTCTGCTGCTGGAGTACTGTGCTCACTTCTGAATGTCCCACCTTGATCCTCTCAAGCCCAGATAAGCAGTGGAGAATGTGATCTCTTAAAACCCACTGGACATTTGGAAAACAATGATGGGACTCTAAAAGAGAAAGTTGGTCAAGTGTTTTGACATGTGGTTGTTGGGATTGAAATCCCAATGTTAGAGGAAAAATATTCCTGTTGGAGAAATTGTCTTCTAGTCCTACTAAGTAGTAAAAGGTCCCTAGATCCTGACAGGTTACCCCTAGCCACTGCTTCTTTAAGCATGGCAGTAAAGTTAATAGCCTTCCTTCTTACTCAGTTCTGCCATGAATAATAGAATCCAGATGAATGAATAAATGGCCAGTGAGTGCCTGCAACCACTTGAGTCACATGCAAATAGGTTCTAAGAGAATAACATTTAGATGTCTATAACTGAAGGCAGCTATCAATAATGGCTTTATTCAGACTTTGGAATACAATATCCTGAGAACTACTGTGTTTCCTTGAAGATACATAGCAACTCTATAGCCAAATCATTAACATAAGAAGTCATGAAACATTGTTCAGACCACAGGAACGAAACCTGATTGCCCAAGGGAACCATGTCTTCATTTTCCCTTTTCACCTTAGCTCATTGTTAGTATGGTGGAGTACATAACACCTTGGACATGGGAACCAGAAAACATGCCTTAGCTCATTGTTAGTGAGGTGGAGTAGAGAATGTCTTGGATATAAAATCAGAATACAGGATTTCTAGCTTTGACTCAACCATTGCCTAATTGCCTAATTTGGGCAAGCCACTCAATTTCTCCAATCCTCAGAACACTTCTCAGTCAAACAGCAATAATAATATCTTCTCTCAATAGGCTGATGAGCTGTTATGAGAATCAAATGTGATACCGGGTATGGAAAAGATAGTGTTGACTTTCCTTAACTCCGTGACTTGAAAGAAGTGACATTACTTGTCAGAAAGTGGGTTTCCTCATCTATAAAATGGTGACAATAGTGTCTTCCTTACTACTTTAATGAGGCTACTGGAAAGAAAGTGCTTTATGAATCCATAAATACATGAGCTAATATGCTTTTAATCACTAATGCTACTATTATCCCTTTAGTCTACTCAGAAGTCTATTTAATGGAACTGTCCCATTCATCCATTTTACCACCTTCTCTTTAGTTTGGTGGACATTTTCCTGAATGGCCCACCCCCCATACATAGAGATCTACTAGTCTGTAGATCTTGGAATACTATAGATCACACACACACACACACACATGTACATACACAATACTCCTTTTTACCAAAATATTTGCCAAAGTCAAAAAGATAGAAAAACAATTAGGCCAAATGACAGCACAGTTGGGTTCATTCAGACCTACTAGAACATGTAGATCAAGGGTCAGTCGCTGGTGGGTAGACAATATTTAGATGGTAGAATCAAAGCGGGTGTCCCAGTGACATGTCTGTGGGGCTGGCCTGTATAAAGATTTCATCAATGACTTGTATGTAAGTCTAGATGGCAAAATTATCAAATTTTCAGATGACACAAATCTAGGAGGCATAGCTAGGAAGTTGTATGGCATTCATGTGGCACACTGGGTGGAGTGCTGTTCTTAGAGTCAGTAAGACCTCCAAAGCCTCTGGAATAATTAATAATGATAATAATACTAACAACATTTATATATTACTTTAAGTTTTGCAAAGTGCTTTATATATGCTGCTTCATTTGCCTCTTGCAACAATCCTGGGAGATATGTGCTATTATTATCCCCTAGTTGAGAAATTGCAGCAAATAGGTTAAGTGACTCAGCCAGGGTCACACAACTAGTAAGTAGATGAAGGAGAATTTGAATTCGGGTTTTCTCAACTCTAAGTTCTGTTCTCCATCTACCATGTCACCTTCCTGCCTATGACTCAATTTGACTGACTTATGACTCTGATGTTGCAACAATTTGACTAGCAGCAGCAGAGGGGGTGAAAGACCCACAAACACAAGCACAACAACAAGAATGCTGCCAGCACTTGTTCTTTTGATCTGCTTTACTGAGGAAAGTAACGTTAAGGGGTTAACAATCATACTTTAATCCAACATATACATATAAACTCACTTAGTTCAGGAGGAAAAGCCAGCACCCTGAACTTCAGAGCAAATACAAACAAATTACAAACATACACAATATAAACAGATGAGAACACAATTCATAGTTACCAAAAAGCATCAACATCTGGGCTGATGAGCTGGGAGGCTCTTAGAGTGGGTGCTCAGAGTCCCACGGCAATACTCCGTCAGGAGTGAGAGCTTCAAGCAAATAGCTCTGTTATCTCTTTGTATATAGTCTTTGGATGTCATCAAACGTCATCTGAGTGACCAGAACTTAGGTGCATGCTATTGGCTCTGGTCTTAGCAACTCCCCTTTGGACTCTGAGCACTTCATGCCCACATAAGCTTAGCACCTAGTAATTAGGGGTTTGGGCGTGGGGATAAAATGCACCTAGTAAGGCGCAAGGACACTTAATTTAGCGTTCTAAAACAGTAAAAAAGTCTCAACTTAATATTACATCTGGGCACATCAAGCTCCAAATCTCTTTCCACATCAAATTCCTCATCTGTAAAATGGGAATAGCACCTATTACCCAGAGTTATTATAGGCTGAAGTGAGATAATATTTGCAAAATAGTTGTCAAACTTGAAGTCGTTTATAAATATGAGCTATTATTAGATCTAGGGCAGCTAGGTAGTGCAATGAATAGAGGACCTGAGTTCAAATCCAGCCTCAGACACTTGTTAGCTGTGTGACCCTGGACAAGTGACTTAACTGTTTGCCTCAGTTTGTTCATCTGTAAAATAATCTGGAAAAGGAAATGGCAAACTACTGCAGAATCCTTGCCAAGAAAACCCCAAATGAGTTTATGCAGAGTTGGACATGCCTGAAATGACTGAACAGCAACAAAAATCATTAGATTTTGACAGGCTAGAAAGTTGGCCTAAGTCTAATCATATGAAATTAAATTCAACAAATAAAAAATATTTCTCTTATATTGAAAAGCAGAGAGATCCATAAGTACCTGATAGAAGAGAAATGGCCATTTAGCAAATAATTTGGGAAAAAAGACATGGGATTTTTTTGGGCCTCAAGCTCAATATGTGATTAATATATTAGATATGTTCAGCAATATTAAGACTAGTAGCCGTTGCTTAAATGGTGCTCTAAGGTTTGTAAATAACAGACTTAAATCTCACATGAGCTATGAAATCTCCTCCTAACTTAGACTTCATTAAGAGAGACTAATGACAGGTGCAGCCAAGATGGTGATTTAGAGGCAGCAACCCAGCTGAATTCTCTCACCATTACCCTCCAAGCAGCTTTAAAAGAATATCTTGAACCAAATTTTGGAGCAGCAGAGCCAACAAAATTGAAGAATGAGGCATTTTTCCAGCCTAAGAAAACTTACAAGGTCTGCAGGAAAGGTGTATAACACCAGGGTGCCTGGAGTGTAGCAAGAGCACCAGTGGTGGGCCTTGGAGGTGGCTATGACAACAACAGCAGTAGGAGCAGCAGCAGCTTTTGGAGGCATTAGATTAGAAAGAGTAAGGGCGTTGGTCAACTGGTAAGAAAGATTACAAGGGGCTATTTTCTGGCAGTGGGTACAGCTGGCACTGATCAGCATCTCTATTGCCCATATGCGGTTCTGGATTTCAGTTCCAGGGTGGAGAGGAGCACTTCTGATTGGTTACAAAGGAGCAGGGGCCCTGCACAATTTCAGGGCCAAGAAGAGAATTAGCACTTGCAGGAGCAGGGGAACAGGGGACCTTGTCATAGTTCCAAGGCAAAGAGAGTGCTATTGCTTCCAGATATGAAAGACCAGGGGCCCTTCCTGAGTAAAGACCAGTATGCATACCAAAAGATCATTGACCATCCTTCTCCCAAGATCACATCATATTCAAAGCACTAAAAACTTGCAGACTACCAGAACAGGCTCTGAAAACAGCAGCATAAAACCCCTGTAGCTTAGGACAGTGCCTCTCCACCCCTAGGTATACAGAGTCCAGCTTTAATGTTAAATTCAAAAGAAAGACATAGGCTGGAAAAATAAGAAAACAATAACAACAACAAAAGAACTTTACCCTAAAAAGGTACTGTGGTGGCAGGGAAGACCAAGACATAACTCAGAAAAAGATGACAATGTGAAAACAGCTACGAACAAAGCCTCAAAGACAAATGCTAATTGGACCCAAGCCCAGTAAGAATTCCTGGAACGTAAAAAGAATGGGACATCAGGAAACATCAAAATAAAGTAAAAAGAATGAAAAAAAAATAGAAGGAAATGTGAAATATCTCATCAGAAAAACAACTGACCTAGAAAATAGATCTAGAAGACATAATTCAAGAATCACTGGACTCTCTTAAGGCTATGATAAAAGAGTCTAGACATCATATCCACAAAATGAAAGTTAATTGGAGAATGGTTTAGAAACCAGAATCCAGAAACATATTGCTTGTAAGAAAGACACCCAGTGTTAAAATAAAGTGTTAGAACAGAATCTAATAAGCTGCAGCTGAAGTAAAAAAAAAAAGCAATGGTAGCAATCATGATCTCAGACAAAACAAAAGCAAAAATAGAGTTAATTAAAAGAGATAATCAGTAAAATTACATTATGCTAAAGATACCACAGACAATGAAGTAATATAAAAAAATTATAGCAAGTTTCTTTGATAAATGCCTCATTTCTCAAATGTATACTGAGTATAGAAGTGAGTAAAAAATATATATGTATATGTATATATATACATGGAGAGAGAGAGAGAGAGAGAGAGAGAGAGAGAGAGAGAGAGAGAGATTCCCCAATTGATAAATGGTCAAAGGATATGAACAGGAAGTTTTCAGAAGAAATTAAAGCTATCTATATTCATAAAAATGCTCTAAATTACTACTAATGAGAGAAATGCAAATTAAAGCGACTCTGAGGTATCACCTCATACCTATCAGAAATGACAAGTGCTGGAAGAGAAGATGAAGGAAAAATAGGTCCACTAATGAATTGCTGGTAGACTAGGGAACTGGTCCAGCCATTCTGGAGAACAATTTGGAACAAGCCCAAAGCATTACAGAACTGTGCATGCCCTTTGA
The DNA here is from genome assembly GCA_028646595.1 of Phalanger gymnotis. Classification (NCBI taxonomy): domain Eukaryota; kingdom Metazoa; phylum Chordata; class Mammalia; order Diprotodontia; family Phalangeridae; genus Phalanger; species Phalanger gymnotis. Next base: position 450,548,240 of record CM053623.1, on the reverse strand, counting down.
CCCGGCAACACCATTACCAGGTCTGTATCACAAAGAAATCAAAGAAAAAGGCAAAGGACCTTTCGTGGTGACGGCGAATTGGAAATTGAGAGGATTCTCATCTGTTGGAGAATGGCTGTTCAACTTGTGGCATGTGATTGTCAGAATTCTATTGTGCTTTAAGAGATGATGAGGCGAGTGGTTACAGAAAAAGCAGGGCAGGATCTACATGAACCGACGCCGAATGAGGCAAGAAGAACCGGGAGGTAATTGTGCACGACAACATTGCAATTACGATCAACTGTAAAAGACCTGGCTGCTCCCATCGGTATAATGTTCTGAGACAGTATCAAAGGACTCATGATGAAAAAATGGTATTCACCTCCAGAGAGAGGACTAATCAATTCTGACTACAAATTGAAACATAATTCTCTCACTTGATTTCTCTTCCTTTTTCTGAAGTATGGGTAATATGGAAATGTTTTATATGATTTAACATGTATAATTGAGATCATATTGCTTGCCTTCTCAGTGGGTGAGGGAAGGGTCATAGGAAGGGAGAGAATTAAGAACTCAAAATATAAAAAGCAAAGAATGCTTAAATAAATGATTTTTAAAGAGAGGGGCTGATGAGATAGTAGTGCTTCTGTACACTGCTCTGGTGAGATCACAATGCATATATGGGCATTTTATTCAAAATAGGTCCACTAATCTGAATCACATCAGAAGGAGGTTGGCAAGGAAAAAGTAGGGTTGCAAATTGCGCCATATACTAATTAGTGGGAGGAAAAAGGCGTCTATGTGTAAAGAGATGTATCCTGAGTATCCTGAGATTTGCCAGGAATACTGCTTCCCTGAGTTCCTCTACCACATTAGGGCTACCGTCCTTGGATTGTCTATTGTGATCCCCATCTGACCTGGGAGTTCATGTCATAGTGACCTTGGGGGCTACTTTCCAGGTGGAATAGCAGCTATCCCAGTAGGGAAGCCTGGATGCCTGGGACTGGGGCCAAAGTAGGGTTTTATATTTGGAACTTGGGACTCTGTGCTACAGGAACTAAGCTAAGCTGTGAACCTAATACACTTTCACTCCCAGAATATGAGTTGGTGATAGGGGTGAGAATTATGCTTCCCATATTTTAGAGAAGTGAGTTTATATGTTTGTGAGTACACATTTTAAAGTAAATATTCCTTTGTAAAAGCTAATGTTAGTGGCTAAATTGAATTAAAGGGTAGGGGACCCTCCTCTAATATCTCAGAGAGAAGACCATCAATGAGGGATATACTCATTTGTAGAGAGCCTAGACACCCCCAAACCCCTTAATTGTACTGGAGAACATTGGAGGAAGGCTAGAAAGTGATATACCTGGCCTTCTAGGCAGTGAGGGCCATGATAGTAAGAGTCAACATATAGCCTGGAGAAAACTCGGTGAGATAATATCTGTTATATGCTACTTCAAAGTCTGTCATATGAAAGAGTGATGAGACTGGTTCTGTTGAGTTCCAGAATGCAAAATGAATAATAATAAACAGATATTCCGGAGAGGGAGATTTAAGCTGAATGCGAAGAACAATTTCCTAACAATTAGGGCTGTCCCTAAGGGGAATGGACTTGGGGAGATAACGGCTCCCCCCATCACTGAAAGCCTTAATGAAAACAATGGATGGCCATGTTAATCAATAAGCATTTTGTTAATTAATCAGTAAGGTATTAAATCCCTTGTCTGTACCAGGTGCTCTGCCAGGTGTTGGGCTACAAAGATTAAAACAAAACCCTTCCTGCCTTCATGGAGATCATTCTATTGGGGGAAACGACGTGTACACACACACTTAGATACCAAGTGTACATAAAGACAATGTAAAGCAGTTTCAGCAGGAGGAGGCCTTAGCACGTACGTGAATCAGAAAAGGCTTCATTTTGGGGGAGGTGATGCTCCATCTATGGTTTGAAAGAAGTTAGTTTCTAAGAGGCAGATGTTGAGAGAATATATTCGGGCATGGCGCCAGCCTATTCAGAAATGGAGGAATGTCTGAGGAGCTGGAAGGTTGTATGTGAGGAGCATGAAGCAGACCAGTTTTCTGGGCCACGGAGTGAAGTAAGAAGAGTAATAATGTAAAATAAATTCTCAGAACTAATCTGGAGCCCGGTTGTGATGACCTATAAATGCCAGATCAGACAATTGAGTTTCTATCTGATCTTAAAGGCAAAAGGAAACCAATGGAGATGAGGACGAAGCATTAAGAAAGAAGATTCAGATTGTGTTCCCGACCCACTGAAAACAGCAGCCTATGAAAGTCTTTGTCCCCAGGTAGCTTTCTTAAAAGCCCTCTTGATTTCTTTGTTCCTCAAGCTATATATCAGAGGATTCAGCATGGGGATGACCATGGTGTAGAATACCGATGCCATTTTGTCCGTGTCCATAGAATGATTAGAGCTGGGTTGTAAGTACATGAAGATTGTTGACCCATAGAATATGGACACGGCTGTGAGGTGGGAAGCACAAGTGGAGAAGGCTTTCTGCCGGCCCTCCAAAGACCGGATCCTCAGGATAGTGAGGAAAATTTGTGAGTAGGAGGTGAAGATAACCAGGATGGCAAAAAAGGCATTGAATCCCCCTACAATAAAGAGCACCCATTCTATGGTGTGGCTATCGGAGCAAGAGAGATCCAAGAGTGGGGGAATGTCACAGAAGAAATGATGGATCACATTGGAGTTACAGAAGGAGAGGCTAAAGGTGTCTCCTGTGTGAATAGCAGAATTCATAAAACCAAAGCTATAGGAAGCAATGATCAGCCCAGCACACACTCTTGTTGTCATGGTTGTGGTATAGTGAAGAGGCCTACACACAGCTGCATGGCGATCATAGGCCATGGTTGCTAGGAGCCAATTTTCGGTGGAGCCAAAGGCCAAGAAGAAGAGCATCTGGGCAATACATCCATTATAAGAGATGACCTTATTCCCCGTGAGATACCCGGCTATTGCCTTGGGTGTAATGGCTGAAGAGTAACCAAAATCCACCAGATAGAGGTTACTGAGGAAAAAATACATAGGAGTGTGGAGGTGGGAATCCCAAGAGATCAGGGCCACCATGCCCAGGTTCTCCCCCACAGTGATGAGGTAGATGAGGGTGAACAGCATAAAGAGGGGCTTCTGAAGCTCTGGGGCATTGGTTAATCCCAAAAGGATGAATGCATTCACCTGTGTCCTGTTCTCCATAGATGCCATTTGGGAGTGGTGTCATTGACCTACAACAGAGAAAAATCAGTAGAAGGATTAACTAGCTGGTATGAATTATGGCAAAATATATACCTATTATGAATACTGAGGATAGGGGGCTGAGGGTCTACGATAATCTCTGTGGTTCCTCCTGAGGGCTCTCACTGAATCACCAAATCCAGCGATTCCAGATTCCTCTTGAGAGAGTGTCCTGTTCTTTCTATTTCCTGTCTTTTTCAATCTTTCACTAAATAATTCAAGATTCAATTAAAATCTCTCGGAATAAAGCCTTACCCTGACCCCACCCCAGCGTCTTTCCCATTTACCCTGGACGTATCTTATATATATGTGGAGTGTGTGGGTGTTCAAGGAGGACTAGCATCTCTGATGTGAGGGCTTGCCAAGCCCTTTTCAGGGCTGCTCAGCCACCTTTGGTATCCAACTGGCATTCAACTCTCACCTGTGGCTCCAAGAAGCTGTAGCATGCACAGAGTTAGCCTATGCTGATGTCTATTTAAAAATCCCAATCAAATAAATTAATTGCTAAAAAAAAGGACTTTTCTGCTTTTCCTTTAATGAGTTTTAAAGAAATTTTTAAAGAATTTTAAAGTTTTCCTTAGGTATGACACCCATAGTAACTACATTAAAAATTCCCCTGAAGGCATAGTTAAGACAAGACTCATTTATAATTGATTAACGCAGTCCTACCTCTGACATATTTTACTTGAGTTACTCCTAGCAATTAATCGCTCTGTGCTCCAGAAAACTCCTGAAGAATATGACGTCAAGGGAGGGTACCTACTTACATCAATGACTTTCAGGACTTTTAATATATAAATTTTAGGCCATATTGTATATGTAGACTCTAAGTGCCTACTTCTGCTATGACCCCATACCTTCAACCTGTCTTGTGTTAAGGAGTACCAATACTTTGCTCCTTTCTAGGTACACATATTTCTGAGGCTCCATTACCTTTAAGTCAGCCTCAGCCTCTGTCATATTGTTACAAAAGTGACCTGTGATTTTAATTTTACATCATAAGTATTACTCCACAACTCTTGGTTAGCAATAATCATAACGTTAATAGCTAACATCTCTATCTTTATTTCTATCTGTCCATCTTTCTCTCTCTCTGTCTCTATCTTTCTCTCTCTCACACACATGCTCACACACACATATCTGTCTTCAAAATTTGCAACAGTCCTGGTACAAATTACCTCATTTGAACCTCACAATTACCCTGGAAGGGAAGTGCTAATAATATCCCTATTCAACATAAGTAGAAATTGAGGCTGAGAGAAAATGTCATGTGACCATAACCCCATAACTAATAGGTGTTTGAAGACAGAATCACACTCGGGTTTTCCTGACTCCAGGTCCAAGACTATCCTCTGTATGAACAATCTACCTGCGTTCCCTCTTGCTGTAAAACATTTGAAAGATTTCAGCCTTGTGTGTTAGACAATATGGGCTCATGTCCTTGCTGCCCAGATGAGAAAGAGGACTTTTCCTTCTCTCCCGAAATGACTAGGTGTTGGAGACAACTATATTGTAAAAAAGCCTGACCAAGACTGAGAAAAGACCTGGGTTCTGATCCTGTCTTTGGAACTTATTGAATTTGTTTAGAAAAAAAAATAGCAATAAGGATAAGAATGACGTCATTTTGTTGTGCTTTATGGATTGCAGACAGTTTTACCAGTATTATCTCATGTGATCCTCACAGCAACTCTGTGAAGTATGTGCTTTCATTCTTCCCATTTTACAGATGGGCAAGCTGAAGCCGAGAGAAGTTTAGGCAACTTTCCCAGGGTCACCCCTCTAGTAAGTGTCTAACACAGGACTTGAATCCTGCATATTTTTCCCTCTTAGATTGTGAGCATCTATAGGACTCAGACTGTTTTACATCCAGAACTTAGCATAAAACTTGGCATATAGTGCGTTAATAACATTAATACATGTTAATTGACTGACTAAATTGAATCTTCTTGGTCTCTGTCTCATTTGTGAGATGGAAATATTAATATTTATATGCCCTAGGTCACTGGATGTGTGTGTGTGTGTGTGTGTAAAATACCTTTGCATTCTCCAAAGTGCTTAGAAATGGGAGCTATAATTAGCTACACAAGCTGTATATGTGATAATGGATTAGAAAATGTTCTGAAGAGCATGTGATCACGGGGAAAAGAGGACAGAGCAATTATTAGATCGCGAAGTCCTTGAGAGAACAGGGAGTGATGGATAAGTGTAAGGCTGGGAGTCAGGCAAACTTGATTCGGATATTTATTATCTCTATGGACTTGGATAGTTTATTTAAACTCTTGCAAGCTCAGTCTGGTCATTTATAAAATGGGCATAGTAATCATGGCACTCACTTCAACAGTTTGTTATGATACTAAAAAGAGAAAATGTATGAAAAGCTCCCTGAAAATATGACTTATTCCTGTGGACAGGAACCTTGTCCTATCTACATTTTGTATTTCTCTTGCAACCCCCAATCCTACCTCAAAGTTTAACATAAGTCTTTCTTTCATCAAGCTTTTAAAAAAAATCTTATTATTAAGTTCCATCTGCATCAGGGTTACTATTCTTACCAATTCACTTTTCTTTAAAAATTTTCCTTTAGTTAGTTGCAGGATAATCACCTTAAAACTACAGCACAGTAGATAATAATCGGAATTATATTTTTTACCATTTTACAAAGCACTTTGCATAGACATTATTAGTCTCATTTACTGATGTGGAAACAGAGACTCAGATAATATTAGTGATTTGCCCATGGTAACACAGCTAATAAATGTTAGAGATAGAATTTGATCCCAGGTCTCCGTGTAGGAAGCTATCAGTCAGTCCACTAGGGATGACAATAGAGTTAGTGACCTCTTCGACTCGTGGATAAATCATAGAAACCAGATGAATAAGTGGGGAGGGGACAATTCTTTCCTTCAGATGCATCTCACCTCCAGGTGTGTCTCAAGCCAATGAGTCCTAAGAGTCCAACATTTGGATGCTGGTGGCAAAAGACAATATGGTGCCTCCAATTAGCTAAACAACCTAAAAGAAATGACATTACCTGCCTAAATCTCACTTTCCTGCCAATATTTCCATATGCTATTCAATGAAAAAATTTTTTAACTTGTAACAAGCCACCAATATGTGAGTTATTATGCTTTGAATCATTACTACTTCTATTATTCTTTGAGTCTGTTCTGAAGTCTATCCAGTAAGTGTCCCATTCATCCATTTTACCTTAGTGTCATCAGCTGAGTGGATCTTATCTTGAAGGACATATCCAAAAAATCTGTTCTACTAGCTAATTTGGGCAATGCTATAGATTTCACTTATTTCTATTTTAATAAAGCATCTCAAAGCCTAAACATGAAAAAATGAGACTGTGATTATTTGAATTCAGGTGTTGTTGAATAACCAAATTCAAAGATAAGTCATGGATGTGTAGATGGCACATAGAAGGTAAAATCTATTGCAGTGACCCTGGGGGCTATTCTCAGGGCTATGTTTATAACACAGTAGATAGCATTTACAAGCACTTTAAAGTTTACAAAAGACTTTGTGTGTTTTATTTCACTTCAACTTCACAGCACCCCTGTGGGGAAGGCACTAGAGGCATTATTAGCTTCCATTTTACTAGTGTGAAAACGGCATCTCTGAGAATATAAGGGATTTGTCCATGTTCACACAGCTAGTGTCAGTGGTCAAATCTGAACCCAGGTCTTCCTGTCTCTTGGGCAGCTAGGCAACCCAATGGATAGAGTGCTCTGCCTGGAGTCAGGAAGAGTTCAAATCTGGCCTTAGACAATAACTATGTGACCATGGGCAAGTCACTTAACACTCTTTGCCTCAGTTTCTCATTTGTAAAATGATCTGGTGGGGGAAATAGCAAACCACTCCAGCATCTTCGTTGAGAAAATCCCAACTGTAGTGACAGAGTGTGAGGCAAGACTGAAGTGATTCAATGACAACAACGACAACTACAACTTCCTGTCTCTAGATCTTTTACTCTACTCATTTGATCAAACTGTCCCTTCCATCATCATTCTTATAAGTACCTTAATCTAGCATTTGATTTCTCAGAACCTACCTGATGTCAAGGAAAAGGTTGACGAGGTTCCAGATGAAAAAGTTGTTCAAGTACCTTGACAGGTGGGTGTTGGGACTGACATTTTAGTGCCAGGATTAAATATTCCCATTGGAGAAACTGTTTTCTAGTCCTTGGGACTGAGTGGCCAAAGGTCCCTATGTCCTGACAGATCACCTCTAGCTACTGCTTCAGCAGGCTTGGCAATAGAGTAGACCTTTTCTCCAACTCAGTTTCAGGATGAAAAAACGGTGAATGAATGAATGACTTGGGGGAGTCCTTTCTGCAGGTGGGTCCTAATGGGTCCTAAGAAAAATACGTTTCGATGCTTGTGATTGAAGATAGTGATTAAGTAGTGGCTTATACCAACCTCAAAGTACAATCCCTTGGAGATGCTGGGCAGTGCCAAACATGAGAGATATTAAACTCACAAGCATATCAACTCACAAACATAACAAGTCATTAAACTTTGCTGTGACCATAGGGACCATATCTGATTGTCTGTGGAGATGATTTTCTCATTTTCCATTTTCACCCTTGTAATTCTTAGATCACTGCTAGTGAAATGAACTGGCTTTCCAGTTCGGATTCAACCACTTTGCTAACTGTTCAACTTTGGCAAATTAGTCAGCTTTTCCAAACCTCAGCTTACTCATTTGTAAAATAGAGATGATAACCATTTCTCCATATATCTTTAAGGGGTGTTGTATAAACCAAATGTAATACTAGAGAAGGAAAAAATATTTTTTGTTGTTGTCGAATCCTTTCAGTTGTGTACAAGTCTCTGTGATTCCATTTGGTGTTTTCTTGGAAAAGAAACTGGAGCAGTTTGCCCTTTCCTTCTGCAGCTCATTTTACAGATGAAGAAATGGAGTCAAATAGGGTTAAGTGACTTGCCCAGGGTCATACATTTAGTAAGTGTTTGAAGTCAGATTTGAATTCAGGAAAATGAGTTTTTCTGATGCAAGATCCAGCACTCTATCCACTGTACCTCCTAGTTGCTCATGTAAGGAATCTAGATGTTCAGAACAGATTGCTTAAGCCAGACACTCTGTCTAGCAGGAAAGAAACTGACAATAGTCTTTGAAGTATAGCATTTATTTCAATTATTTGTTCCATTGCTTCACAATGTCTACTGCTTCTGAGTGGTAAGAGGATGAGGAAAATCAATCTTATGTCAGGATTTGGTGTACATTGTTGAGTCGACTTAGGTAAATAGAATTCCTTTCTCATTAGAAATGTAGCCAGGATAGCCAACATAAAGGAAGTTTAAATTTTTTTCCCCTGCCGAGGGCCAATGTGGTAGCCTTTGCGTCAGTGTGGGCAAGAACTTTGGCCATATTGTACCCTGTATAGATATCTGCTGCTGTCGAAGTAGAGCATACGCCCCAGTATCATGAGGAGGGCCTATGTTCTACTTATTAAAGTCAATTCAATCAAATTTGTTAAGCTACTACTATGTGCCAGGCACTGTGCTAAGATTGGGGATACAAAAAGAGGCAAATGAGAGTCTCTGCCCTCAGGGAGCTTACAATATATCAATATCTGGCCACAGACTGAGGACCTTCCCTTGGGTCTCCTTTGCACATGGTGATGGAGTTGGCAGGATGTGTGACTAGCCTTCACTTTCTTGGCTTCCTCTTACATGAAATGGAAACTTCTCTGGTAGGTCAAGTCCTGTATGATATATTCATTTCTATGATTGTTTAGGCATGGATCCATTGCACCACTGAGGCAATTCGTCAAGTACTGGCTTGAACAACCATGTCATTCCTCTTGAATTCCTTGGGGAAGGTTTCCCTTTCAGTAGGCAGATACATAAGTAACATACACTTGTCACTTTTCTCATTTTGTTGTTACACAGGCCCACAGGGTTGCCTCTTTATCCCTCCACTGCATATTGAGTTGGACTTGATTTTCAATTCGATTTTTATTATTTAGACCGGACCTGACAGCTATGCTAATGCCCAAGGCTAAAGAGTCAATATAAATAAATACCTTCTTTCGAGTGCCCAATTTGAGAGCAAGGAGAATTGATTACAGCTCTGTCTGTTGGGCTGACCATTGGCATGAGTGATGTGAACATCACTTTGATGTGTTCACAGTGTTTCTGCATGACTTGATATTGCTCTACTCCACTGGACTTAACCATTTTTAAGGTGGGAGTTTCAGTCATCAACTAGAGCTCTGCATCTTCGGAGAAGCTGGACAAGTGAGGGCACCAAATTGGTAGGGGCAGAGGCAATAGATTAGCTTTAGGCGTACCTTCTATGTGGCTTGGTTGGTCACCAACTTACAAAACTTACTCATTCCTATGGGTCCTTTTTACAATTGATGCCTCTAGTTCTCCACCTACCTTTACAAGACTTATTCTGGGTCAGAACCTATTGGAGCATGGGGAACTCGTGTCTCAATATGATGTGAATGTTCCCAGTGAGTTTTTATGTCTCAATCAGAACCCAGGATCAGGCTAATAAATGTTACTCAAAAGAAATGTAATTGACCCTTGCCTCTGTAATCATATGGATCCAGAACCTGAGAGCTCTCCATGTCCCAGTTGAATCTTTTTCTATGGGCTAGGGCTGTTGAAGAAGTTGTTATCTGGAGTCCTACGGCATTGGTGGGAACAAGGGCCTAAATGGAAGAAATTGTTGGAGAATCTACTGGGTAGCTTCCAGTGCAGCTTGTGGTTTCCGCACATTCTGTGCAGCATGTGGAGCCATATAGAGTCATTTCTAAATGTGAGACATTCACTACTAGCCAAATGGCCCAATCAAGACCTGAGCCTCTTTCTTGGTTGCTGGGCCAAGAATTTATTCCTAATCTTCTAAGGAATGTCCCTCTCAGCTCGTGAACCTTTGGAACTACAGGGACTTGATCTCTTATGACATTCATTTTATCATATCTTGGTTAGTTTCCCACTCATCTTTTTCCAGTTGGGTCCTTGGGGATGTCAGAGTAATGGCCACTTTTGCTTCATCAACCACTACAATAATATATCCAATCAAGCAGAAGACTAGACTGTCAGAATGGTTGAAGCTTCACCATTCTTATCCTACGTAATGGTGGCAGATGGTAGGGTCATTGATAAATCCTTTGGGCAGTATAATAAAGTTGTATTCCTTGTTCAGTCATTTTTTTTAGTTATGTCGTGCTCTTCATGTGCTCATTTGAGATTTTCTTGGCAAAGAAAGTGGAGTAGTTTGCCATTTCTTTCTCCAGATCATTTGGTAGATGAGGAAACCGAGGCAAACAGAGTTAAGTGATTTTCTCAGGGTCACATAGTTAGTAAGTGTCTGAGACCAGGTTTGAATTCAGGATAATATCTTCCTGTTTCCAGACTCAACACTTTATCCACTGCATCAACTAGCTGCCCAAGGTGTACTCTATTCTCTCCCAATGAAAGCAAACTATACATAGTCATCTTCTGGGAAGGAAATAGAAAAAAATGAACTAACCAGGACTACAACAGCACACAATTCATTATGTGGCTACTAGCATCTCAATTACAGTCCCTGTGACAGAGAGGCAGTTGTCTAGCACTATATTTAGCCTCCAATAGTCTATAATGAGCTGCCAAGTACCAGCCTTCTTCACTGGCAATACTGAGCTATTGAATTGAAGAGATGGTCCAAGCTAGGTGGTGTCAGGGAAGTTAGGTGGCCCAGTGGGGATAGCTAGGTGGTGCAGTGAGGTCAGGGTAGTGGTCAGATGTTAGGCTGTGTATTCTTTCCCTACCTTGGAGAAAGGTGGAGAAAGCAGTGTTGGGGAAGGGAGTTGCAACCTAACACCTCTTCCAATTCTTCCTCTTCTTCCTAGGTGCTCGAAGTTCCCTTGTGATACATTCTAAACATGACCTCACTCCACACCACTGTGAGTTCTCCTCTTCCTGATCTTTTGGTTTGAACTACTTTTCCTGCCTAATCAGTGGAATCATCTTCCTCCGGTTCCTCCTATTTGGATACTGTCGAACCTCTCTCTATTTCCTCTACCTCCACATCTCTATATTTTGAGTATGGGAAGGTATTAAGAACTTAATGTATATCTGCCCAGGATACTTAGTAATCTAGAAGCCACCACCCTATGTGACATATTTCTCCATGTATAAGACACATCTTAATTTTGGGGCCCAAAATTTGAAAAATTATGTATTACATAAAGTTATTGAACTCAAGTTTTATTCATGTGCTCATAGCTTTCAGGCATCTTTTAGGCAAGTCCGGTGTGTGTACGTATGCTTAGTCCATTCTGTTTCATGAACCTGAAGCACCAGTTGTGTCCTCCTTTGAAATCAGTAACTTCTTTTTCATCAGCAATTCTTCTTGCCTCATGCTAAACCATTTTTGCGGACATAGGTATTCCAATTGCCCTTTGCTCTTCAATCCATATCTTCAATTACCTCTCTAAATCAGGCCATTTTGCTGACTAGCCTCTTGTGGCCTTCTGCCCTGGCATTTTCAGTAGGGTTTCTTCTTTCTGTAGCCAGTTTCAGATTATTTTCTCAGTTAGAGTAGGACTAAACTTATGTTCAGCAGCACGATTTCCATTTACTTTTGCAAACTTGAATTCTGCACTGTATGAGATCTTTTCTGAGCCATTTCTGGGCAGACTGTGGCAAAACTTAATATACTGGTAACAGATGAGAAACAATGAGCACAAAGACAAGAACTGTGAAAAAGCAGGAAATGCAAGTAAAAAGAAATCTACAATGAGTGCAAAAACAAGGGGGGGGGAGTGGGAAATGCAAGTAAAAAAAAAACTGCAACACTGAGCACAAAAACAAGGCTGAAAAAGCAGGAAATGCAAGTAAAAAAAATCTACAACTGAAATGCCCCTTGCTCTGAGGCATGCAGCACCTCCCGCCTTGCGCAGGGGCCTGCAAGCTGGCGTGCAGCCCCTTGCTCAGGGGCATGCAGACCTCTTGCTCAAAGGGTGTGCCATAACACTCCACTTACTGGAGCTCTGTGACCTCAGATCCAACTTAGTTACGTGCAACAAATACTTGGCGTAAAACCCTGAGTCTTGAGATCAGAACCTAGCTACCTGCAACAAATACCCTGTGTGGCCCCTGATGGGCAAGCCCAGACACGCTTACAATACTCTGCCTAAACATGCTCACGATACTCTGCTTTTGTAATGGCTTGCTTGCACCTGCTCAAGGCTCACATATAAGAAGCCCTAGATTCTTGAGCTCGGGGCTGCTCCCCTCTATGGGACAGCCGCCGGCTAATAAATGATGCTCAATACGTATTCTAATTTGGCTTGGTCTGTGTTTCTCGCAGTCCATTTCACAACAACTGTATAAGTCACACTCAGTTTTTAGACACCAAAATTTTAGAAAAAGAGTGCACCTTAGACATGGGGAAACAGAGTAAACTCTCTGTCTCTCTGTCAGATCTATTTTTCCTGACTTCTCACAAGCACAGTTATCTCTTAAATCAGCCCCGCCCCTTATCTCAACTATTCTCTTGTAATTCCTTTTAGTTATTAACAAAACATCTCTACTTCCCTCCCCTAGTAAATTGGTGAAAGAAGCTTCCTAGATAGATTCTCAGATGGACAGTGGTTGTAATATGGATATAAAGGGAGCATATGTGAGGTCATTCACATGGGGGGGGCATCCTGCGGCTTTTAATGCATCCATCATGTTCCAGGTTATATTTCTATCATCAAGGGGGTCATAGCCATTTGGCTTATCATAAAATCACTGTATGACTGTCTCCTGTTTCAGGATAGAAATTGCTTCTATGGGGGTTGTACATTGCCTGTTTGGGGCCACTGGGAAATGTCCCTTAAATGGGATACATTTGTTTGATGGCCACATAACGCGTTCTAATACAGCAGCTTGTTGTTGGTACTCTTCCCACTGAGTAGCCATTGTATTAATTAGTTATCCACTTAATCAATCCATAAGCCCCCTAATGCAATCCAATCATCTTTCATAATGAGACTCATTCTGGTACATCTATCAATGGTGCAAACTCTTCTTGCTTCTAGGGATTCCCCAGGACTTAGCTGGTGCCTGTCTCAAATACATTTGCACTTTTGTTGAGAGTCATGCATTTTCCAAACAGTTCATGGTGGCTAGTGAGTAGTTTCAGGCCATTTATGCTGCTTTACAGCATGAGTCTTCCCTTTCCAAGCTCTTTCTCTCCTGAAGCAGAGTTTTATCATTTGCTCAGCAGCCAGGATGTTAGAATCCTTGGGTCATTTGAGGTTAATTTCTTGTTCCCAAGACACTTATTACCTGGGATCCATGGATTTGGGGGGTCAGGAACAAGATCTTTCTGCCACTGAAAACCTTTTAAACTTGTGTCCTAGAAATCTGGCCACTGGAGAAGGTTCTTATTCCCCTGGCACTTCCTTTCCTCTTCCTGCCTCTTTCATTTTCCAAAAAAAATTATTCTTCAACATACATTGCATCCTTATCATCTCATCTGCCATCAGATTACTTTTTAAGGAAGTTCAAATATAGTGACATCCCACCCCCAAACTATCTCTTAAAAACATTCCTGCTACTCAAAAGGATGGCAGAGAAGAGATGCTGGCAGATTCTCAGTGTGGGTCTCAGTTCAAGCAGTGGTAAACACATGATGGCACTGGAGGGAAAGAAGTTAGATATGAAAGCCATGCTCCACTTGAAAGCTCCGAGCATCTTAAGGGACTCAAAAATACATATTGTTTCAGACAAGGAACCATTATGATATCATTAGAATAGTACCCTGTTAGCTATAGGACTAGTAAGGCAAAAGTACTTTCTAAATTACTTAATAAGGAATGATGAATTAGAAGAAAAAAAGTAGAAATGAGGTGGAATTCCAGCAAGAGGCTGAAAAAAGGGTTTAAAGTGAAATTGATTTTCACAGGCTGTCATCTATTTTCCTGCAGTCCCTCCAATATTTATTATCATCTTTGCCAATCTGATTGGCGTGAGGTAGAACTTCAATATTGCTTTGATTTAAATCATTCACCTAATTTACATCATAATTTACATCATTTCATCGTTTGCCTAATCATCGAGAGCATTTTTCTTGTGGGTACTGCTAGCTTGGATTTAATACTTTGAAAACTTTCTAATCATATTCTTTGGGGAGATCCCAAAATATCCCATTTTTCTGTTGGGATAGAGGTCTTGGTCTTATAAAGCTGAATCAGTTATAGTACTAAATCATTTAGATTTATAAGAACAAGAGGCATATCATATCTGTGTACATGTATATATACACATATATACACACATATGTATTAAACCATATATAGTTTACAAGAATAAGTTCTATATATGCATATATGTGTATATGTTATGTACAAAAATATATTTATGTCTGTATATACACATGTGTGGGAAATTAGATCTTTTTCAGAGAGCCTTGCAAAGATTTTTTCACATTCCTTATTTCCCTTTTTATTGTTTGTGCAAAAAAAATCTTTGATTTAACATAATTAAAATTGTCCATTTGATCTTCCTTTATCCCTTCCTTCTTCAGGAACTTTTATGCTCTCCATAGAGCTGAAAGTAAGTTTTCCTTGCTTCTCTAATTTACACAGGATGGCATCTCTTTTGTCTAAAGCCATGTATCAAATGGAAGTTTATGTTGGAATGTTGTGTGAGTTATTGGTCTATACAACATTTCTGGCAGACTGCTTTCTGGTTTTCCCAGAAATTTTTAATCAAAGAAGATGTGTCCTGGTATCACGATCTTTGGATTTGTCTGACCCTGTGCTACTATGTTCACTTGTTTTACTTTCATTTTGTTCATCCAGTCAGTGCCATTGATCAAAATCTCTCTGTATTTTCAAATGAAAGCCGATCATTTGGATGATTTTTACTTTTTATTAAAGTTTGAGATATGGTGCTGCTAAGCATCTTCTTCATTTTTTCTACATTATTTCCTCTGGGATTTTTGATGTTATATTTCTCCAGAAGAATTCCAATCTTACATTTTTTTCCTAGCTCTAGCATTTAATCATCTGGTAGCTTATTTAAGGCAATTTGACAATTATTTGGAGAGGATAGAATGAAGGTGGACTTGAGACAAAGCTCAATTAGGCTATTTGCTAGTCTAGATGAGAGATAAAGGTGGCCCAAGCAAGGATAGTGTCCTATGTGAGAATGAGAAGAGGATATTAGAGATTGGATTTTTGTCTTCTCTCTATTTTTCTTTGCATCTATTACAATTGTTATTCATTAGAGATTGCAATGTTGTTGATTCACATCCATGTAGCATTTCCAGAAGAATATTGGTGCTTCCAAAAATGATTCTCTGAGCATGTGTGTGTTAGGGAGCAGCTTGGATCACTGAAAGGGTTGCTTAACTTCCCAGATGCAATCCTATAAACTTTAATTTTCCTCTTCAGTGATGTCTTTCCACAGTTAGCACAATGGACTGTCCATCCCATTTCATATCATGATTTGATCAATATTCAGTCTTCATCCTTTACTTTTACTTGTGTATATTATTAAATTGAATTCTTTCAAGTCGTTGTGGATTTCACTGAGGCAACTAATTTAAGAGACCAAGTCTTAATAGAATACTCAAATTTGTTTTGGTAATACTTCCTTGAACATTGTGTTTTCCTCAATAAATCCTAGTCATTAACATTAACCATTTGCCATCTCACACTATTCATTCACATCTAGCTTGTAGAACTCTAAAAGACCCAGATCATTTTTTCTATTTAATATTTTATTATTCCCAATTACTTAAAAATATTGAGTTTGAAATTCTCTCTCTCTTTCCCTCCATCCTTGAGAAGGCAAGCAATTTGATATAGGTTATACATGATCAGTCATGCAAAAATTTTCCTTATTAGTTGTGTGGTAAAAGAAAAAGCAAACAAAAAAACAAGAAAATAAAGAAAGACTAGATTCTATGGAAGGTCTGAGGCTAGATTGTAAAGGGTTAAGAAAAGAATGGGAAGAGAGAAAGGGGAGCTACGTATCATAGAAAGCCTTTTAGAAGAGTTTAACCACAAAAGGCAGGAGACAGATAGGACAATAGTAAGGGATATGAAAGGATTAAGGGAGGGTTTTGCAAAAGGGGGAAAATCCAATACATTTATGTTAACTCTCACATGTAAATTTCACATATAATCATTGAATATATATTGGGCACAGGATAGTCTTTGTTTCACCTTCATCCCAAAGAAAATGTGACCACGTAGAGGACACAAGGGCCCTACACAGAAGGGGCATCATGTAGTGGATGGAATGTTGGACTTAAAATTCAATTCAGATTCTCCTTCTCGCTTCAACTTCCTAGTTGCAGGATCTTGGACAAATCACTTAATCTTCTTAAATGTCAGTTTTCTTGTATGGAAAATGAGGTGGTTGGAAAGAATGAATTTTAAAGTGAATCTACAATTCCACAAAAATACTCAAAGAGGTCATCAGCTTCCTTATACGGAAATTGAATTTAAGGTTGTCCTGGGGAAATTCATTTTGCCAATATCATTTATTGGCACTTGCTTCTGGATTTGTAGTCCCAGTCTGTGGTCTAGTCTTCTTCCAGAAGGTAAACATAGTTGGAGGGCTGCTGAGCAACCCTTCCAATCCAACTTGTACTTTCCCTCTAACTCGCTGGATTTCATCTTCGTGTAGGAAATTGCTCAAGAATTATGAAAATGATTATTTTCCTTCTCCAACAACTGTATCACTTTGATCTTTGAAAATGATCCTATGCAAAAACCATAGTGTCTATAATACTAACATTTTCTGATTCCAATTCCAGTTCTTTTTACTATACCTCATTATGCCTAGCAAAAGTAGAGAAGGGGCAGCAAGGTTGCAAAGTGGATAGAGCACTGGCTCTGGCGTCAGGAGGACCTGAGTTCAAATGGGATCTCAGATATGACATTTACTAGCTGTTATGACTCTGGGTAAATCATTTGCCCTAATTGCCTTAGAAAGAAAAGAAAGAAAGAAAAGAAAAAAGTAGGAGAGCACTTCTGAACTTTAGGACATATCTGAAAATAGGGTCTGGAATCTTAAGGAACAAAGATTCAGATAGTGTATCTAAGAAAGTCTTTGCCCCCAGGTAGCTTTCCTGAAAGCACTCTTGACATCTTGGTTTCTCAAGCTGTAGACCAGAGGGTTGAGCATGGGAATGGCCATGGTGTAGAACACTGACACTACTTTGTCCGTGTCCATGGAATGACTGGAGCTGGGTTTGAAGTAAATGAAACTGACCGTCCCATACAATAGGCAGACTGCTGACAGGTGGGAGGCACAGGTGGAGAAGGCTTTCTGCCTACCCTCAGCAGAGTGGATCCTCAGGATGGTTCTAAAGATGAACAGGTAGGACTTCAAGATGATGAGGATGGCACAAAAGCCACTGAATCCTCCTAATAAAAAGACCAGCC
Organism: Phalanger gymnotis; assembly: GCA_028646595.1. NCBI lineage: Eukaryota > Metazoa > Chordata > Mammalia > Diprotodontia > Phalangeridae > Phalanger > Phalanger gymnotis. The sequence goes on along the minus strand of CM053623.1, from coordinate 450,530,589 downwards.
ATTGAGTGGTGTGTGTATCAGAGCAGGAAAGAGCCAGGAGGACGGGAATATCACAGAAGAAGTGATGGATCACATTGGACCTACAAAAGGACAGGCTAAAAGTGAAAAATGTGTGGATAGTAGAACCCAGAAAGCCACAGACATAGGAAGCAATGGCCAGACTGGCACACACACTTGATGTCATGGTGGTGGTGTAATGGAGGGGCCTACACACAGCTGCCTGGCGATCATAGGCCATGACAGCCAGGAGATAATTTTCAGTGGATGCAAAGGCTATAAAAAAGAACATTTGTGTAGCACATCTATTGTAAGAGATGACCTTATTCCCTGTGAGAAATCCAGCCATCACCTTGGGTGTAATAACTGAGGAGTAACCAAAATCCACCAGAGAGAGGTTACTAAGGAAAAAGTACATGGGAGTGTGGAGACGGGAGTCCTGGGAGATCAAGGCTATCATCCCCAGGTTCCCCACCATGGTGATGAGGTAGATGAGGGTGAACAGGATAAAGAGGGGCACCTGAAGCTCTGCCGCATCCGTTAATCCCAAAAGGATGAACTCTTTCACGTGTGTCCTGTTATCTATAGATGCCATTTTGGAGCTAGGTCATTGACCTGTAAAATAGAAAAACCATTAGAATTAATTCCCTGCATTTAGTCATTGTCAAAGACTTCTCTAGTAGCAGGGATGGTGATAGGGATGGTCCTGAAGCATCTCACTGATGCCATGATGGATATTTAGGACCGGCAGATTGAATAATCCAAATTTCTTTGGGAAACACACCTTTGCTTACCATTTTTCAGTAGCTCCTGCTAGATGCCAAAAGGGATAGAGGGCTAGGCCTTTTCTCAGGAAGTCCTGAGCTGAAATCTGGCCTTGGACACTCAATATCTGTGTGACCTTGGGCTTGTCACTTAAACTCTGTCTGCCTCAATTTCCTTAGCTGTAAAACAGATAATAATTATATCTACTGCACAGGGCTGCTGAGGCTAAAATGGAATATTTGTAAAGTGTTTATAATCTTCATATTACACACACATACATATATGTGTGTATATATACATGTGTGTATGCACATAAACACATATATATTCACATAACTTATATAAATATATACACATGCATATTATATATGTGTATTACTGTATGCATATATACATATAGGTATTTAACATATAGACCTATATGTATATATTTATCTTATTTATTTATCAATATGTGTGTATGTATATATAATATGCACAGACCAATTGGGTTTGTGTACACATATACAGATATACATATTCTTATATATCTTAAGATATATATACATGCATATATATCTTATATACATATAGATATACATATTCATATACAAGTGTATATGAATATAAACACAAACCAATTGGGTTTGGGTATTAACACACACACGTATACATACACACAGACACAGAAAGGTTGGCCTCAATAACAAAAGCTATAATTTGAACAATAATGTTGGAAGTGAGGAAGGAGGGTGTTTTTGATATAGAGGTCCATGTTTGACTGGACTATCCTGAATGAGGAACAGGCTGCTAGCTCAGGTTGACCATAATGTTGACATATGAAGGAGAGTAACACGACATAAAAAAGGAAGTTGTATTGTGTCCTTGAGACAGTAGAGAACCACTGAAGACCTTTGAGTATGGGACTGGCATGTACAGATCTAAGTTTCATAGCAATGGAAATCCATCAAAAGAAACAGGAAACGTGACACAGTGAAAGTGGAACTGGATCTGGTGCCACAAGACTTGGTTTCAGACCTTGCCTCTAACACATACTCCCCGATCACTTACTGTCTATTTCAACAATTTTCTCCACTGTACAAAAAGGGTGAACTCAACAGGCTTTTAGGTCCTTTCTGGAAATCTATTATCTTATGGATTGATTTCTCATTTGATGGTTCTCAACAGCACCTGGCAAAGTTGTCAGTACCCTGCCATCACCACTAGGAAATCCAAAGGGGGCCACCCAGAAGACTGAAAGTCATTTTTTTTTTCTCTTGGTCTGATTCATGAATTGCCACAACTAAAGCACATCATCACATGGCAGCCAGACTCCAGTGGTGAGCCTCTCCACATAAAGCTAGACTAGTCTGAGGATATCAGAACAATGGTCACTCCATCCACAGGCTTTTCTCGAAGGCTTTTTAGTTGGGGATGACATGCTAGAGGTTTCCCTTCACTACCCTCATTTTGGGGAACCTATAGTTATCTTCACACCATAATGAGGCATTGGAATAGGGATTTAGTGGGAAATACAAGTAGCCTTCCATATTTGATAAGTTACAACTTTTTGTGAGGCAATTGGGGTTAAGTGACTTGAGTTGGGTCACACAGCTACTGTGCCAAGTTTCTGAGGCTGGATTTGAACTCAGGTCCTCCTGACTCCTGGCCTGTGGCGTATTCCCTATGCCACCTAGATGTCCCTAATTTATAATTTCTACTCACCAAGAAACATTCCTAATGACAGAATCACAGAATCTCAAAGTAGGAAGGGAGAAGAGAAGCCATTAAATTAGGGGTACACAATACAGCAATTTAAATAAGGACCATCTGTGTGAGTCCTAGGAGTTTTAAAATGGGGAGATGACCTATTTGCCCGATGCATTTCAATGTCCATATTTATTAGCAAAGACCTCCAAATTAGAAATATGTGGTGTTTCAATGTCCATACTATGAAAATGAAGTTGGGAAACCCACATTCAAGTATTCAGTGTAATGATGTAATTTATTACAGGAAATTATCCACTACCAACTGAAATCTTGGTTAGGGGAAAGTATGGGATGTTACAGACCTCTAAGGCAGTATGTACATTTGGTGGTGAGGGGAGATGGGACAGCTCGGGTGCATAGGATTTCCCTTTGCTATGGGAAATGTCCCATCCCTGACATGTGTGAGCGCTATTCACTCATTTCCCAGAGATTCCTTGGTGCCTATTAACGAGGAAGCGAAATGTGATTCACTCTTTCCTTTAAAATCTATACTTCTGGAATTTTGAACATTGTTACCTATTGGAGTGAGAGTGGAGTAGAATTAAGGAAAGAAGAAAATTTGGGAGATAGACTCATTCCGTGGCCTGATTACAAGGAGATAAGACCTTCATCTTCCTTCCCTTGCTTAGGCTTCTGAAAAACTCTGGTCATGGGCTCATTCAAAGAATAAACTATCTAAATTTATTTGTGATCTAAATTCTGATTTAATTCTCCTCTCTTGTACTAGGTTCCAGTTTCTAAAGCCAGCAGAAAGAGAAGTAAGTTGTTTCACCTTTCCAGTGAAAGTTTACCTATTGCTTAATATGCAATAGTTCCCGTGTTGGGTTATCTTGCATCTATTAGGTATATTTCATTTCTCATCACGTGGCACTCTGGAATTTCTGGGAGCTCACTCCAGCCTTGGCATTCACATATTGCAGCTACTTTCTATCCCTTGCAGCCTCTTCTTCCAAATGGATTTCTACTCCAAGATCCTCCTTTAAGGAGGTCATCTGGGCCAGTCACATCTCATCTCCAAGCCGCACTTTGAATTTTCTCTCCCAAGTCCTCATGTGGAGTACATTCACTCTTCCCCTCTCAACTTCTTTTTATGCTTTGAGTGTTGTAATTCGAATGTAAAGCTCTTGAAGGTGGACTATCTTTCTTTCTGCTAGTATTTGTATTCCTAGCACTTAGCATAGTACCGATTCAGAAATGTTTAATAAATGCTATTGATTAATTGACTGGGTGACTGGCAGGCAATTATTTACAGCTGGTTTGGGGCTAAATACAACAATTGTGCTTAAGTTCTCATTTACAAAGACAGTCCCCCAGACAAGGTTATCTCTCTCTCAAAGACTCACTCTGTGAGTCCACATCCACTCAAAATTATGAGTCAAAATTAGTTCAAAACAAAGACGTTTTGTGAACTAGAAAAAGGAATAAAAGCAGCAATAAAATAATTTTCATGTAAATTTGGGCCACCTCCTCCAACAAATACACACTATTGTTGGGAAGAATAGATACATGTAGGATCTGTTCATGGAATAGATGTATTCACATAGGGGGCACATGCTGCCAGAGAATACTTGTGGAGTAGCAGCTCACGTCTCAATGCTACAGGAGCTGATGTCATTAATGCTGCTGCTGCTGGATCTCCTTCTCACTTGCTTTGCAAGGCATGTACTACTTACCGGGCACATCGTTTCTGTGGGGTGTTACTCTATTGGTCTCATGTGGCTGCTCCTAATGGCTGCTCCATTGGCTCCGATGGCTACTTCTATTCATTACCAGTCTCTGTTCTGTTTCTTCCATAGCATTGGCTAGAATTGACTTTTCTTTCCAGAAGGAGAGTCTTTGCCCTGGGGCTACATGCCTTTGGGAAATAGGTCAAAGCACCTTTTGGGTAACTAGTTCTTTATTGAACAATATTGCTGTTACTGTGTACAACATTCTCCTGGTTCTGTTCCCTTCACTATGCATCAGTCCATGTAAGTCTTTCCAGATTTTTCTGAAATCATGCTACTTGTCATTTCTTATAGCCTGGCAATATTCCATTACAATCAAATACCACAGCTTGTTCAGCCATTTCTCAATTGATGGGCAAAGATGATGGGTAAGTTCTTTGAGGGCAGGGACTGATGTTCTTTTTGTTATTTGTATCCCCAACACTTAGCACAATGTCAGGCATGTAGTAGGTACTTAACAAATATTGATTGGACTGGGTAGTGAATAAATTTTAAAATGTTTACTTTGTATTTACTGATGGGGTCCATATTAATCGTGTTAGAAAATTCCTTTAGTGTATAGTTGATGGATTCATTAATTATCATTAACTAATATAGTCCTGCCTCTGATCATGCAGGTTTAATGACCCTGAGCAAGTTACTTAACCTCTTGGTGCCATAGGCAACTTTTTAAGACTACAAGGTGAAAGGAAGGTGCCTATCTACTTTGATTACTATCAATATATTAAACATGAGAATCTGAGATAATATCGTATATACATATATATAGGTTCCAATTATCTGCTTCTGGCATGACCCTTGCCATAAACACATCTTTCATTAAGGAGAACTGATACTCTGCCCCTCTCTTGTTAAATGTATTTCTGCTATTCTAATTATCTTTAGCTCATCCCCACCCTGTGCCATACCTTTCTGAAGTTACCTGTAATTTTACCTCATGGATGTTGCTTTATAACTCTTGGTTTTAATAATGACAATAGCCAGTTCTTAATTAGCACTGAAAATTTGCAAAGCCATTTACATACAGTCCTGGGACTGGAGTCAGGAAGATTCATCTTTCTGAGTTCAAATGATGATTATTGGCTCTGTGATCCTGGGCAAGTCATTTACCCCTGCTTGCCTCAGTTTCCTCATCTGTAAAATGAGCTGAAAAAGGAAATGGCAAGCCAATCCAGTATTTTTGCCAAGAAAATGTCAAATGGGGACACTAATAATCAAACACAATTGAAAAAGCTTGAACAAGAAAATTATATATATCATCTCATTTTGTCCTCATGGCAAACTTGTAAAGGAAATATTTTTTTACCCTCATTTTACCCCTCATTTTACAGATGAGCAACCCAAGGCTGAAAAAAGCTAGGTGACTTGCCCAGGGTCACACAATTAGTAAGTGTTCTGAAGCAGTATTTCAATCGTGCAGGATGTCTCCTCTATTGAGTAATGAAGTCCTTGAAATGTAGACCACTTAAATCTTTTTGCATCTCCAGAACTCACCTAGGAGGTGCATAATAAATCCCAGTTGACTGAGTGACAATTAAATCTTGTTGATTTCTGTCTCATTTTGTGAAATGGAGTTATTAATACCCACATGAACTATGTCACAAGTTTTTTGTTTGTTTTATTTTGGATGAGAGAAAACTTTGCAACCCCTAAAGTGCCTAGACCTGAGAGTTTCAATGAACTATGTAGGCTGTGGGGCTTAGGTAAGACAACAAATGGAAAAGGTTTCTTAGAAGCATACAGTCACAGGGAGAAAAAGATAGAAAGTACTCTCGACCATAAGGTCTTTGAGAAAGCGAGGAATAAGAGATAAAGATCTAGGCTTGGAGTCAGGAAGATCTGGGTTTGAATCCCACCTCAGATACTCATTAGCTGTATGACCCTGGTGAAGTCACTTAAAGTCTCAGCCCTAGTCTTCTCATTTACCAAATAGTGCTAATACTCATTATGGCACTTCAAAGATTTGCCATTTGTTGTTTGATTTAAGGTATGAAAAATTCTCCGAAATGTGATTTATCATGGTGGTCAAGAACCATGTCCTGTCTAATTTTTATATCATCGTCCCTCCCATCATTGTTCCTCCTTTACATTAACCTGGTGCTCTGTATGTATTTTAAAAATATTCATTTTTAATTTAAGTTCTCTCTGCATTAAAAAGTCACAGCTCTGACTCATCCTCAGATAGCTAAAATGACCCTTGAATTATTACAGAAAATTCAGGTTGAAAACCTGTAGCATCGTAGATAACATCTTTTAGAATTTACACACCCTCAAAATTTACAAAACACTTTGGATACTTTATATTATAGGAAAGTACTATAGTCATTATTAGCTTCCACTTTACTAATGAGTACACTGAGTCTCAGAAAGTTTTTAAGTGCTTGCCCATGGTCACGTTGCTCTTAAGTGTCAGGGGCAGAATCTGGACCCAAGTATCTCTGTCTCTAAGTACATCCCTCAATCCAGTATCACACATACCCCTCCCATGTATGCATTCTGGAGTCTATAATTTGATGTCTTAGAACCTACCTGATGTTAAGGAAAAGACTGATGGTGCTCCAGAAAAGAAGGTTGATCAATTATCTAGTCATATGAGTATTAGGAATGAATAACAAATGTTAGATACATGAATGAGTGATTCTGAAGGGTTCTGCCTTCATGCCAGGGAACACTAAGAGAGTCATGTTTGGTTGTCAGTGACTGAAGAATGATCAGTAGGGGCTTTATATAGACTTTGGAGGCCAGTCTCCCAAAGACTGTTATTTATTCTCCCTTGGGGACACTGCATAGCTTCAGAGCCAACTCATGAATATAATGAGTCCTTAAACTTTGCTCTAACCATGAGGACCAAACCTGATTGCTCGGGGAGTTCATTTTCTCATTTTCCATTTTCACTGTAACACATTATTAGTGTGGTGAAGTAGGGAGCACCTTGGATGTGATAGTTCAGAAGACTCAGCTTTCATCTTTGTTTGATCACTTCCCTACTGATTTTAGCAAGTCCTTCAACTCTCCCAATTTCTCAATTCCCAATGAGTAAATCTTTCAATTTACTTATCTGTAGGGGCAGCTAGGTGGTGCAGTGAGTAGGGAACCAGCCCTGGAGTCAGGAGGACCTGAGTTCAAATCTACCTTCAGACACTTGACACACTTACTAGCTGTGTGATCTTGGGCAAGTCACTCAACCCCAATTTGCCCTGCCTTCTCCCCTCAAAAAACAAAAACAAACAAACAAACAAACAAAATTTACTTATCTGTAAAATAGAGATAATAATCTCTTCTCTGTTGACCTTGAAGGGCTGGAATCAAAGGTAATACTAGATGTGGAAAAGAACATGTGGTACCTTTAATTGTTGATACAATCTTAGAGAAGTCACATTGCGTGTCTGAATCTTAGTTTCCCATACTGCAAAAATGATGATTCTATTCTCCCTACCTGCCTTCCATGGATAATGTGAGAAAAATGCTTTGCAAAGCCATAAATATGTGAGCTATTATGTTTTTTATTACTATTACTCTTTTAGTCTATTCTGATGTCCAGCCAATTGGACTATGTCCCATATATTTGTCTTATACTGTTTCTTTTCTGCTTAGTGGATTTACTCCTGAAGTTCACATGTACACAGAACTGCACTATACTGACAGGTATGGGCAATGCTGCAAGTTTCATTCACCTTTCTTTTTTACCAAAATATTTGCCAAAGTCTAAAAGGTTGGGGAAAATGTAGGCTGGATGATAGTATAGTAAAGTTAATTCAAACCTGGTTGAATATCTAACATCGAGGGCAAGTCACCAATGCTGAGATGGCAATTAGAAAGTAGAATATAGAGGAGTGCCCCAGAGAGTTTAAGAGTTTTATCAATGACTTGGTTGTAGGCCTAGATGGCAAAGCTATCAGATGAACAAATATGGTAAGCAAAGCTAACCATTTGGATGGCATTCAGGTGGCATAGTGATTAGAGCACTGGACTTGGATTCAGAAAGATCTGAGTTCTAACCGAACTTCAAACACTTACTAGCTGTGTGAGTCTGGGTATTACTTAATTTCTGGCTTTCTCAGTTTCCTTATCTCTAAAATGTGAGTAATGACAGTCTCTGTCTACTTAGATTGTTCTAAGGATAAAAGGATATAATATTTGTAAAGTGCCTTGCAAACTTAAACAACTGCATAATTATATTTTAGTAGCTATTATTAGATCTTGATAGGTTAGAATGTTAATCTAAGCATAATCATGTGAAATTTAATAAGGCAAATATAAGATGTTACTCTTGTTTTTTAATGAGATCCATAAGTACATGACAGAGGAGAATTGAGTAGGGAGCAGTGTGTCTGGAAAAAAATGGGAATTTTTGTGGGCTGCAAAGAACATGTGTTTAACATGTTGTATACCCACCAATAGTAATATTAATAGCTGGTATATATATGATGCTCTAAGATTTATAAATTATATACTCATTAACAGTGGTGTAATGAAGAGAATTAAAGAGGTAATAATTCCCACTGTCTACTGCCCTGATCAGGCTGTAGACAGACAATTGTGTTCAGGTCTCAGTACTCCATCTGGAATAGGTCAGAAAAGCTAGCACATGTCTAAAGGAGATTATCCCAGATAAATTGAGGCTGCATATTATGACATATGCAATTTAGTAGAAGGAATCTGGCATATATAGCCTAGAAAGAGAAAACTCCATAGGAACATTTTGGCTATCTTCAAGTACTGGAAGGTCTGTCATGTGAAAAAGGGATTAGACTGTTTTGTTTGGCAACAGAGGGGAAAAACTATGAATAATGAACAAAGAAGTAGATTTCAGCTGGATGCAATGAAAATTTCTTCACGAATGGACCTGTTTAAAAGTGGAATGGATTGCTTTCAGAAGTATTGGTTTCCTCCTTACAGGAGGCTTTAATGATAAGAATGGATGACTATATCAATCAATAATTGATTCATTCAATCAATAAATTGTAAACATTTAATGGTAGATGTTAAATGTCTCTTGAGCCAGGTACTGTGCTAGGCCCTGTCTAGAGTGACAAAGATAGAAACAAAACAGTTTCTGCTCTCATGAAGTTTACATTCTATTGGGGACATGATATAAACACATACAGTTAGATACCAAAGGAAATACATAAAGGAAATGCAAAGTAATTTCATGAGTAAGAGACCTAACTATTTAGGGGAATCTGAAAAGGTTTTCATTTAGGAGGGGATAATGTTTCAATTAAGATTTGGAAGAACTAGGAATCTGAGAAGTAGAGTTGAGGAGAGACTACATTCATGCACGTGGACAGCCTATTCAGACAGGGAGGTGAAATGCAGAAAGCTGTTTGAAAGAAATAGAAGTAGCACTTTGGTGGACCACAGTTTAAAGGAAGAAGGGTAATATAAAATAAATTGTTTAAGTAAAGCTGGAGCTTAATTTTGGTGGGCTTTAAATTCAAGAGTAAATAGAAAAGCTTAGAGTTGATCCAAGAGGCAAGAGGGAGCCATTGGAGTTGAGTGTTTTTAAAGAAAAATTAACCGATATTTATTTTTTCGCCCTCTAATTTCCTATCCCATGATACTTCCAAATGGAACCATAAAATGAGTAGGTAGGTAGAAAGGAAGGAAAAAAAAGGAAGGAAAAAACCTTGAAAATAAATATGCAAAAAATAGAAGAGAATCTGAGGCATCTCATTTGAAAAACAATTGATATGGAGAACAGATTGAGGAGGGACAATATAAGAAATGTGGACTATCTGAAAGTTATGATCAAATAAAGAATCCTGATACTACATTTCAATAAATTGTTAAGGAAAATTGTCCTGAAGTTCTAGAACAGGAAGGCAAAGTAGAAATAGAAAAACAATCTACTATATACCACCTGAAAGAGATCCCCACAGGAAAACTCACAAAGGGGCAGCTAGGTGACATGGTGGGTAGAGCATGGGCCCTGGAGTCAGGAGGACCTGAGTTCAATTCTGGCCTCAGACACTTGACACACTTACTAGCTATGTGGCCTTGGGCAAGTCACAACCCCAATTCCCTGTCTACCCCTATCCCCACCCCCCAAAAAAAATTTGCAGGAATGTCATAGTCAAGTTTCACAACTTACAAATTGAGGAAAAAATATTGGAAACAGCAAGAAAAAACCAATTTAAATGCTGTGAAGATACAATCAGGATCTTACAAGGCCTAGATGCTTCTACACTAAAAGACTGTAGGGAAAGATGATGGCTGGAAAGCAGGGACTTGCTTAAGCCCCCACCCCCCAGGTCCCTCCAAACACATATAAATGGCTCTGAATAAATTCTAGAGTTGCTGAACCCACAAAATAGCAAAGGGAAGCAGGGCTTCAGCCCAGGACAGCCTGGATGATCACTGGGAAGGGTCTGTCACACAGAGCTGGGAGCAGAGTGGAGCAGAGCAGAGCCCGGTGTGGGCCAACTAGGACCAACCAGACTGGGAGCTGGGCGAAACATGTGTTGCTCCCTGAATCAGTGAGCGGTGGCAGTTACCAGACTTCTCAACCCACAAACACCAAAGACAACAGAGAAGATTAGTGGGGAAAGCTTCTGGGACAGAGTGAAAGGAGTTCACGGTCGGCCTTTGCTCCAGGAGTGGTGGAGGTGATACAGCTCTGAGGCAGCTTCCAGAGCTGTATTATAACCATTTTATGGTTCCAGGTGCAGTGGCCTCTGGCCCCAGGCCCACCTGGTGGGAGGAATCAAGCAGCAAACCTGCTTTGCCCTGCTTGATGTGGGCCATGATCCTGGTTGGCGGTTCTTGGGGGAGAAGGAGCACTGGTATTGCAGAGCTTGCCATGTAGAAGTAGTTCTGAAAACAACAGCACATCCCCTCAAGCTTGGGACAATGTACTCTCTACTCTACAAGCAGTAATAGCCCAACATAAAACTCAAGGGTCAAGTAGTTGGCTGGGAACATGAACAGGCAGCGAAAACTGTCTCAGATTCAAATTCAGACTTTGGAATCTTTGTTTTCTGGCAAAGAAGACCAAAATATACAGCCAGAAGAAGTCAACAAAGTCAAAGAGCCTACATCAAAAGCCTCCAAGAAAAATATGAATTGGTCTCAGGCCATG
>CM053623.1:450498993-450512571 GCA_028646595.1 Phalanger gymnotis | reverse complement strand
GAAGGGCAGGGTAGGATTTTTGCCTACCTCATACATCTACTTCCATAGTTTCTTTATTTGCACTAAGGCATAATGCATGAAGATCAAGGAGAAATGGTTGAAATAGAAAAGATTAGCTTGCTCCAAATTTTTCCTTTGTGGCCTAGCAGCACTATATGAGCTACTAGATTTACAAAACTCATGATGTGGGAGAAAGCCTGTAAGAAACCTGGAAAAATCTTCAAAAATATACAGATCGATTTCATTCAAATGCCTAAATGTTGTTCTTTCGAAAAGGAATTGCTTGTTGGTTGTATGGATGCAGGAGGAGTTAAAACCCATCCTTTCATCAAATCAGATTCTGTTACTTTTTGTAGCAAAGCACATTCCTCCCTATATTCAGTATCACAATATCCATCAACACTGTCAGAGATACTCACCTTATACAGCAAAATGTAAAAGACAACATTTTTATAGCCCATATTATCCTGAGACTTCAGATGCACTAGAATAACAAAAGTGAATTTTTAAAATAAATTTCCAAAAATGATACTGAAATTAGACTGCAAAAAACCATATCCTTTCCCCATAGCTCTTATGAGTATCATCTACAACAATGTGAAAGCTAGATTTACTCCAAACTAAAGTATAATATGGCCAGCCAGTTCTCTGACCTGGAATGGTTGTCGATGTGCTCTTGGATTTGTCTAAGGCACTAAGCAAACATGTCAAAGACTTAAATATGCACAGGTAAAATGTATTGTTCAGAGAATGATGTGAATTTTGCCATCCCAACCATATGGTGACTGTATCTTATGAAAGATCACAAGCAAAAGACTTCTCAGGAATCACACTAAAAGGGTCCAAAGCAGGTTCTCTTCTCCAACACTACCTGGAATTCTATCCCTCCTCATCCCCTCCTTCTTACTACCCTGGTTTCCTTCAGGTTCCACCTAATATCTCACCTTCTAGGAGAAGCCTTTGCCAATACATCTTAATGCTCCTGCTGTCTCTCTACTGGTTATTTCTAATCTCTCCTGCTATAGGTTATATGCAGTTGTTTGTATTTTATTATCCTATTAGACTGGAATATCCTTGAAAACAAAAACAGGGATTGTCTAGCATTTCTTTGCATCCTCAGCATTTAGCACAGTATTCAGCACATACTAGGCACTTAAGACATACTTGTTGACTGACTGGAATGCCTAAGGCTTTCCCATGTGGGTTTATGTTCCATTGTGCAATAACCTGAGTAGCCGATAACCGTTTCAATACCTCTCTGTGGGTCTTTGAGCTCTCAGGTTTAGAGAACCTAAACATGTCCAACAGAGGACAGATAGCCTGTTTTTAAGGAAGATTTGCCACCCCAGAGTAAATAGGATGCCAAATAATCCAATCATGTCATCCATGCAAGGAACAAAGTCACCTCATAACTTCTGAGTTCCAAATAGGGTAGGTCTAGAAGAAGACTGAAGTTCAGATCTAGCTTCAGACACTAACTAGTTGGACAAATAACCCTAGGCAAATTATGTTGTAGTTTCTGTTTCCTCATCTGTAAAATGGACACAGTAGCCTACAGGGTTCTTGCAAGGATCAAATGAAATGATATTTGTAAATAGTTTTGCAAATTTTAAGGTGCCGTATAAATACTCTTATGAGTAATATAGTTTAAAACAAACAAACTCAAGAATAATGATGTCGTTTTGGTCCTCTCTGAGAATGAAGGACAAAAATCAACCAATGAATAGTAAATATTTGTATTAATATTTCATACATACTTGTTGATGACTTGACAAAGCTGTTGACCACAAGCACCTGGACTTTGGCAAATTTAAAATTTTTATAGCTACTTTTTTATTTTTGTAGTAAAGATCTGGAAAACTAAGGGGGCATCATTAAACTAGTGAATACGCTAATTCTTTTTTAAATGACATGCAGTGCTTCCTTCTCTCCTTTCCTCTATCACTGCCCAGTCATCCTGAATGCCCAATCCATCTATTCTATTCTTTTGCATGTAAGTAGTGATGACTATATCCCTTTTCCCTTAACTTCCACTTCTCATACCTGTTGCATTATTTTTGTACCTTTTCCCTTTAACCCCAAACAGTCCAAAAATTTGCAACCTTTCCTTTGCTAAGAAGATGGACAAAAACTCTAACTCTCAGTGAAGGTCTAGCCTACTCTTCCCTTTCATCCTTCAGGGAGTCAACGGCAGCACATTGTAGCTACCAGACACTTTTGAGATACTTTGAGAATTTGCATCAGTGTTTTCTCCACAGTGTATCCATGTCCTATGGCATTGCTCAAAGGCAGAATTTGAACAATGTAGGTATAGCAATGTACTGCTGCTTTTAGCTACCTGCGAGCCTTGCGATGTTAGGCCAGTCATTTTATCTCTATGAGTCTTAGTTCTTATAAAAAGAGGATGAAAACATATGTATTATCTGCTTCTCTGAGGAGCAGATGAGGAAAAAAAAGATGTAAAGAGACTTTTAAATCTTACTGAAACTCAATACAAATACAAGTTAAGGCCATCGCAGTCCATGAAAGTGTTTTCCAATCTCCCCTGTTTGCCAGTGCCTTCCTTCTCAAACTAATAAGTCAACTAGGATTCATTAAGCCTCCACACTGTGCCAGACACTGTGCTGTGTGCTGGGGTTACAAAAAAGCCCAAAAAAGTCTGTCTTCGAGGAGATTACAATCTAATCAGGGAAATGGCGTGCAAACAACAGTTTATAAACAAGATACATGCTGAATTACTTAGGGATAATCATCAGAGGGAAGGCTCTCAGAGTAAGGAGAATTAGGAAAAAAAAAAAGCTTCTTAGGGAAGATGAGACAGTAGCTGATGTTTGAAGGAAGCCAGGGAAGCTTGGAGGTGGACGTGTAAAGGAAGAGAGTTCCATTTCTAGAGAAGAGCTACTGAAATTTACTTTGCATTAATTTTCTGTTTATGTTTTGTGTATGAGTGCACATACTTGTTTTCTCTGGAATGTAACCTCCTTGAGGGCAGGTACCGTTTCATTGTTTGTACCTGCATACCCTGTGCCTAATACAATGCCTGACACATTGCTCAATAAATACTTGCTTATCGATTGATTTCTGCTATTGTTATTGTCATTGCTGTTTTTATCATTGGCAGTTAGGTAGGGTGGTGGAGAGAGTGCCTGGTCTAGAGTCATCCTTTTTAGGTACTGCTCGCACTGCATTTATGGGCCACCTTTCCTTAGTTCATCAGATGTCCCACAACCTGACACAGAAATAGTACAAATGAATTTTGGCCCCTTAGAAAGACAACACCATCATTCTTCAAATTTCCAAAAAAACCTGCACCTAACCATCTGCTAGGTCTCTGATTATGGACCTTGCCTTCCAAAAGGGGAATCTTGTTCCTTTACCTACCCCTGAACACCTATATCCAATGTATCCTACCCCTGAACACTTAAATCCTACTTTGCAAATGGAGGTCTGTGTCTAAAAAGGAAAGAAATACTGTATTTACATCTTGAATTCCCTTGTCATAGATCTTTGTAGTCCTCTAATTTTTAATTAAGGCATCTAGGTGGTACCACAGTATGTAGAGTGTTGCGGCTGGAATCAGGAAGACCTGAGTTCAAATCTGGTCTCAGACACTTAGTAGGTGTGTGACCCATGGCAAGTCACTTAATACTGTTTGTCTCAGTTTCCTCATATGTAAAATGAGGTGGAGAAAGAAATGGCAAAGTACTCCAATATCTTTTCCAAGAAAACCCTAGATGGGATCACATAGAGTTGGATACAACTGAAATGACAGAACAACAACAAAACTCCCCAATAACAATAACTAACATTTATATAGTGCTTTAAGGTATGCAAACCACTTTACATTTATTAGCTCATATCCTCACAACAAACTTGGGAGGTAGGTAAATATTATTATCGCAATTTTCCAGATGAGGAAACTGAGGCAAGCAGAGGTTAAGCGACTTGCCTAGGGTCACCCAGTAAGTGTCTGAGATTGAATTTGGACTTAAGTCTTCCTAACTCCATGTTCAACCTTCCACCCACTGTGACATCTCTATGATTATTAATTAGTTATAAAATAAGATGAATTAGATATCTCAAATCAGTTTCAGAAGAGGAAAAAGAACTATCTGTAATGGAATTATCAAAGAAAAAAAAACCCCTCTAAACATAGGTTTACAAGCAAATTCTATCAAGAGTTTAAAGAACAATTAATACTTATAAACAAATTATTTTTCTTTACAATAATAATAATAGCTAACAGTTAAGTAGCATTGTAAGGTCTGCAAAGAGCTTTACCTATACTGTATTTGAGAAGTATAAAAACATAGCGAAAAGAAGAAAGACAAGTAGACAGAGTGAATGTTCCTTTAGGACAAAAACCTCTGTTTAAAATACTATGTTCCCAAGAATTTAACAAACTGTTTCTATTTTAGAAACAGCAGGCATTTATTCCGTGTTTGTTGATGGGTTGTGGTTAAGTTGCTTTGATTTATTCACTACCCCCTCCCCAAATGTCTGTATAGTAACCGTTTGAAAATCACTGTATGGTTTGCAAAAAAATAATTGTTGTCATTCATTCACCCAGTTGTGTCTGACTTTTCATGACCCAAGGAAGACAGCATGCCAGGCTCTTCTATGCTCTTCTATCTCCTGAAGTCTGCTCAAACTCATGTTTGTTATGTCCATGACACTATATATCCATCTTATCTTCTGCCATCCCCTTTCTCCTTTTGCCTTCAATCTTTCCTAACATTTGGGTATTTTCCCATGAGTACTGTCTTCTCATTATGTGGCCAAAGTAATTAAGTTTGAGCTTTAGTATTTGTCCTTCCAATGAATAGTCTGAATTAATTTATCTAAGTGTTGCCTGATTTTATCTACCTGTCATCCAAGGGACTCTCAGAAGTCTTGTCCAGCACCGCAATTTGAAAGTGTAGTTTCTGGAGCATGTAGCATTTTTTATAGTGCGACTCTCACAGCTGTACATTGCTACTGGAAAAACCGTAGCTTTGACTATAGGGACCTTTGTCAGTGAGGTGATGTCTCTGATTTTTAATGTGCTGTCCAGATTTGTCATAGCTTTCCTTCCAAGGAGTCTTTGAATTTCATGGCTATAGTTGCCACCTGCAGTGATCTTTGAGCTCAAGAGTATAAAATCAGAAACTGCTTCCATTTGTTCTACCTCTGTTTGCCAGGAAGTGATAGGATCAGTTGCCACAATTTTTGGGGGTAAGCTTCAGTCCAGCTTTTACCCTCTTCTCTTTCACTCTCATTAAGAGGTTTCTTAATTCTTCTTCACCTTTTGCCATCAGAGTAGTGTGGTCTGCATATCTGAATTTGCTGATATTTCTCCTGGCAACTTTAATTGCAGCTTTTTATTCCTCCAACCAGGCATTTTGCATGTCGTACTCTGCATCCAAGTTAAATAAGTAAGGTAACAATATGCAGTCTTGTCATACTCCTTTCCCAATCTTAAATCAATGAATTGTTCCACGTTTGGTTCTACCTGCTGCTTCTTGACCCAAATACAGATTACTCAGGAGACAAAATGATATGGTACTCCCATCTCTTTGAGGACTTGCAACATTTTATTGTGATCTACATAGTCAAGCGCTTTAGTGTAGTCATTGAAGCAAAAGGAGTTGGGTTTTTTTGCAACTCCCTTGCTGTCTGTAATCCAGAGAATAATCCAGTTGGCAATTTGGTCCTTAATAATAATTATAATAATAGCATAATTTATAGAACATATTAAAGATTGTTTATCATGTTATATACATTATTTCATTTAATCCATCCAGCATCCTGTTTAGAAATGTACTAAAGGTATTATCCTGTTTTAGAGATGCCTGGAAAAAGGTTGAGGAAGCTCTAAAGGGAAAAATGGACAAAGTAACTTTAAATACTGTTCTTGAGTTCGAAGTCTTATTCCTAGGAAATAAATGATCTAGTTAGAGAAAAATTTTCCTGTCTTCTGTCATTAATTGCTCAAAGCTCCCTAGATGTAGAAAGGTCACTATTAGTTACTATTGTTGCAAGTATATCAGCATACTCAGTGCCCTTCCATCTTAGTGAGTCTCAGGGTGGATAAATGGGTTTCCCAAGGGACTCCTTGTTCTAGCTTGGTCCCACAGCAATGAGTCCTCATAGAATCACATCTAGATGAATGTAGTGATCAGAGAGTGGTTTTATACAGATCAGGGACCCAAAAAGCTTTTAGGAGACCTTGCTCCCTTGGAGACATTTGAGAGCTCTTCAAGCAACTCCTGAATAAAACGAATCATTAACTTCAGGGACCAAATTCTGATTGCCCAAAGGAGACCATTCTCTCCTGGATACCTTTGTTAATTTTAGCTCCTTGTCAATGAGGTGGAGCAGAAGGAATCTTAAGCATGGTGATAATAATACTTCTAGAACTCCCTCTACCATCTTCTGGCTGTGAGATCTCAGTGAAGGGGATGAACTGCTGCAGCCTCAGTTGATCCACCTGTAAAAGGAAGATAATCCTTGCCCTGCTTAATGAAAAGGCCTATTGTGTTATTAGATGTAATGTGCAATTGCATTTGGAAGAAACAATGTGATGGAATGAGTAAAGCACTGTACTGGGAAAGAGGAAATCTGGGCTGCAGGCCAACTCTGCTCTTATTAGCTGTGTAACATTATGCAAGTTAAATAAATCCTCTGAGCCTCATTTGTAGAATGGGGATTTTAATTCTAAGAACTACCTTACTTATGAGACTGTTGTAAAAAAAGAGCTTTGTAGAATTAAAAAAAATGCACTTCATATTACTGATTACTAATATTGTTCTCCTTTTAAAAATTTGTCCTTACCCCCTAATTTGATTGACAGTGTCCCAAACCTTACTCTAACTCATTCTTCCTATTAGATGTCTTCTTGAAGGACATATGCAAATTAATATAAAATGGACTGGTAGATCAAAGGAATACTGTAGATTTAATTTTACTTGGTTTAACCAAATTCTTGGACAAGGTCTATCATGCAATTTTTGTGGACAAGATGCAAAGTAGCAGCCCAGAAAGTAGTAGTAGATGGGATTCCTAACCAGTTGAATTTCCAAATACAAGGAGGAGTGATGAGTGACTCATTATCAAGTTAACTTTAGTGAAGCAGCCCAGGAATGTATCTTAGACCCTGTACCATTTTATATTTTATCATTGCCTTGGAGGCAGGAGATATTTTGAAAAAAAGTTCCCTCAAATTAATAAGCAGTTATTTCATATATCTTTTGCATATTCATTCAGATACATTGTAATTTGATCGCTCAGTACCCTCATAATTGTAGCATTTCTAGTGCATATCTTCTCTGTGTTCACTTGGTCAAATTTTGCTGCTTTTCCTGTCTTTGTTCTCTTTAATATGTTTCTACATTCTTTATAAATATATCAAGATCTATGATATTAGAATGCAAGTTTGATGGATTTACTGCCTTTGATGGTGAAAAGTTTGCAGATCTTGCTTTTTGTTGGTTTCCTATTTTTATCCTTAAAAGCCATTTCAGCCTACTTTGCTTAGTTGGCTTTCTTGTCAAGCTTATCCTAAGGTACTTTTACTCCCATTTTTTCTGTCTGCTTTATTCACAACCATCCATCATTCTTCTTCAGAAAGTTTCATGGGTAAGTTTATTTTTAAATTGATGTTTCTTTCGGTTGTTGTCTTTCACTCTCAAATCGTCCTCTGCTTAGAGACTTACTCAGGCTATGATCCAAAAACCCTGACAGTGAAAAATCCTGAAATTGCACTCATTTACTAAAACAAGATTCATAGAATGCTTGTACTGTAGCAATAAGATGCCTAGACTGGAAATCAGAATGTCTAGATTTTTAGTTTTAATTCTGTTGTTAACAAACTGTGTCAGCTTTAGCAAATCACTCATCTGTTTAAGTGCTACCCCCAACAATTACTAAGCCATAAAGTATCAAAGATAACAAAACACATGGACCCTAACTTCAGGAAGCATACAGTGAACTTACTAATACACACACACACATACTTACACATGAACATATATAAGTATGTGTATACATATATACATCTATTTAATATGTATATGTATGTATATATACACATATAGGTGCATATGTCTGAAATTTTTAATACATCTCAGATTGTTGTTTAGTTATTTCAATCATTTCTAACTCTTTGTGACACCATTTTTTTTTGCAAAGTTACTGGAGTATTTTGCTATTTCCTTCCCCAGCTTATTTTGCAAATGAAGAACTGAGGTACAGAGTGAAATGACGTGCCCAGGGTGACATAGCTAGTAAATGTCTGGGGCCAGATTGAACTCAGGAGGATGAGTCTCTCTGACTTCAGCCCTGGTGCTCTATCCATTGCATTACCTAGCTGTTCTCGGTGACTTAATACATGGTATTTTTTAAAGTTTCAAGTGGTGTGTTGCTTTAAATAGTCAAAAATTAATATTTAAGATATAACATCACTCAGAAGTTTTGTCAGTGATGTGATTACATAAAAAATCTACAGCCTTGCCTTTCATGTGGTATATTTCCTGGCAGCATGAAACAAAAGCAATAGTGCCTTTAAATGGCCATTGTGAGAAATTAGGTAATATTGAAATTATCCTGTGAACAATTGTAAAATGGTATAATTTGATCTCAAGGTACTAATATATAAAACATAAAATATTGAATCAAGTAATTGGACATTTGCACATTCACAAAAATACTATATATGCACCCATATATGTCGGCTTTCAAATCCCCAAAACGAGAAAAAAGAAAGACAGATAAGAACTATAAAATATGACAATAGTAGATATAAGGCTGCATAAATAGTCAATAGCTGTATAAGAATGGTTCTAATACCTTTGACATCACCTACTTCTGTCCTGAATCTTCATCTAGTTTCTAGAAAGTCCAGAAGTTAGCACTATAAAAGCTACAATTTTTTTAAAATGGCTGATGTAGGAAGAAGTCATTAATTTCATAAGCACTAACATCATCAGTGGAATCAAATGTCACTCAAAGCATATTAAGGGGAAGAAAAGACCCATTTGTTAAGTATAACTTCAATTTCTTAAAGTATTCCTATCATGAGTTCAAAGAAGAAATGGAGGATGAAAGAGGTTAAATGACTTGTTCAGGAACACAAAACAGGAAAAATATCATAATAAACATGACCATCCGATCTCTTCTGATTCCAAGAGCAGAATTAGAATGCTCCACTTCTGCACAATGCTTCCTCTGGAAAAGATAAATTCATGATCTCTTTAGTTCAGAAATTAATCTGAATTCAGAGATGAAGCCCAAATATAGGAGATTAATACAGAGGGGATTTTTTTGCCAATTAGCAATAATGAGTTTTCATTTCAAATTTTAAAATTAACTTCAAAATTTTTCATAAGCCTAGTGGATATTTTCTCCCAGCAGCTTTCCTGAAAGCATTCTTGACTTCCTTGTTCTGATTTCCAGATTAGTCAGAAAAAGAACTATCTGTAATGGAACTATCAGAGAAAAATCCCCTATAAACATAGATTTACAAACTAATTCTTTTAAGAGTTTAAAGATCAATTAATTCTTATAAACAAAATGTTTTTATTTATAATAATAACAATAGCTAACAGTTAAGTAGCATTGTAAGGTCTGCAAAGTGCTTTACCTATACTGTGTTTGAGAAATATAAAAACATAGGGAAAAGAGGAGAGACAAGTAGACAGAGTGAATGTTCCTTTAAGACGGAAATTTTTGTCTAAAGTACTATGTTCCCAAGAATTTAACAAATTGTTTTTATTTTAGAAACAGCAGGCATTTATTCCATATTTGTCAATGGGTTGTTGTTCAGTTGCTTTGATTCATTCACTACTCCTCCCCAAATGGCTGTATAGTAACTGTTGGAAAATCACTATATGGTTTGCAAAAGAAAAATTGTTATCATTCATTCATCCAGGTGTATCTGACTTTTCATAACCCAAGGAACACACCATGCCAGGCCCGTCTATGTTCTTCTGTCTCCTGAAGTCTGCTCAAGCTCATGTTTGTTACATTCATGGCACTATCTATCCATCTCATCCTCTGCCATCCCCTTCTCCTTTCTCCTTCAATCTT
The DNA here is from genome assembly GCA_028646595.1 of Phalanger gymnotis. NCBI lineage: Eukaryota > Metazoa > Chordata > Mammalia > Diprotodontia > Phalangeridae > Phalanger > Phalanger gymnotis. The sequence goes on along the minus strand of CM053623.1, from coordinate 450,502,506 downwards.
TCCTAACATCTGGGACTTTTCCCATGAGTTCTGTCTTCTCATTATGTGGCCAAAGTAGTTAAGTTTGAACTTTAGTATTTGTCCTTCCAATGAATAGGCTGAATTAATTTATCTAAGCGTTGCCTGATTTTATCTACTTGTCATCCAAGGGACTCTCAAAAGTCTTGTCCAGTACCACAACTTGAACATGTAGATTCTGCATCACTTAGCTTTCCTTATAGTGTGGCTCTCACAGCCATACATGGCTATTGGCAAAACCATAGCTTTGAGGATAGGGTCCTTTTTCAGCAAGGCGGTGTCTCTGATTTTTAATATGCTGTCCAGAGTCATAGCTTTGCTTCCAAGGAGCAAGAGTCTTTGAATTTCATGGCTATAGTTGCCACCTGTAGTGATCTTTGAGCCCAAGAATATAAAATCAGAAACTGCTTCCATTTCTTCTCCTTCTATTTGCCAGGAAGTAATAGGACCAGTTGCCAAGATCTTTGGGAGTAAGCTTCAGGCCAACTTTTACACTGTTCTCTTTCACTATCACTGAGAGGTTTCTTAATTCTTCTTCACCTTCTGCCATCAGAGTGGTATTGTCTGCATATCGGTTTTTGCTGATATTTCTCTTGGCAACTTTAATTCCACTTTTTATTCATCCAACCAGGCCTTTTGCATGTTGTACTCTGCATATAATTTAAATAAATAAGGTTACAATAGACAGCCTTGTCATAATCCTTTCCCAATCTTAAATTTGTTGTTCCATGTTTGGTTGTAACTGTTGCTTCTTGACCCACATACAGATTCCTCATGAGACAAAATGATATAGTACTCTCATCCCTTTGAGGACTTGCAACATTTTATTGTGATCTACATAGTCAAGTGCTTCAGTGTAGTCAATGAAGCAAAAGGAGTTGGGATTTTTTGGAACTCCCTTGCTGTCTCTATAATCCAGTGAATAATCCAGTTGGCAATTTGGTCCCTAATAATAATTATAATATAATTCATAGACTATATTAAAGATTGTTAATCATGTTATATACATTATTTCATTTAATCCATCCAGCATCCTGTTTAGAAATGTACTAAATATATTATTATCCAATTTTATAGATGCCTGGAAAAAGGTTGAGGAAGCACTAAAGGGGAAAATGGACAAAGTAACTTTAATAATGATCTTGAGTGGGAAGTCTTATTCCTAGGAAATAAGTGATATAGTTAGAGAAAAATTTCGCTCTCTCATGCCATTAATTGTTCAAAGGCCCCTACATGTAGAAAAGTTACTATTAGCTACTGTTGTTGCAGGTATTTCAGTATACTCAGTGCTCTGCCATCTTACTGAGTTTCAGGATGGATAAATGGATTTCTCAAGGGGCTCCTTGTTCTAGCTTGGTCCCAGAACAGTGAGTACTCATAGAATCACATCTAGATGAACATGGTGATCAGGAAGTGGATTTTATACATATCGGGGACCCCAAAAGCTTTTAGGAGACCATGCTCCCTTGGAGACACTTCAGAGCTTTTCAACCACCTCTTGAATAAAACAAATCATTAACTTTGCCCTGATCATAGGGACCAAATTCTGATTGCCCAAAGGAGACCATTCTTTCCTGGATGCCTTTGTTAATTTTAGCTCTTTGTCAATGAAGTGGAGCAGAAGGAATCTTGAGCACAGGGATAATAACACTTCTAGACCTCCCTCTACCCTCTTCTGGCTGTGAGATCTCAATGAAGGTGATGAACTGCTGCATGCCTCAGTTGATACACTTTTAAAAGGAAAATAATAATCCTTGATCTGCTTAACCAAAAGATCTATTGTGTTATTAGATCTAATGTGGCATTGCATTTGGAAGAAACAATGTGATGGAATGAATAAAGCACTGTACTGGGAATGAGGAGATCTGGGCTGGAGGCCAACTCTGCTCTTATTGGCTGTGTAACATTATGCGAATTAAATAAAACTTTTGAGCCTCATTTGTAGAATGAGGATTTTAATTTTACACACTACTTTACTTATAAGATTTTTGTAAAAAAATTGTAAAATTAAAAAAACACACTATCATTTTAACGATTACTAATATTGTACTCTTTTAAAAAATTTGTCCTTACCCCCTAATTTGGTTGACAGTGTACCAAACCTTACCCTAACTTGTTCTTTCTATTAGAAGTCTTCTTGAAGGACATATGTAAATTAATATAAAATGGACTGGTAGATCAAAGGAATACAGTAGATTTCATTTTCCTTGGCTTAACCAAAGTCTTGGACAAAGTCCCTCATGCAATTTTTGTGGACAAGATGCAAAGTAGCAGCCCAGAAAGTAGTAGTAGATTGGATTCTTGACCAGTTGAATTGCCAAATAAAAGGAGGAGTGATTAGTGACTCATTGTCAACTCAACTTTAATGAAGTAGCCCAGGAAGGTGTCTTAGGCCCTGTACCATTTCATATTTTATCATTGCATTGGAGGCAGGAGCCGTTTTGAAAAAAAACATTTTTACCACTTTCCCTCCAAATTAATATGTATATCTTTTACATGTTCATTCAAATACAATGTAATTCAATCCCTCAATACCCTCATAATTGTAGAATTTGTAGCATAGATCTTTTCTGTGTTCACTTGGTCAAATTTCACTGCTTTTCCTATCTTTTTTCTCCTTTGTATCTTTCTACCTTCTCTATAAATATATCAAGATCTATGTTATTAGAACCCAAGTTTGATGGATTTACTGTCTTTGATGATGAAAAATTTGCAGATCTTGCCCATTCTGTTTGTTGGCTTCCTGTTTTGATCCTTAAAAGCTATCCCAGTTTACTTTGCTTAGTTGGCTTTCTTGTCAAGTTTTTCTAAGCTACTTTTACTCCCCTTTCTCCTCTCTGCTTTCTTCACAATCTCCCATCATTCTTCTTCAGAAAGTGTCTTGGGTGAGTTTAAATTTAAATTGATATTCTTTTGGCTGTCATGTTTCACTCTCAAATGCTCTTCTGTTTAGAGACTTATTTAGGCTAAGATCCAGACAACCTTGACAGTGAAAAATGCTGAAATTACATTCATTTACCAAAACAAGATTTATACAATGCTTGTACTGTAGCAATAAAATGACTAGACAGGAAATCAGAATGTCTAGATTTTTTGTTTTTAGTTCTGCTGTTAACAGTCTATGTGACCTTGAGCAAATCATTCATCTGTTTAAGTGGAATTGGGAGATACCTGTTAGGTCATGTAGCAGAGCTATCCCAGACCTTATGTGCCAGTAAGGCAAAATGGGCTTAGTTCAACGGGTGCCCTTGAGGAGCTTGGCTTTTGTTTATTTTGTTTACTTTGAGTGAAAGGCACTTCAGGAGTTTTGGCTTTTGTTTACCTTGAAAGTACTTTCAGCTGTTAAGTGCTAAGCCCCAGGCCCAAAGCCCTATCAGGTGTGAAACCTGTGTGGGTGTAGTTGATGACTTAAGAGGTGCCAGCTGGGGAACCAATTGGTCTCTGGTCATTGAGGCGGGGCTTGAGAATGCCAGAGGCTTGGCTGCGAGGAGAGGC
>CM053623.1:450476580-450498493 GCA_028646595.1 Phalanger gymnotis | reverse complement strand
AATGGGGTACATTATTTCACATAAAAGTGGCAAGAAAAAGCAGTTCTGTAGAAAGAGAAGAGAAGGCGGGAGAGGGGGAATGAGTGAATCTTGCCCTCATCAAATTTGACCTCATGAGGGAATACCATACATACTCAATTGGGTATCTTACTCCACAGGAAAGAAGGAGGAAGAAGATAAAAAAGGGGGGATGATGGAAGGGAGGGCAGAAGGGGATTAAGGTAATAAAAACAAACACTTTTGAAAAGGGGCAGGATCAAGGGAGAAAATTCAATAAAGGGAGATAGGTTAGGAAGAAGCAAAACATAGTTAGTCTTTCACAACATGAGTATTGTGGAAGGGTTATACATAATGATACTCATGTAGCCCATGTTGAATTGCTGGACTTCTTAGGGAGGGTGGGTGGGAAGGCAAAAGCGGAGAGAATTTGGAACCCAAGGTTTTAAAAAAATAGATGTTCAAAAGTAAAAAAGTTTTTTTTTTTCATGCAACTAGAAAATAAGATACACAGGGAATGGGGCATAGAAATTTATCTTGCCCTACAAGAAAGGAAGGGAAAAGGGGATGGCAGGGGAGTGGGGTGACAGTAGAGAGGGCTGACTGGGGAACAGGGCAACCAGAATATATGCCATCTTGGAGTGGGAGGGGGGTAGAAATGGGGAGAAAATTTGTAATTCAAACTCCTGTGAAAATCAATGCTGAAAACTAAACATATTAAATAAAAAGAAAAAAAAGAAAAGCATGAGAAACAAGTCAATGACTAGCTAAAGGCGACCCAAAAAATACTGAAGAAAATATCACCTTAAAAAATAGACTAACTCTAATGGCAAAAGAGCTCCAAAACAACAAAGAGGAGAAGAGTGCCTTGAAAGCTAAAATTAGCCAAATGGAAAAGCAGGTCCAAAAGACCACTGAAGAAAATACTACCTTAAAAATCAGATTGGAGCAAGTAGAAGCTAGTGACCTTATGAAAAATTAAGATATTATAAAATAGAATCAAAGGAATGAAAAAAATGGCAGATAATGTGAAATATCTCTTTGGAAAAACCACTGACCTGGAAAATAGATCCAGGAAAGATAATTTAAAAATTGTTGGACTACCTGAAAGCCATGATCAAAAAAAGAGCCTAGATACCATCTTTCAAGAAATTATTAAGGAGAACTGTCCTATTATTCTAGAGCCAGAGGGTGAAAAAGAAATTGAAACAATCCACCAGTCACCTCTTGACCAAGATCCCAAAAAGAAAACTCCTAGGAATATTGTTACCAAATTGCAGAGCTCTCAGATCAAGAGAAAATACTGCAAGCAGCCAGAAAGAAACCATTTGAGTATTGCAGAAACACAATCAGGATTACGCAAGATCTAGCAGATTCTACATGAAGGGATAGAAGGGCTTGGAATATGATATTCCAGAGGTCAATGGAGCTAGGATTAAAACCAAAAATCACCTACCCAGCACAACTGAGTATCATGCTCCAAGGCAAAATATGGATTTTCAATAAAATAGAGGACTTTCAAGCTTTCTCAGTGAAAAGACCAGAACCGAATAGAAAATTTGACTTTCAAAACAAGAACCCAGAGAAGGATGAAAAGTTAAACAAGAAGGAGAAATCACATGGGACTTACTAAAGTTGAACTGTTTTGTTTATATTCTTACACGGAAATACAATGTGCATAATATGTGAGGCCTCAATATTAGTGTAGCTTAAGGGAATATACACATATAGAGAGACAGAGGGCAGAGGGTGAGTTGAATATGTAGGGATGAAATTGAAAAAAATAAAATCAAATTAAGAGATGAGAGAGGAATATATTGACAGAGGGAAAAAGGGAGAGATAGACTGGGGTAAATTATCTCACATAAAAATGCCAAGAAACGCAGTTCCGTAGGAAGGGAAGGGTGGGCGGGTGAGGGGGAGTGGGTTAATCTTGCTCTCATCGGAATTGACCTCAGGTAGTAATAACATACACACTCAATTGGGTATCTTACCCCACAGCAAAGAAGGAGGAAGGAGATAAAAAGGGAGGATGATAGAAGGGAGGGCAGATAAGGGGAGGAGGTGATCAAAACCAAACACTTTTGAAAAGAGACAGAGCCAAGGGAGAAAACTGAATAAAGGGGGATAGGATAGGAAGGAGCAAATCATAGTTATTCTTTCACAACATTAGTCTTGTGGAAAGGTTATACATAATGATATGCTTGTGGTCTATGTGGAATTGCTTGCCTTTTTAGGGATGTGGGTTGGGAGGGAAGAGGGAACAGAATTTGGATCTCAAAGTTTTAAAAACAGATGTTCAAAAACCAGTTTTTGCATGCAACTAGGTAATATGATATACAGGCAATGGGGCATAGAAATCTATCTTGCCCTACAAGAAAGTAAGGGAAAAGAGGATGGGGGAGAGGGGTGACAGAAAGAACAGCTGGCTGGGGAATGGGGCAACCAGCATATATGCCATCTTGGAGTGGGTGGAGAGGATAGAAATGGGGAGAAAAATTGTAATTCAAACTCTTGTGAAAATCAGTGCTGAAAACTAAAAATATTAAATAAATAAATGAATAGATAAATAAATGAATGAATGAATGTAAATGAATGAATGAATGAATGAATTGTCTTTTGTAGAGAGATGAGATAAATGCAATACAGCTGCTGATTGTCCCATAGTCTTTTGACATGCTGCCAGTGCTATTCAGAGATATCCTTCCTTCAAGCAGGAATTAGGTCCTCTCTGACTTATTTCTTCAGAAACACACACAAAATGTTTTATGGTCACCAGTGACAAAAAAGTTAATTGTGTGCCTTTTAGTCCTTCCCCTTCCCTGTCCTGAGTAGTTTGTATTAAATGTTGAAAACCAATGTATAGACCTTCCCCTCTAAGTGCTTTCCTACCATCTGCTTCCAACCAAAGCTGTGGGATTAATATTGATTGTGATAGCTATCTAACTATCTATGTTGCTGTTTTTCCAAAGTGAAAAATGAGACACAGAAATAAAAAAGGCAGATTATTGTTAGCCTGAGTTGGAGAATTCAGTCTTTTCCTATAAATACAATTAAATCTAATGAAGAGAGAAAAGAGGAATAAAGGAGAAGAGGCAGGAAGCAAATAAGAGAAAAGTCAAGACTGAGAGAAGAGATCAAAGAAAGCTGGCTAATATTTCACTAAGTTCCAGCTTTGTCCTGGAATTATTGTAGCTGCAAGGTCTACTCTATACCATGTACTGAAGTGATCATTTCCTAAGGGAACAGCTGCCAGTAGAAAACACTTGTATAGCTTTGGGAGTTGTCTGTCAAAAACATCACTGCTGGTTCATGGAACAGTAAATGTATGATATCTAAATTTGTGTCCTTCTCACAGCCTTTCTCTTTTTCATTTCTCCAGCACTGTCACTGTGGATGCAGAAGGTGGCTACAAATGGGGACATTTTGTGTTTTCATTCACCTATTCTTTTCTGCGTCCCAAAGTAATTACCAACCTGTGACTCAGCCTTCTTCAATTTTGAGTTAAAATCCCATCTATGGGAAGCCTTTGTTCATCCATCTCACGTCTAGTGCCTTCCCTCTTTTGATTATTTATAATTTATCCTGGATATGTCTTGTTTGTATAGTTACTTGCATGTTTTCTAGTGATTGTGAGTTCTTTGATGGCAGGAATTATATTTTACCTTTGTTTGTGGTATCAGTCCTTAGTGTGGTGCTGGGCACACAGTAGGGAATTAATAAATGTTTATTGGCTCAATTACTTAAGTGGTAATGCTTACTTTGTGAACAAAGTTAAGGTGGTCTTTGGGCTTCTGGTAAATACATAGTCAATCCCCAGATTCCACCATAAGCCTTTACACCTGGGCAGGACCTGCCACAGTTATGGTTCACTAACTTGGAGAACTTAGCATCATCTTTATCACCATGACCCATTAGAAGAAATTTTTCAAAAAAGTTGTGAATAGGCTGCTGTATGTTATCTAAATTTTCTTTTTATAATATCTTGAAAAAATCATAGCAAACAGAATCATACAATCCCAAGTCATTATAGTTCCTCAGAGGTCACCTATCTCAGCTCATATCTGACCAACAGTCACTTCTACAAAAGTCTGCGAAAAGGCATGTGAGGCTGGGAAGGGATAGAACTGGTTAAGTAAGAAGAATGAAAGATAAGAGAAATGTAGCTTTGGTAGCTATTAGGGTCCCCAAGGCATTATGCTTAACAAGAAACTTCAACTAGAATCTCTAACACAAGAAATAAAATCTAGCTAATAAGGTCACATTTAGACTTCATGGATGAGATTCATAACTAGAATGCGGTTGTAGAAAAGTTTTTTTTTAACAGACTATATGCTTATATGAGAAAATCCAGGAAGTAGTTGTGGGGAGGCATTCATACTAATATTAGCATAGTGGTATACCGTTATAAATAACAATTAATTGGAAGAGGAAATGGATCAGGAATTAAATAAACATTAAAAACTTGGCAAGATGGAGTGATATATTAGTGATGGGGGCCTTCACTTACATGGGCATCTGCCTGAATGTTTTTCTTCTCTTCTCTTCTCTTCTCTTCTCTTCTCTTCTCTTCTCTTCTCTTCTCTTCTCTTCTCTTCTCTTCTCTTCTCTTCTTTCTCCCCCTCTTTCTCTCTCCTCTCCCCCCTCTCTCTCGCTCTCTTCCTCTCTCTCTCTCTCTCTCTCTCTCTCTCTCTCTCTCTCTCCCCTATCATTTATCTATCTATTTATATATCTCTCTGTCTCCTAAAATAACAGCTACTAATTTTTATCTATCAGAAGTTCTAAAGTGAAGGAACAAATATGAGGAAATTCTGTATTGGTTTTGATTTTATAAGGCACGAGGAATAGTTCGGTAGGATCAAAATAAATGGGAATCATATAAGAGTAGGGTGAAAGTAATTAAATTATCCTAAAATTTGAAACAGATAAGGAAAGGAAAACTAACACTTGTCAGACATTCACATTAGGTTTGGGGACAGTCAATTGCAGGTATTCCAACACAAGGATAAAGTTGCATCTTAGGGGGTGATTATACAGTAATTTTAAAATTGAAGAGATAGAAAGATCTCATGAATGAAAGTTTGAAGACACAGAAAGAAAAATCGACAATCAAAAAGACTTGGATATGAAAAAAAAATCTTCAGGAAAAAAGGAGAGGTAACCAAGGATGAATACAAGAGCAAATAATTTCTTATAGCAACAGAGTCAGAGGAGTGTCAAGATCCAGGATAAGGGAAGCCCAGAAAGCTAAAGACTACAAAGAGGCTTGTTTTTTTAAACTGGCCATTTAGGGAAACAAAAAATAATCAAATAGGAATTATACTGATTGTTAATGTTGATAAAACAAGTACAATGAAGGACAAGTAAAGGCAGAGCTGCTCAATTTGATTTTTGTTGATATTTTTTCTGACAAAGATAATTATCTTTGAAATTAGAAGAATAAAACAATTATAAGTAAGAGGGAGTTGATACTAAATATAAAAGGAGCTAATACATATATTAGTGGAGAGAAGGGAAGAGGCCAGGCTTCCGTGTGCTGAGCTATGTGCTAAGCTCTTTATTGTCTCATTTGATTTTCATAACCCAGCATCATTGATTTTTCTAAGGCTGAATTTGAACCCCTAGACTTCTTCAGTCCAGTCCCAGTGCTCTATCCACTCTCCCAAAGCTGCATCTTTAAAGTTTGAAAAGTACTTTAAATATGATGAATCATTTGATCCCCACAACAACTTTGTGACATACATGGCTAACAGGAAAACTGATTTCACCTTACACTGGATGAAGACACCCAATATCCAGTCAAATAGAGGAGGTCCTCTGTACTCTGCATTTGAAGGAACATGTTCAGTTGTGGGTTGCATATTTAGGAAGGACATTGATAGAGTAGAGATTCTCCAGAGGAGTTCATCCAGCATGGAGAAGATCTTAGAAATCTTGCCATATTGGGATTGGTGGAAGGAGCTGAAGGTGTTTATCCTAGAGTAGATGAAATGTGGGTATCATGGCAAGGGTTGGGATTAAAGTTGTCTTCAAGTATCTGAAGGCCTGACATACAAAGAAAGGATTTGTTTTTTTTTTATTTATACCTAAAGTGAAGAACCAGGAGAAAAGGTGAGGAGTTAAAAAGATAAAAATTTAGGTTCAACATAAGAAAAACTTTCCAAAAAATAGTGTTATACAGATGTGGAAGGTATGGCTTTGTTATATATTGGAGTTCCCCTCACTTGAAATCTTGAAGGGAGGGCTAGTGGATCTCTTGATATTTATATATTGTCAAAAATTAAGTGCTATAAACATGAGTTACCGTGACCAGCCCAATTTATTGGGTTTGTATATGTCGTGCACACATATATACATGTACACACATATATACACACATACACAAGTATATATACATAGACATATACATATATATATACATATATGTACGTGCATGTGCATACAAATACATGTATACATACAAATATACATATGTGTGTATATATCTATATCTCCATACATACATAATAAAGGGAAAAAGAGACAGAGATCAAAAAGTTTTATTTCTAATTTCATGGGAAATTTGGAATCCTAGCCCTTCTTATTGTCACTGTGTCAATGTACAAGTCACCTTATCTCAGAGCTTGTTTCCTCATATGTTAAAATGAATTGCACCCATATCATAGGATTGTTCTGAGGAGGAGAGGATTCTGGGAAGTGCTTTGTGAACGTTAAAGCTCTAGTTTAGTTTTATCTACAGGTTTTCTTTTCATTACTAACACTACTGCCAGGACTGGTGGTCTCCTTCACAAATCCCTTACGGTCTTTTACTCATAGGATACTATGGACGTCAGTTTGCTCATCAGTTGAGAAAAGGGATTAGACTAGATGACCTCTGAGATCCTTTCCAGTTCTAAATTGATGATCCTGTGATATATTTAATATGTATAATTTGAAGATGTTCATTGATCTACATAACACTACAATAAAACAACTTTTTTCTTATGTAATTAATGTGGAACTTATTAATAAGAACAAAGTAAATAATTAAAACTCTCTCATAGACTATTAGAGGATGAAAAAAAATCTATTTTTACGACTAACTAAAATCAAGGCATTTCCTTTAATTTAATAGGAGAACTACTGAATAGAATGCAAACAACCCACTAAGAGTCAAGATTTATATTCATGTTGGTTTCATCCATGATGCTTTTGAACCATTTTGGTAATTGATACTATTAAATCAAATCTATGTTTATGGCAATCTTTCTAACTGATGTACTCAAGGTTGGTTACTCTAAAGTTCCCCAGACTAGAGAGAGCCCACAGAGTGGATAAGAGGAAAGTGTTTGCCAAGAATCAAGTGCTATAGACATGAGGGTTACTGTGCTCAGTACAGATTATTGGGATTTTACATGATCATCGATGAGTAGGGGCTATGAAAAACACAAAGACATAGAGGAAATATCATAGAAGTGTTACTCCACTCCAAAGTACCAGTATGGCAATGTGTGTAGTGTAGAGGGAGTTGATCCTTGAGCCAAGAGTTTGTGGATTTCAATTCCACCTCAGACCCTGGTCATTGTATATATCTGAACAAGTCATTTAAGTCACTCAGCCTCCAATTTCTTGACCTCTAAAAGGGAAGTAAAAATTATTTGGGAGATTCACACAGTTTGGGGGAGATTGAAATGAGAAAACTGTCATAAAGCACTGCAAAAGCTGAAGTGCCATTTTTTGTTATTCATTTGTGTCCAACATGTTGTGAACCCATTCACATATAAATGTGGGAGAGAAAGGACTATATTCAATTAAAGTTTATGCACAAACTCCCTCAAGAATTTAATACAGTGCCCTGCACACAGTATACTTTTAATCAATATTATTTAATCAAATATTCATTAGTATCACATAGTTGCCCATACCTCAGATTGCTGCTTCAATTACTGAATGCTGATAAGCTTGAAGAACTGCAAACAGAAAAAATATATGGTGTTTATAGAGCACTTGCATGTTTGAATGCAATTTTCATACATGATCTCATTTGAGCCCTAAGACCACCCTATGAGAGAAGTACCAAAAGTGTGATTATGCACAATTTATGGATAAGATAGTAGAAACCAAGTGACTTACCCATGGGGAAAGAATGAGTTAGCATCCGAGAAAGAGATTTTTATGCAGGTCTTCCTGTCTCCAGGTCGAGCAATGTTTCCATTATACCATGTTACTGTCACATGACCACAGCAGTCTTAAATTGGACATCTTACAACCTACCTGTCTTGATATAGAGAAAGGTGGCCAGGATTCCAAAGAGGAGAATTAGACAAGAATTTTATATTCAAAGTTGGGCCTTGAAGTCCCAAACATAGGAAGCATGTGACCCTACTGGAGAAACTTCACTAGTCTCTAGGTAAAGAGGCAGAGTAGTAACTCCTGGCCATTGATGTGGCACGGCTGGCAGTATAGTTAGGAATGCCCACTCCTACCCTCCATTCAGCTCATCCTCAGCAACCAGAAAAGGAACTGTATGGGTGAGTGAATGACTCAGAGGATTTGATACCCACAAGCTGGTACCACAACACCGAGCCTTACAGTGGAATGTTTCAATGTCAGGAGCTAGAGTCAGGGAAGAGGCTGGGACTTTATACAGACCTGGGAGCCAAGAAGCTCTTGGGAGATGATGCTCCCTTAGAGATCTTCCTAGCTCTGCACCCAACTCATGAACAAAACAAGCCATTAAATTCTGCTCCAACCATGGGGAAAACTATTTTCTCATGGGTACTTTGTCAATCTTAGCTTATTGTTAACAAAATGAGGTAGAAAGGCACCTGGACAAGACCATTGACAAAAGTTGGATGCTAGTCCTGTGTCTGTCATCTACTAGTTCTGGGACATTGGCCAAGTCACTGAACATCTAGAAGTCTCAGTGAATTCATTCTTCGAATGGGTGTAATAATGTCAGACCTGAACACAATCAAAAGGTTCTGGTGAAGACCTAATGTGATACTGAACATAAAAGAGAGATAGGACAGTGAAAAGGTCTCCCTAAACTGGGGTAGTGAAAGATTAATAAATTTGGTATTAGAAAATCTGGGATTGAATTAGAGGTTACTGTGAAAATTTGGGCAAGTCATTTATCCCGGTTCAACCTTGATTTCCTTATTTGTAAAATGCAAATAACCATATTTGTATGTTCTAACTCTTGGGACCATTGTCAGCATGGAAATTTGTAAATTATAAATTATCTTATTATTATGAATATCACTGAGCTTTTAAAAATTGCTCAGAGTTTTCAATTTGCCTATTTCCTCAAACTCCATCTGATCCTGTCCCACTCTATTTGTAGGTCTGTTTCTTGAGGACCCATACCCTTAAAGTTCTAGTGCAATGGTGACCAGGGGAATGTTGTAGTAATTATTCGGCAAGGCTTAACTAGATCCTTTGACCAGCCCCCTCCTGCTATTCTTGGGGTCAAGATGCAGAGAAAGACAGTAAAAAACCCAATGTGGCAGATTCAGAATTTTAAAATACTTGAAGTGCTTAAATATATACTTAAATATATATATATATTTATACATATATATATATACTTAAAATACTAATATATATATATGTATATATATATACTTAAAATACTAAGGATCCAATGATGGTTTATCATCAACTTGAAAGATGGTCTATCCTAAGTCTCTCCCTGCTGTATCTCCCCAACAATGCAAAACCAACTTTTTTTTTTTTACTTTCTATATATTTTATGTTTACTTACATGTGTATATTTATTTTCACCCAATAAAATTTAGGTTATTATGGACAGAATCTAGATTCTTGTAGTCTTGGTATACTCAGAACCTAAATTGGGCCTTAATTAAAGTGGCCTAATAAATTACTGTGGAATTAAATTAATTTATTTGCTTCCTGGACAAACAAATATTGTCATCCTTATCAATCAAATTCCCAGATGGAAGAAGTCCAGGTGGAACAAGTAACATACTGTGTGATCTATTAAAGATTTAAAAATATCTCAGAAGGCCAGGATTTCTGTTTAAATCTAACAAGATGAAATTTTGAAAGGAAACAAGCAAATTTTACACTTGTGTTACTTGCAGTCCAATATGTTTGCTCCAAAATATTGAAGCTCATGTTCTGGATTCCCACAGATTGGGTTCAGGATATGTACTTGTATGTGTGTGTTTGTACATGTGTGCATGCCTTAAATAACTAAAATGATAACTTTTAACCTCAAACTTGTAAGAAAAATTCATACTACTTAATTACAAATTTTAAATTATAATATACATATAATTTTGAAAATTCTAAATACAAATTTATAAAACTTCAATTAATTATTACAACAATTTTGTGTGAGACATATTAGGAGCAGTAAAAGAAGTAATCCTGCAGGAACTCAAATGTTTGCTAACATGTCAGATTTCATTATAAATTTCTTTGTTCTATAACCTTTATTGAACACAAATGATATTACAATAAATTAAGTGATAAATTGGTATATATTTACATGATGTAGTACATGTATGTAATTAAATTTCAGTGCTAGATGTTTTAATTTGAGCAAATGATTGTAATATTTGGCTGAATAGCAGAAGCAGTCTAAAACCTGATTCCATATCAAGTATATGTCTGCATTTTGATTCCATAGAAGAATAAGATGAAAATGATTTCTCTCACAAACATGAAGTATAAAATTTTAGAAGAATTTTATACATTTTTGCAAGGGAGAAAAAATATTTTAAAAATAATTTATCCATTTAACCAATCACTGAAAATAACTAACTATGATATGAACAAGTTGCCCACTACTGGCTAAAAATCTGTTGGTTAGCAAGTATTTCTTAAGCAAGTACTAGGTGATAGGCACTGTCTTAAGTGCTGAGGATACAAAAAGAGGCAGAAGACAGTCCCTTCCATCAAGGAGTAGAATGGGGAATAACAACTACGCTGAAAGTTCAATTGCATATACTTCTGTTTTTAAACAATATTTATATATATACTAACCGTCACAGGGAAAGAATTTCTTCAGACAGTACATTGTTCTCTCAGCAGCAATGTGTTGGCACAGTGGATAGAGCATTGCGCTAGCAGTATGACCTTGGGCAAGCCATTGAACCTCTGTTTGCTTCAGTTTCTTCAATGGTAAAACGGGAATAATGATAGCACCTGTCTCCCAGGGTTGTTATGGGGATCAAATGTGATAGCATTTGTAAAACACTTAGTCCAGTACCTAGTGTGTGATAGGTACGATATAACTGCTAGCTATCATTACCATCACCATCACCATCACCATCACCATCATCATCATCATCTCCATCATCTTCATCATAATCATCAACATCATCATCATCATCATCATCATCATCATCATCATCATCATCATCATCATCATCCTAGTACTGGAACACTGGCTAAACCCTCACAGAAACATTGTTACCACCAGCTCATCTGAGAATTTGCCAAGTTGAAGAACAGTAATGTATGTTGAAGACGAGTTTAAATTGGAAAATGTCAGCCTCGATATTGCAATGAGACACAAGATAAGGTTTGTTTCTGCAGAAAACTTCTAATGGTCCATGATGATTTCAAGAAGCTTGTAACGAGAATGCCTAGTGAATTTGCTTTCCAAATCTCCTGATGATTTGTCTTCAAGAACACAAAGGTTCATACTATGTTTGTAACATAACATGATGAAATTTCACAGCTGATGAGGCACCCTTTCATAGTAAGAGAAGGAAACAAGAAAGCCA
This sequence comes from Phalanger gymnotis, assembly GCA_028646595.1. NCBI lineage: Eukaryota > Metazoa > Chordata > Mammalia > Diprotodontia > Phalangeridae > Phalanger > Phalanger gymnotis. The sequence goes on along the minus strand of CM053623.1, from coordinate 450,486,758 downwards.
AACTATGGCATTGAGCAGAATGAATAGGAGGGAATGCACTTGTGTATGAGCATCCGTTGAGAATCAGTTTGCATTCAAACGTAGGACCTTTGTGGTATTTGGAAATAATTTGAGAAGTTGCAAAACTGAAAGAATCCCCTCACACTTAAGAGAAGCAGTCCAAGAGTTGGATGTAATATTTGCACATGCCTTTAAATTGTGCAGGCGATTCAAACTGTGCAGAAACGGCCTAAAATACTTCAAATATGTGCATGCTTGTCACAAAGGAAAAAGAGATTTGTTACATAATTGAGTAATTATTTACTTTTTATGACATAGATAAAATGTGATTAGCTCCCTCTCCTTGGAATATTGGTGAACCTCAAAGAATTTGTGAGCTACTAAAAGGAAAATACTGCACTAAACCATTCTACCTCTAATCTGTGGAACTATGCTGGCTCCTAGGCCAGCCTTTCACAAAGTAAATGGTTATAAAGTATTTATTGAATTTCTTTGAAAAAAGTGAATGGAAGCCCAACTCTGACCCCAATATCCCATGTGTAATGATATCTTCAGAATGTAAATTCTTCAAGGCCTTGGTCTTCTCCCCTGACAATACTGACTATGATTTTCTTGGTTGGTCAAGCCTGTTGTGTTTATTGAAGGGAGTCATGTGGCTTACCTTGCATGCTATATTGGCAAACATAAAACGTAGTAATGAATAAGTGAATGATGAAAAAGCATTTATTTGGAGCTTGCTATGAGCTAAGTACTGTGCCAAATAATGAGGATACATGCTGAAAAGTAAAAGTCTCTACTCTCAAGAACACATATTCTAATCAGGGAGATGATACGTAAGTCATTAGAACACATCTGCCTTAACATCATTTCCATTGATATTATTATCCGTTTATATTTTCATTGATAAAAACTATATCAATGTCTAATGGTTAACCATTTAACATTGCCAATGAATGTGATGGCAAAAATATTTTCCCCTTTGGTCTTTAGTAGCATTGGCTACAGAGAGGGCAGGGAATGAAGAATTGGAGAAAATGTTTCCAGATTACTTCTTTACAAGAGCTACTTCCCTGGATGATGGCTTCAGGGAATATTCTGGGTGCAGGGCGGGCAGTCACAGAATTTCCATTAGCGGACCTTAGCTTAACTGACTTTCAATGCAATTGATTAGTGATTAGTGCTGGTGGTGATGGAGAGAGTAGTCTCTTACCTCCAAGGTAGCACACACCTTCTAGGGTTGTTATGAGAATCAAATGAAAAAAAAATTATAAAGCACTTAGCACAATGCCTAACACTTAGTAGGTCCTATGCAAAATTATTTAATATTATTTTTGCTGTGATTTAGTAGTAGTAGGAGTAGTTGTTGTTGCTGTCGTAGGTAGTAGTAGTCCTGTTCTCCACATCAGTTTCTTCTATCAATTATCAGTGGTAGGCAAAGACTAGATACTGGACTCCAGTTCACTGGCTCTTTCCACAAGGCTCTAAGGGGTATTGGTGTCAAGATGGTGTTTATGGGCATTTGATCTACCTGCTACATTCTGGCTCTTCCTCAGGTGGCCTTGTTGTTTGAAGACATGTGGTCATGGTAATAATGATGATGGCACCTTCTCTACAGGATTTATACTCTGAATAAGGACTGTAGAAGCTGGGCTGGCACTTTGGAGAATACTCCTTGAAATAGGCTTTGAATGCATTAGGCTGTTACTGCCCTTCTGTTATTCCTGATGCCAGACTCTTCATGGGGTCTCAAATGAGGTCTCTTTGTAGTTTCCTTGGTAAGAATCCTTGAGATATTTACCATTCCTTCTCCAGCTCATTTTATAGATGAGAAACTGAGAGACAAATAAAGTTAAGTAACTTGTCCAGAGTCGCACTGATAAAAAATGTCTGAGGCTACATTTGAACTCAGGTCTTCCTGACTCTAGGACCAGCATTCTATCTGCAGTGTCACCTAGCTGATCTCCTCATTGGCATGCATTAGAGATGAGATTTCAACCCAGGTCTCCTAGTCAAATATCCTATGCAAACTACCACATAGCCTCATTTTACAAATGAGGAAATTGAGACTCAGAAGTTAGTGACTTGCTCAAGGTGACCCAGACAGAAAATGGAAGAGTTGAGATTTATATTAACATCTAGTGATGCTAAGCTGTGTTTTCTTTCTTGGCAAATAATTGGTTGCCTTAATCTTGTGTTAAGAAAAGGCTGATTGACCACTTGTTATATTATTAAGGCAGAATTCTTGATTTCAAAGAGAATCATGAATGTGCCTGATTGGTCCAGAATTGCAGGATATAAGGAATTCTCTAAGTAGAAGGAAGAGATGTTAAAAAATTATTCAAGCTCCAAAATAGGAGACCCATGGACCAGTGTCCCCAATTCGATATCTTGGCAAGAACCTTCCAAAACCAATATGCCCATCTCACAATAGTGACCAGGAGGTTACAGAAAAATATTATGGCAGCAAGCCAAGCCATACTGGTGCTTCCCCCCAATTCTAGGGCCCTCCAGTAAGAAGATTACCCACTGGCCTCAAGCCCTTGCTCAGCACTCTCCAGTCTGCACGAGCCTTAGTCCTGCTTTTAGTATTGCCTGCTGCTGCCACTGCTGACACCACAGCAGCCAAGGCTGCTCCTTTTCCTCCCTCCACTATGTCTCAATTATCAAGCTATTTTCTCTCCTTTTATATAGTCACCAGATGTCATCCCATCGATTAGAACATCATCTGAGTGACCAGAACTCAGGTGCCTACCACTGGCTCCAGTCTTAGCCACCCCCCTAGGACCCTGAGAGTCCCCTCTGAAGCCTATTCAAATGGGTTGGAAAGATCTTCTCATTTATTAATTGCCTTTACATTCGATCCCAATATCTTTCACATCCATTACATAGGCAACTTGTGTCTAAATAGGTACAAACTCTTTTCCCCCCTTTTTTGTACAGTAGAATCCCCCCTGAAATGAGCACATTACTTTTGCAAAATACTTAACATAATATCTCATCATCAGAGTGGCCACATGGCTCACTTGTCGGCCCCTAGATCTTTGTATCCATTACGTATGTCAATGGGAAACAGGTGTCAATAATACCATAACAACAAAACAATACAGCAAGGATAATACAAAATAAGTACACAAAACAATATCATCATTCCTCCCCTCGAATGAATGGGGCTCAAAATCTTGGTGTAAGGAGCAAAGGTCCCATTCTCCATAGCTTCTTCTCACTGCAATTGGACCTGGAGCCGTCCTTGCCCCAAGAGGTCAAGAGTCTCATTCAAGAGGTCAGTTCTTTAGCAAGCTGGCAGGAGTTCCAGGAATTCCAGGTGCTTAGGCAGTCAATCATCTGAAAGTGTAGGGTACTTAGGGTACTTAAGCCTAAGAGAGCGAGAACAAGCAACAAAGTTAACCAAAACAAAGAATAAAAAGGACATGTATGGGTTATTATACTTCAAATAAAATCATCTCAGTGTTCATTGAGACTTTGATTATGCAGATTTGATCTCATAGCCTAACTCAGATATACAAACTTTCATCTGTTAATCACACAAGATCACCTTCCCCCAGAGTGGCTTGTGGCATTTATCAGCATCAGCCATACTTCCAGAGTCCATGAATCTATTATTATAGAACTATTCATGGTAAAATATATGGTTCAGGGGTACTATTCAGTAATTGTCTTCCCTTGAATAGACCACCGTTACAGTATTGTCCTTCCCATGGGCTATGACTTCTGCAGCCTTTGGAACGTCATCCAGCTTCTGTTTTACCCATACTTTAGCTCCCAATTTTATTCCATCAGTAGAACCAAAAGCATCCTTTCGTGTGAGAGTTATTTTGGAAGAAGGGTCAGTTTTCACAGAGGTTATTTTTTTCACAGGGGATAATAATCACTTGGACTATCTTATCATTTCTACAAAATTGCACAGGTTTTTACCTAAATTCTGGAGTATTACAATAATTTCTCTTTGATAATTAGAATCTATCACTCCAGCCAATACATGTGCTCCTTGAACTGGTTTAAGTAATATCCATCCAAAATGATTCCTGGGGATTCTCATACATACTCCAGTAGAAGTTTTTCTTATCTCTTTCCTATTCAACCTAAAATTCTCTGTACAATGTAAATCATATCCTGCCAAACCAAGTGTTCCTGGACATGGTGGTAGGACATCTTTCCTCACAGTCCAAAATTCAATATTTTGGATCTCATGTGTTTGCTGTTCTCTAATCTGCAGATCTGGGGTCATCATTCTGGCTAGAGGTGTACTCCCTCCTAAGGGCCTATTATTTAAATTACATAAGGCAATAGACAAATTATCCTTCCAATGTCGATATGAATTATTAGAGCTTAATTTTCTTAGCTGTTCCTTCAGCAATGCATTCATTCTTTCAATTAGCCCAGATGCTTGTGGGTAATATGGAATATGATATATCTACTCTATATTATTCAATACATGATATCTTTTCATTTCATTACCCTTGAAATGTGACCCATTTTCATTTTGAATCTGCATCGGGGTTCCATAGTATAAACTTAGAATATCTAGGGTTTTACAGGTGTTTTTCTGAGTTGCATCCTTATAAGGACAAACCACTAGTATACCTGAATAGGTGTCGACACATGTACATATATATTTACATCCCTTATCATGGGGTAGTGATCTAATATAATCTATCTGCCAAATCTGGGCTGGAACTTTTCCCCTTGCTATTACTCAAATTACTATCCTAGGAACAGTTCGTTCTTTTTCTAATTGACATATACAAAACTCCTCTGTTATTTGTTTTAACAATGCATGAGAGATACTAATACCTCAATCCTGTGCCCATCGATGGGTGGCCTGGACTACTAAATGGCTGGCTGTCTGGTTGACCCATTTTGCTAAGGTTGGGTCATCAGTTGGGGTAGGAGTAGGGACAATGCATTCAGTAGCAATCTTTGCTAGCTGATCCGTGGGTGCATTGTACTCACATTGTGGTGAGGTCAGGGTCAGGTGAGCATCAACATGAAAAACTGACAAATTCGTAACCAGAGACATATCCCATATATCTTCCCATAACGCTTTACCCCAAACTTGTTTGCCATGAATCTCCCAATTCTGATTCTTCCATATAGGCATCTACGTAGCTAACCCACTAGCTTCTGCCCATGAGTCAGTAAATATATGACACTGTCCTCTTTTCTCTGCCTTGATAGCTTGATATACTGCCATCAGTTCAGCATATTGGCTACTTCCACCTACTCCAGAACTTTCCAGAGTTCGCCTAGTACAGGAGTTATAGGCTACTGCTTTCCAATGTCTTTTCTGTCCCAAATATTTTGCTGTCCTATCAGTAAACCAAGTATGTTTCTTCTGTTCCTCGATTAATCCATCTTATCCATTATTCCTTTTCACTAAGGTAGGTACCAACTGTTGCTTAGGTTCAGGGGGTTTATCATTCCCCTCAGTGTCAGTGTTTGTCACAGATTCATGTAGAGCAGAAACTCCACTTTTGTCTACTCCCGATCTATTCTGAATATACCACTTCCATTTGATTATGCTCGCCTCTTGCGCATATCCAATTCTGTGGGAAGCTGGGGTATTCATTACCCAAGTCATTATTGGAATTCCAGGCCTTAATACCACTTCATGACCCAGAGTCAGTTGCTCAGTTTCTACCAAAGCCCAATATGCAACTAACATCTGCTTCTCAAAAGGTATATATTGCGTTCCAGATGAGGGCAGTTTCCTTGACCAAAAGCCTAATGGCACACTTCGGCTCTGTTGTTTTTGCCACAGACTCCAATTCTCATACTCATCTTGTACAGTCACTTGTAACTCCACTGACTCATTTTGCATAGGCCGTAAATCCAGAGCTAATTTTACAGCAGCTTTTGCTTCCTCAAAAGCTCTCCTTTGTTCAAGTCCCCAATCAAATTTGTATTTCTTCTTGGTGACTTTATACAAGGGTTTTAAAATCTGTCCCAAATGTGGGATGTGGTGTCTCCAATAACCAAATAGCCCTATGAACTTTTGGGCCTCTTTCTTATTAGTAGGGGTGGGAAAATCCTGGATTTTTTGTCGAGCTTGTGGAAGAATTTCTTGCAGTCCTCTATTCCACTGTATCCCCAAGAATTTTACAGTTTGAGCTGGCCCTTGAACCTTTGCAGGGTTAATTTCCCATCCTTTGCTTTTCATATGGTCAATTAATAGTGTCAAACTCTTCTCCTCTTCTTTTACATTTTCTCCCTGTATCATGATGTCATCTGTGTAATGGGTAAGCTATACAGCAGGTAACTTTAATTCATCTAAATGCTCAGCTACAATCCTGTGGCAAATACTTGGGCTATGAAGATATCCTTGTGGCAGGTATGTAAATGCATACCGTCGGCCTTGCCAAGTAAAAGCAAACTGGTCCCATTTCTTGGGGTCTATTGGTATCATAAAGAAGACATTGGCCAAATCAATAACTATATACCAAGTCCCTTCATGTTTCTGTATTCTCTCTATTAAAGTAATAGTGTCTGGAGCAGCAGCATACAAGGGAGGAGTCACTTTGTTCAGCTGTCTATAATCTACCATCACTCTCCACATTCCATTTGACTTTTGAATTGGCCAGACAGGGTTATTCCATCGAGTGGCTGTAGGGACTAACACTCCTGCTTCAACATATTCTTTTATAGTACTGGCAATTTCATCTTGCCCACCTGGCACATGATATTGCCTCAAAGTAATTACTTCAGAAGGTTCTGGCAAAGTGATTGGATCCCTCTTTATTTTCCCCACTAAAACTGCATTAACACCTGTTTTCCTCACAGCAAATTGGTATTTCCCTTCAGGTAAATTTAAGGTAATACTGTTCAATATGTCTATTCCAATGATGTATTCAGGTATCGGCACAATAACCACAGTACATTCTTTCTTGGGCAATTGTCCAATTTTCATCATCACTTTAATTTGTCTGGCTGATATTTCAGCCCCTCCTAATCCTGTGATGGTAATAGGAGTTCCATGCATGAACTTGTCCAGATTTCCATAGCTGAGGGTGGCCTCTGCCCCAGTATCTATTACTAGTTACCATACTTGACCCATTTTTCCAATATATGCTCAAGTTAATGTGGGGTCTTCAATCCAGCCTGTGTATTTCCTTAATTTGGACTGGGGCTTGGCCTCTTTCCTAGCATTCCCTAGCGTGTGACTCACTTGAGTGTGAGGATTCAGGGTCTGTAGCATCTACAGGAGCAGTTCTTAGTTCCCTATTTTTTCTGTTATCAAGTCCTTTATCTCAGTACATTCTGTACAGTTCATTGCTTGGAATGCCATCTATCATTTCAAAGTCTACCCCTGCTCTCAATAGAGCAGTGAACATTTCTTTTCTTGTCACTCCATTTTGGTGCCAAAGTTGCTGGCTATTTATTCTCCTCTCTCAGGGAGGTCTATCCCTTCCCCAGTCTCCTAAATCACTTAACTGTGAAATCTTATCTATCACCACCGAAAGACAACTCTCTATTTCCCCAAGTAACGGAGTCAAAATTAGGTGTTTATAAGCAGGAGGAGCTGTCCTGACTTATTAAATTCCTGTGAAGGACTCCCAAGGGATCATCATAATATGTGTTTGCAGTTCCTGTCATGATAGCAGTCTTCATTACTTTCTCCTTTAGTTTTATGATACAACCTGTACGTGAATACCAAGGTTTATTCTCAGTGGGCCACATAGAATCAGTAGCATATCTCTTATTACATCCCTCAGTGGCTAACACCAACAGATTAGTCTTGCTATCACCATCTCTTTGCTTATGATGTTCCCTAAATGCTTGCTGAACTAGAGGATCATGGCTGATACATATGAATCTCATATAATCCGCCCTATCTACTGATATTCCACTGGCCCCTTGATAATTAAGTCTTACCATCCAAGATATTAATGGTTATCCCATTCTTTGGGTGAATCTACTCAAAATGTCTGTGACCTATTGCTGTGAGAAATCTTCCTCAATTTCCCTCATAACTGAATTATCACCTTGGGTTTCTGTCCTCTTCCTTTGTATGGGACAAATGTCTCTCTGAGTGTTTGACCATCTATCATTCTTTATGCAAGGGACGTCCTGAAGTCTAGTAGTGTTTGGTGACTCAGCCCCTGACATTGTCTCATTTTCTCTCCACTCCCTTCCCCTGCCACCATGGCAAAGACAAAGCAGACAGTCAGGCTCGACCTGGGCTGGGTTGAAATGCACTCTTGGCTTATTTGGCCTCCTATTTTTCATAGCCACATTAACGGAAAAATTCTCATTTGAGTCAGCTGACTCTTGAGCAGCAATTTGTTCTCCTGCTTTCTGAGATTCATCATCTTGCTGGGGGTAGGAGTGCCCTTATTTCTTTTACTTATTCTCAATCTTTCATATACTAGCCAGTAGGCTGATGACACTATCCATCTTTGCCTGGATAGTGATGCCCTTGACTGAATCCTAACCTCTTGTAAACATCTTTCCAAATCCCTGGGATCTCTTCTCTGTAGCCTTGGTTCCCAGTTTTCACAGAGTCCAGCTCTTTTAGCCCATTCCTTTGCTAGGGAGAAATAAAATGGGTCCTCTCACCCTGGTATAGTCATCTCTTCCTCAGAAGTTCTTCTGCTTCTAAATAGAGATCCTATACCCAGCGATCCCATCCTGGTCACCAGATATATCATTAAGGCAGAATTCATAGCCCGAATGGTCTAGAATCACAGAATACAAGGAATTCTCCAAGTAGAAGGCAGAGGAGTTAAAGTATTTATTCAAGCTCCAAAATAGCAGACCCATGGACCAGTGTCCCCATTTTGATATCTTGGCAAGAACCTTCGAAAACCAATATGCCCATCTCACAACAGTAACCAGGAGGTTACAGAAAAATATTATGGCAGCAAGCCAAGCCATACTGGTGTTTTCCCCCAATTCTAGGGCCCTCCAGTAAGAAGATTACTCACTGGCCTCAAGCTCTTGCTCAGCTCTCTCCAGTCTGCATGAGCCTCAGTCCTGCTTTTAGTAGCACCTGCTGCCACCACCACCACTTCTGCTGCTGCTGCTGCCACCACCACTGCTGCCACTTCTCCTTCTCCTCCCTCCACTCCTTCTCAATCTCCAAGCTATGTTCTCTCCTTTTATATAGTCTCCAGATATCATCCAGATATCAATGAGAACATCATCTGAAAGACCAGAACTCAGGTGCCTACCATTGGCTCCAGTCTTAGCCACTCCCCCTAGGACCCTGAGAGATCCCCCTGAAGCCTGTTTAAATGGGTTGGAAAGACCTCATTTACTGATTTACTTTACACTTGTGCAATGATTGTTGCTCATGCACACACTGTCCTAGATGACTTTTAATGTCTCTTTCAATTTTCAGATTCTGTGATTCTTTGAGTGAGCTGCTGTCATTTTTATCAATGCTTATTTAGTCTATTAGTCATGTCTGACTCTTTGTCACCTTGTTTTGGGGTATTCTTGGCAAAGATACTGGAGAAGTTTGCTATTTCCTTTCCCAGCTCACTTTACATATGAAGAAACTGAAACAAACAAGATTAAGTGATTTGATCAAGGTCACATAGCTAGTCTGTGTTTGAGGCCAGACTTGAATTTAGGAAGATGATCTTCCTGATCCCAAGCCAGGTGCTCTGTCTATTGTGTCACTTAGCTGTCCCACAAATGCATTTTTTAACTCCTACTATGGAAGGTTAATGAGGGGAATTGAACAGAAATGTTGCAAGATAAGAAGGTATGAGTGCGTTGCCATCTGTACTTATAGAGAGGGGATTCTCATATTATGAGAATATCAAAGTAATTTTGTAGATGAGGATCAGGTAAACCACTTTAGCATCTTTGCTATAGAAAACCTCATGAACGATATCCACAGGGTCACACAAAGTTAGCCACAATTGAATGACTGAACAACAAAAACTGTGAAAAGGGCAGAGGACAGCAGTGCCATCACACCCCTAGTCTGGGACAAATGACTTCTCAATGTTGGCATATATGGCCTTAGCATTTTTGCTTCCAAGCATACTGTTGGCTGATATTATAGTAGTAGCCCAATAAGATCCACATACTTTGACAAATCAACCATTCCTTCTTCACAGTGATCTAATGCCAGTTGACTTGAGTCCTCTAAATTGCAATTTACAAATGGAGAATGAGCAATGTCAAAGGGCAAAAGGAACCAACAGGAC
>CM053623.1:450432904-450470204 GCA_028646595.1 Phalanger gymnotis | reverse complement strand
GGAAGTAGCTGGACAACAAAGGGCAAGGCTAGCTAGAGATTTGGGCCTAATGATAATGTATGGCTTATGGCCTTAGGGGAAGGCCAGATCTAGTTGGAAGATTCAAGGAGAGTTCAAGGGGGCTCCCAGAGACTGTATTCCAGATTCAAGGGGGTTTCCAGAGACTGTGCCCTCCTCATTGCCCCCTCAGACAAATAGGACCCAAGTTCTTTTGGGTCAGGGATGAAGGTCTCAGCTTCTGAAACTGCTTCCTGCTGGCAAGGGGTATAGAGCTGTTCCTGCCTTGATGGGTCCAGTTCAGGGGGTACATAGTCTGAGTAGTCATCTGGAAGTTGATGGCTTGGAGCCTGGAGGAGACAAGCCCAGCAAGGAGGTTAAGCAAACAACCAAACAGACAGTATAGGAGTATAGAGAAAGGATAATTTCCCTGGAGGTTTTTAAAGATGACTATTTCGTACCTAGCTCCCCTAATTGCATGTTCTGTGTACCACACTGCTTCAGGGTTCAGGAGTGTGTAGCACATCCAAATTAGGTCAGGGGTATCTAAGAGCAAGGCTTGACATTTGGTGAGCCTGTGGTTAGCCAGCCACTGGTGGCCCTCTGCTGCTAGGATGCTCTTAACTCGATGAGCTTCTAAGGGCTGGTCTGCTAGAGGTTTAGAAACTTCAATAATTAGAGTGTCTGTAGCAGCCACAGAGTCTAAATGTTTTGAAAAACAGGCAACTGGCTTGGGGTCAGGTCCTAAGAACTGAGTTAGGACTCCTAAAGCCTGTCCTCTCCTTTCATCAACATACAGAGTGAAAGGTTTTTCTAGAATCAGTAAAGGTAATGCTGGAGTGATGGTCACTTTAGTTTTCAAAATCTTAAAAGCTTTTGCTTGGTAGGGGCCCCACTCTAGTGGGAGTGAGTCAGGGCCTTGAGTGACAATTAATGGTTACAATCTCTCCCAAGCCTTGGGCTTAATTGGATATTGAAGTCGATAGAGGGGAACTATGGCTGGGGTGGCAGAAGTAGCTTGCCCAGGAATTCCCTGATTCCAAACAATTAGCTCAACCCTCTCCCATATCTCTGAGGGAACATGGGGGAGATCTGTTAAACAGAGGGAAAAGGGAGTTATGAGGTTTAACTAGAGAAAATTGGCTTCCCAATTTCACCATCAGGTCCCTTTCCAACAACAGATCCTTGATGTCCCTGACCTGATGGGTGTAGGGGCATGTAGGGCCTGAGCAATTAGTTAAAACAAGAGAACATAGCCATGATAAAATGCGTAACCTTACCTTCAGCCCCGATTTTACCCAGGGCTCTGAGAGAGAGGTGGAGAAAGTGGGAACACTGCCAAGCCCCAGGCTTTCCCTTCCTTCTGAGTCTTGAGAAGACTGGAGGAGAGGGTACTGGGAGGAGGCTCTACCACTTTTCCAACCTTGGGGACAATCCTTCCTCCAGTGTCCCTCCTGGTTACATGCCGGGCATGGTCCTGGAGGTGTGGATCCTGGAGGCTTCCTCCAGGGCAGCGCCCTAGAGAGGCATTCCTTGGACCAGTTCCTCCTTGTGGCATCGAAAGCAAGTTTTCCCACTGCCCAAGTCACAGGGCTTCCTCCAAGGGGCCCACCTGGAAGGGTGCTCCTTGGCTCTTTTTCTGGCCATGGCAACAGCCAAGAATTGAGCATGTTCTATGTCTCTAGCTCTTTCCCTGTGTTTTCTTTCTTCTCCTGCAACCAGGTCTCTATTGTTGAAAACTCCAAAGGCCATATCCAGTAATTAGGCCTGAGGTGTTTGGGGTCCCATTGCCAATTTCTCCAATTTCCTCCTGATATCTGGGGCAGACTGATTAATAAAATACATGTTAAGTATTGCTGCCCCTTCAATAGAATCCAGATCCAAATTCGTATACTTCTTAATAACTTCTACTAGCTGGGCTTGGTAAAGATCAGGGTTTTCCTTTCTCCCAGAGTAATCTCCCTAACTTTTTGAAAATTTATTTGCTTTTGAAATGCTGTTCTTAGGCCTTCCAACAGGCAAATTATCATACGGTCTTCCTTTCCCCTATCTTCAATCTTTTGGTAATCCCATCCTGGTTCACTAGTGGGAACAGCAGCTGTACCTGGGGATATTTCATGGGGTTATCGCTAGCCAAACAATCCCCAAATTTTTAGGCGTGTTCCCAGGTTCTCCTGTTCTCCTCAATGGTACAACAGGTAGAGAAAAGGATATGCAAATCACACCAAGAAAGTTCAAATTGTAGGAAGAGATCCCTAAAACCCTCAGTAAACTTAGTGAGATCTTCTGAGTATCTCCCCAATTTTTCTTTGATTTCGATGAGGTCCGAAATGGAGAACGGAACATGCACTCTCCTTGTCCCGGTAGAGGAGGCAGGCACTTCCTCCAGGGGAAAAAGCCTTGAAGGCTCTGTGGGAACTGGAGCCTGGAGAAGTATGTAGGAAGTCCCACTTCCGGTGAGGGAAGGACTTGGGGGTGCCGGCTGACCTAGATTAGACTGCAAGGGCAGGGCGTCTGGCTGGCAAGGGAGATCAGCTGGTACCTGAGGAGGGGTAGGGGTCAGAGAGGGTGATACCAAAGAGACTTGAATGGGAGTCACCTCAGAGAGAGTGGCCAGGGGAGGAGGTACTGCTGTGGGGGCAGGGGCAGAGGCTGGAACCTGAGTGGGGGTTGCCTGGGGGGTAGGGCCCACGGTGGTAGATACTGCAGGGCCTGAAATAGGGGCAGGCCATGAGGCCAGAACCTGAGTAGGGGTCCCTTCAGGCAAAGGGGCCATAGAGGGAGGCACCTCAACTAGACCCTTAGCTGGGACCTGAGCAGGGGTCACCAAGGGTGGAGGGGCCATGGGAGCAGATGCAGGGTAGGAGACTTGGATCATGAAGGAGGCAGGAAAAGAGAGGGGTTGCACTACAGGAAGTCAAGAGAAAGAGGCATGGCCATGGAATGGGGAGCACAGGAAACAAGGGTGCTCTGGGGAGTTCGGGGAGCAGGAGGAGGGGTTGGGGCTGAAGCTCTGGGGGCCATAAGGAGGGGGTTATCCAAAATGTCCTGTTGACCCCCATCGCCCCTTTGTGGGGTGGGGGTCTAGCTATTAGCGTCGTACAATCTTTTCTGAGAACGGGGTTCCAAGAGAGCCCCACGAAGGTCATTATGTAAGGAATTTCTGTCCATTTTCTTTCTCGCTGACAATATAATTCTAACTGTAAAAGAGTATTATGTTGTAATATCCCCCAAATAAGCCACTCTTCATGGTCTTCTAGTAGATATTGTGGCCAAGGAGTATTGCAAAGGTATACCAGTTTTTTCTTTCTAAGTTCTTTAGAGAACTTAATTTTTTTTTAAATTTTGTAAAAGACAGCACAAGGGTGAATTTTGGGGGATCGAGGAGAATTGACTCATTGTGGGCTTGGGGGGTTGGGGGTTGCTCTAAGTCCCTTCCTCTGCAAGGAGGATCTGGGAGTAAGCCTCACAAAAGAACAAAGCAAGACAGGAAAAAATGAACACTTTCTACTCAGAGATCCCAATTTCCCTCCCCAACCTCTATCTGGTCCTGTCTCACACTGTTTTTTAACTCTGGTCCCTGAGGACATGTGCCTTTAAGGTTCTAGCTCCATCATACTTGAAAGGAATGCCACAGTGATCATATTTCAAAGTTTAAATGGAGTCTTTGAAAAGATCGCTTTTGCTATTCTTGATGACAAGATGCAAAGAAAATAAAAGAGAGAACACAGAGTAGCAGATTCCCAATTCTTTGAATACTTTTATTCAATAATGATTCAATAATGCCTCATCATCAGCTTGGAAGGTGAGCTGTCCCAAGCCCTTGCCTCCTAGTATCTCCCCAGACTGTAAAATAAACTTTTATTTACTGTCTGTATAATTCATGTTCACTTATACACATATATTTATTTTCACCCAACAAAATTTGGCTTCTCATGATCATACACTATATTCTTTTTGTGTTAGTATATTCAGAACACACACTGAGCCTCAAAGTAATGGCCTAATGTATTATTGTGGAATTCAACTGATTTGCCACTTACTTGGACAAACAAGCATGGGCTTCCTTATCACATTCCCAGATGGGAAAAATCCAGTAGGGATAACTAACACAATGAGTGATCTAGTAAATATTCAGAAATATCTCAGCAGGCCAGAATTTTCAGTTCCATCTAACAAGATGAAATTTAGAAAGGAAACATACAAAACTGTATGCTTCTGTTATTTGCTGTCCAATGGGTATCCTCCCAGAAACTGCACCTCATGTTCTGTACTTAGATGTCCAAGTTCAGTATATGTGTCTATATTTGTTTGTCTGTGAGTTTGTGTGCATATATATGTTCTTTTATAACAACTACAATGATAACTTTTGCCCAAAAACCTCATAAGAAAAATTCATATTGGCAAAGCCAAGATGGCAGCTACAAAGCTCTCCCCCAGGACCCTCCAAACATCTATAAAACTGGCTCTGTACAAATTCTGGAACTGCAGAAGCCACAAAACAGCAGAAGGAAGCAGGGCTCCAGCACAGGACAGCCTGGATGGTTGGTGGGTAAGGTCTATCACACAGGGCAGGGAGCAGAGCAGAGCCCAGCACAAGCAACAACAGGACCAGCCAGACCTGGAGCAGGGGGAATAGGCCCTCGAACTCTGAGTCAGTGAGCTGTGGCAGTTACCAGACTTCTCAATCCACAACACCAAATACAACAGAGGAAGTTAGTGGAGAAAAACTCCAGGGAAGGAGTGAAAAGAATTTGCGGTCAACCATTGCCCTGGGGGTGACAGAGGTGATGCAGCTCTGAGGGTGCTTGCAGAGTTACAGCTGCAGTTGCTTCTAGCCCCAGGCCCACCTCGTGGGAAGAATTAAGTGGGGGATCAGAGCAAGAGTGCAGAGCCTGCTTAAGATCTGAGTCAAGTCCAGGTTGGTGGTTCTTGGTGAAGGAGTAGCACTGGTGTGGCAGAGCTTTCTCTGAACAAATAGCTCTGAAAACAACAGTGCAGCCCCTCAAGTTTGGGACAAAGTGCTCTCTACTCTAACATCAGTCATACCTCAATGAAAAGCTCAAGGGTCAAGTAGTTGGCTGGGAACATGGCCAGGCAGTGAAAACATACTCAGATTCAGACTCAGACTTTGCAATCTTTCTTTGGTGACAAAGAAGACCAAAATATACAGCCAGAAGAAGTCAACAGAGTCAAAGAGCCTATGTCAAAGAGCCTACATCAAAAGGCTCCAAGAAAAACATGAACTGGTCTCAGGCCATGGAAGAGCTCAAAAAGGATTTGGAAAAGTAAGTTAGAGAAGTAGAGGAAAAATTGGGAAGAGAAATGAAAGTGATGCAGGAAAACAATGAAAAACAAGTCAATGACTTGCTAAAGGAGACCCAAGAAAATACTGAAGAAGACAACATCTTAAAAATAGACTAACACAAATGGCAAAAGAGCTCCAAAAAGCCAATGAGTAGAGGAATGCCTTGAAAGGCAGAATTAGCCAAACAGAAAAGCAGGTCCAAAAGACCACTGAAGAAAATACTACCTTAAAAATTAGATTGGAGGAAGTGGAAGCTAGTGACATTATGAGAAATCATGATATTATAAAACAGAAGCAAAAGGATGAAAAAATGGAAGACAATGCAAAATATTTCATTGGAAAAACTACTGACCTGGATAATAGATCCAGGAGAGATAATTTAAAAATTATTGGACTACCTGAAAACCATGATCAAAAAAAGAGCCTAGATATCATCTTTCAGGAAACTATCAAGGAGAACTGCCCTGATATTCTAGAGCCAGAGGGTAAAATAGAAATTGAAAGAATCCACTGAATACCTCCTGAAAAAGATATCAAAAGAAAACTCCTAGGAACATTCTTGCCAAATTCCAGGGCTCCTGGGTCAAGGAGCAAATACTGCAAGCAGCCAGAAAGAAGCAATTTTAGTACTGTGGAAACACAATTAGCATAACACAAGATCTGGCAGCTTCTACCCTAAGGGATCAAAGGGCTTGGAATATGATATTCCAGGGGTCAATGGAACTACGATTAAAACCAAGAATCACCTACCCAGAAAAATTGAGTATAATGCTCCAAGGCAAAATATGGATTTTCAATAAAATAGAGGATGTTCAAGCTTTCTCGTGAAAAGACCAGAGCTGAATAGAAAATTTGACTTGCAAACACAAGAATCACAAGAACCATGAAAAGATAAACAAGGAAGAGAAATCATAAGGAACTTACTAAAGTTGAACCGTTTTGTTTACATTCATACATGGAAAGATGATGTGTATAAGATGATGTGTATAATTCATGAAACCTTAGTAGCTGAAGGTAGCTGAAGGGAAGAAAATCTATCTATCTATCTATCTATCTATCTATCTATCTATCTATCTATCTATAGATAGATATATTGATATGTAGATATAGATATATATAGATATATATACACACACCTATGTATGTATATACATATATATGCATATATATATATATATATACAGAGAGAGAGAGAGAGAGAGAGAGAGAGACAGAGACAGAGACAGAGATAGAGACAGAGTACAGACAGAGGGCACAGGGTGAGTTGGATATGAAGGGATGATACCTAAAAATATAAAATCAAATTAAGGGATGAGAGAGGAATATATTGAGAGAGGAGAAAGGGAGGGAGAGATAGAATTGGGTAAATTATCTCACATAAAAGTGGCAAGAAATAGCAGTTCTGTTGGGAGGGAAGAGGAGGCAAGTGAGGGGGAGTGGGCGAATCTTGTTGTCATTGGATTTCACCTGAGGAGGTAATAACATACACACTCAATTGGGTATCTTACCCCATAGGAAAGAAGGAGGAAGGGGATAAAAAAGGGGGGATGATAGAAGGGAGGTCAGATAGGGGGAGGAGGTAATCAAAAGCAAACACTTTTGAAAAGGGAAAGGATCAAGGGAGAAAATTCAATAAAGGGGGATAGGATAGGAAGGAGCAAAAAATCTTTCACAACATGAGTATTGTGGAAGGGTTTTGCATAATGATACATATATGGCCTATGTTGAATTGCTTGCCTTCTTAGGGAGGGTAGGTGGGGAGGGACGAGGGGAGAGAATTTGGAACTCAAAATTTTAAAAGCAGATGTTCCAAAAAAAGTTTTTGCATACAACTAGGAAGTAAGATATATGGGCAGTGGGGCATAAAAATCTATCTTGCCCAATAAGAAAGTAAGGGAAAAGGGAATGGGGGGATTGGGGTGACAGAAGGGAAGATTGACTGGGAAATGGGGCAACCAGAATATATGCCATTTTGGAGTGGGGGGAGGGTAGAAATAGAGAGAAAGTAATCATCACTATTAAATTAAGTGTTCATTTGGACTTCACAACCGCATACACATGTTTACTATCACCCATCCCTCAGATGGCTCCTTCACTTACTGAAGGATGATGAGCTTGATAAGCTGCAAGTAGTGGATGATAACAGATGTTTATAGAGGCCTTGGATGTTTGAACACAATTTCCATACATTATCTCATTAGAGCCCTAAGACAGTGCTATGAAATCAGTACCACAAATATAATTTTGCACAGCTAATGGATAAGGAAATGGAATTAAAGTGACTTACCCATGGGAAAGTGAGTCATTGTCTGAGATGCATAAGGTTTTTATGGAGGTCCTCCTGCCTCCATATCCAGCAATGTTTCCACTATATGATTTTGATGTCTATACTGGACAGAAATCTTGGGATTGGATAAACTAGAACCTAGCTGGCTTGATGTGGAGGAAGGTGGCCAAGACTCCAAAAATGAATTTTATCTAAGAACTATATATTCAAAGTTTGGCTGTGAAGTCCCAAGCCTAGGAAACAGAATTGTATTGGAGAAACTCTTCACTGGGGCAGGGCTTAAGGGTTCCTAATGACAAAGAGATCACTCATGGACAATGCCGTGGCATGGATGGCAGTAGAGTTAACGACGTCCACCCCAACCTTTCATTTGGCTCAGCCTCAGCAAACAGAAAAGGACCTAGATGAATAAATCAATGACGCATGGGATTTGATCTACAAACTGGTACCAGAACACTGATCCCTATAATGAAATGTTTCAGTGTCAGTAGCAGAAGTCAGGGATGAGGCAATGACTTTATGCAGACCTGGAAGTCCTGCAGCAATTGGGAGATGGTGCTCCCTTGGAGATGCTTGGCAGATCTGCTGCCAACTCGTGAACAGGACAAGCCATTAAGTTCTGCTCTCACCATTGGGAAAAAACTATTTTATCATGGATACTTTGTCATTCTTAGCTTGTTGTTGGCAAAGTGATGTAGAAAGGGGCCTACAGAAGGCCATTGTGAAAGCCAGATTCTACTCCTGCTTCTACCACCTGCTAGCTATGTGACACCAGCCAAGTCACTTAACATCTCCAAGTCTCAGTTTATTCATCTTTCAAATGACTTTAATAATCTCATGCCCGAATTCTATCAAAAGGTTTTGGTGGAGCTAAAATATGATACTGAACCTGAAAGAGAGATAGAGCAGTTGAAATATCTCCATGATATAGGGGAGTGAAAAGATCATTGAGGTTGCTATTAGAAGATTTGTTATGGAATTGATGGTCATTTTGAACCTTTAGGCAAAACACTAAATCTGGATGAACATTGATTTCCTCATTTGTGACATGCAAATAAGCATAGGCAGATGGTCTATCTCTCAGCACCGTTGTGAGGAGAGTTCTTATTATCCTGAATATTATTGCTCTTCTTTTAAAAAAATATACTCAGAGATCCCAATTTCCCTCCCCAACTTCCCTCTGGTACTGTCTCACTGTGCTTCGTAGCTCTGGTCCTTGAGAACCCATGCCCTTATGGTTCTACCTCAGTCATACTTGAAGGGAATGACTTAGTAATCATACTTCAGATTATAAATAGAGCCTTTAACAAGCTCCCTCCTGCTATTCTTGCGAACAAGATGCAAAGACAGAAAATAACACAGCATAGTAGATTCAGAATTTTTTGAATATTTTATACTTAAGAATGATTCATTAATGGCTCATCGTCAACTTGGAAGGTGGTCTATCTTCAGCCCTTTGTCTCCTAATATTTCCCCACATTGCAAAATCAAATTTTATTTACCATTTATATATTTTATGTTTAATTATATGTATATGTTTATTCTTATCCAATAAAATTTGATTTCTTATGGACACACACTATATTATTTTTTGTCATGATGTACTCAGAGCTTTCATTGGGCCTTAATTACAGTGGTGGCCTAATAAATTGTTGTGGATGTCAACTGATTTGTCACTTATTTGGAGAAATAAGCATTGGTGTCCTTATCAAATTCCCAGGTGGAAAAAAAATCCAGGAGGGACAACTAACACACTGAGTGATCTAGTCAAGATTCAGAAATATCACAGCAAGCCAGAATTTTCAGTTGAATTTAACAAGATGCAATTTTGAAAGGAAACATGCACAATTCTATACTTTAGTTATTTGCTGTCCAATGTACTCCCTCCCAGAAACTGCATGTTCTGTACTCAGATATGTACAGATTCTGTACTCAGGATATGTGTGTATGTTTGTGTTTCTGTTTATGTGCATGTATGTGTCTTTAATAACTACAATGATAACTTTTGCCCAAAAATCTCATAAGAAAAATTGATATTTTAAATTACCATTATAAAACTCAAAATTTTATTCTACCTACAATTCTAAATGAAACTCCAAGAACAAATTTATAAAACTTCAATTAATTATTAATAATATTTTTATGTGGCACTTTCTGGGAGCAATAAAAAAGTAGTTTAGGACGAACTCAAAATCTCACTCTGTGTGATTTCCTGATACATTTCTTTGCTTTATACTTTTTGTTGAATAAAATTACATTTTAATAAATTAAATGACACATACTAATATATTCCACATTATATGACATATACATGCATTTATATGTCTATGTAATTAAAATTCAGTGCTATGCTTTTTAATTTGAAGAAAAGATTACAGTATTGGGCTGAACACCTGACAGTCTTAAACCTGGTTCAATATCAAGTTTATGTCTGCATTTTGGTTGAAAACTAGAACAAAATAAAAATGCTTGCTCACATATAATATGATGTGGAAAATGGCAGGAGAATTTTAAGAATTTCTTTTATGAAGGGACATTTTTAAAAAATTTAGCCACTGAGACAGTGTTTTAACAATCCATCTAGCAGCTGCTGTGGGGGTGAAAGACCAACACAAGCCCAACAACAAGAATGATGCCAAAGCCCAGGTTCTTTTGATCTGTTTTACTAAGGAAAGCAACATTAAGGGGTTAAAAAGCTTACTTTAATTCAGCATACAAATTCTATTCACCTAGTTCAGGGGAAAAAGCCAGCACCCTGAACTTCAGAGCAAAAAACAAATTACAAACATATCATAGCTACCAAGAAAATCAGGTCTGGACATCAGGCAAGTTGGAGGGCTCTTAACTACCTCTGCCCTGAGTCTCCATATCAGCTTGCCACCAAGAGCGAGAGCCCTTCACAAATGGCTCTGTCTTCTCCTTTTGTACAATTTTTGACATCATCAAATGTCATCTGAGTGACCAGAACTTAGGCTCTTTCAATTGGCTCTGGTGTTAGCACCTCCCTTCATTGGCCCCACCTGGGCCCCACCTTAGTTACCAATTCACACCCACATAGGCTTAGCAACTAATAGGGGTTTGGGCCTGGGGCACTGTAACTAGTAAGATTAGATCAAAGATACTGAAATAATCAAAGAAAACAAAGGCCAGAGTCTTCAAGACTCTTTAATACAGGCAATCACTGAAAATAAGTAGTTGTGACATGACCTATTTGCTGTTCTACTTGCTAAAAATGAGTAACTCAATAAAATAGTAGTGGTCAGACCCAGTTCTAAGTGCTGGGAATGCAAAAGGAGGCAAAAGACAGTGCCTTCCATGAAGGAGAGGAAAAATGAATAATAAATGAACTTAAAGTTCAGCTGTATGTATTACCTTTTTAACGTTATTTAAATATGTGGACTAACATTGCTAGGAAAAGAATTTTTCAGATAGTACTGTGTTCTCTTTTTGAATTTTTTTTTGCCTTTCTTTTCTTAAAATTAAAAAAAAATAGTTTACAACACTCAGTTACACAAGTTTTTGAGGTCCAAATTTTCTTTCCTTCCCTTTTCTCCCTTCTCCCCCCATGTAATCTGATATAAGTTCTACATATGCCTTTGCATTAAACTTATTTACATAATAGTCCAGTTATAAAGAAAAATTATAACCAATGGAATGAATGATGAGAAAGAAGAAATGAAACCAAAAAAAAAGAAAAGAAAACCAAAAAAAGAGAGCAAATAGTTTGCCTCAATCTGTATTCACGCTCCATAGTTCTTTCTCTAGTCGTCCATAGCTTTTTCCATCATGAGTCCTTTAGAGCTGTCTTTGAAACTTGCATTGATGGGAAGAGCCAAGTCTATCAAAGAAAGTCCGTACAGATACTGTCTGTCTGTAACCATTTATAATGTTCTCCTGGTTCTGTTCCCCTCACTCAGCATCAGTTCATATAAGTCTTTCCAGGTTATAATGAAGTCGATCTGCTCCTCATTTTTACCCATTCCCTAATTGATGGGCATGCCCTTTATTTCCAATTCTTTGCTAACAAAAAAAGAGCTGCTGTAAATATTTTTGCACATACTGGTCCATATCCCACTTGTGGGATCCCTTTGTGATATAGCCCTATAAAGTGGTATTGTTGGGTCAAAGGTTATGCACATTTTTATAGACCATTGGACATAGTTCCAAATTGCTCTCCAGAATGAGTGGATGTGTTGGTGTATCCTAGAACAAGGGGTGGAGTGTGTTGTTAAGCAAAATTGTCTCATTGGCATGGCTTTTGTTTCTTTTGAGTGGAAGTACTTTCAGCTGTTAAGTGCTAAGCCCCAGGCCCAGGGCCCTGTCAGGTGTGAAACCTGTGTGGGTGTGGATTGGTGACTTAGGAGGGGCCAGCTGGGGAACCAATGGTCTCTGGTCATTGAGGCAGGGCTTGAGAATGCCGGAAGCTCGGCTGCGAGGAGGGGTGAGCCAAGAGACAGCTACAGCTGAAGCTGAAGATAAAGCTGAAGCTGAAGCAGGAGCTGCAGAAGCAGAGCCAACCCGTATGTGGAGAGCCAACCCGTATGTGGACCGAGGAGTGCCGAGCAAGGACTTGAGGCCTGTGGGTAATCTTCATACCAGAGAGGGGAAGCATGAATATGATTTGGTTTAACACTGTCATGTTTTTCTGTGGCCTCCTGGTTACTCTTGTGAGGCGGACTTATTGGGCCTGGAAGGTTTTGATCAAAATATCAAAATGGGGAGGCTGGTTCATGGGTCTGTTACTTTGGAGCCTGAATAAATGCTTTAATTCTTCTGCCTTCTACTTAGAGAATTTCTTACATCCTGCAGTTCTGAACCATTCAGACATATATATGATCTCTTTGAAATCATAAATTCTACCTTCTTAATACACTGGATCAGTTCACAACTCCACCAACAATGTAACAATGTTCCAATTTTCTCACATCCTCTTCAGCATTTATAATTTTCCTGTTTTGTCATGTTACCAATCTGACAGGAGAGATGGGGTACCTATGTGTTGCTTTGATTTGCATTTCCCTACTCAATAGAGATTTACAGCATTTTTTCATTTAACTATAGATATCTTTAATTTCTTCTTCTGAAAACTGCCTGTTCATATCCTTTGACCATTTCTCAATTCACAAAATGACTTGTATTCCTATAAATTTGACTCACTTCCCTGTACGTTTTAGACATGAGGCCTTTATCAGAGATACTGGTTGTAAAGATTCTTTCCCAGTTTTCTGCTTCCCTCCTAATCTTTGTTGCATTGGCTTTGTTTGTACAAAAACCTTTTCCATTTAAGATAATCAAAATTATCCATTATGCATTTTGTAATGATCTCTACCTCTTGTTTTGTCGTGAATTCTTCACTTTCCCATAAATCTGATAGGTAAACTGTGCCTTGCTCTCCCAAAGTGCTGATAGTATCAGCCTTTATTCCTAAATCATGAACACATTTTGACCTAATTTTTTATATGGTGTAACATATTGGTCTATGCCCAGCTTCTGCCATACTATTTTCCAGTTTTCCAAGCAGTTTTTGTGAAATAGTGAATCCTTAACCCAGAAGCTTGATTCTTTGGGTTTATCAAAAAGTACATTGCTATAGTCATTCACTATTGTGTCTTGTGTACTGAACCTACCCCACTGATCCAGCACTCTGTTTCTTAGACAGTACAAAGTAGTTTTGATGACTGCTGCTTCATAATACCATTTAGTATCTGATATGGCTAGGCAACCTTCCTTAGCATTTCTTTTCATTAATTCCATTGATATTCTGGACCTTTTGTTCTTCCAGATGAATTTTGTTATTATTTTATCCAGTTTTGTAAAATAATTTTTTGGTAGTTTGATTGGTATGGCACTGAATAAGTAAATTAATTTAGGTAAAATTGTCATTTTTATTATATTAGCCTGGCTTAATTTTGAGCAACTAATTTTTTTTTTAAATTTATTTAGATCTGACTTTATTTGTGTGAAAAGTGTTTTGTAATTGCTTTCACATAGGCCCTGAGTTTGTCTTGGCTGGCAGATTCCCAAATATTTTATAGTGTCTACCACAACTTTAAATGGAATTTCTCTTCCTATTTCTTGCTGTTGGGCTTTGTTAGTAGTATATAGGAATGCCAAAGATTTATGTGGGTTTATTGTATATTCTGCAACTTTTCTAAAGTTTTTTTTTCTATTGTTTAAAGTAGTCTTTTACTTGATTCTCTAGCATTCTTGTCGAAGCAAATCATCATATCATTGGCAAAGAGTGATAAATTACTTTCTTCTTTGCCTACTCTAATTCCTTCCATTTCTTTTTCTTCTCTTATTGCTACAGCTAACATTTCTAGTACCAAATTGAATAACAGGAGTAATGATGGACATCCTTATTTCACCCCCAATCTCATGAATGCATCTGGCTTATCCCCATTACATAATAGGCCTGCTGATGGTTTTAGGTAGGTGCTATTTATAATTTTATGTTGTAATATCAATGAAGTTGGGACTTTTTTTTTTTGCTGTTTTGGAATGCTAAATTAATTGTCTTTGATAGAGCCTTACTAGGTGCAAAGCCCCAGTCCCAAACCCCTATCCACTAGGTGCTAAACCTATATGGACATGAAGCTATCAGGGTCCTAAGGGGAGTTGCTAAGACCTGAGCCCAAAGTAGAAGCCTGAGTTCTGGTCACTCAGATGATGTTTAAAGATAGCTAAAGAGTGTATAAAAAGAGAGAAGAGAGCTATTTTCTGGGGGCTCTTACTCTTGTAGGCATGTTGATGTGGAGACTCTGGGCAGCTATAGTTAAGAGCCCTTCAGCTTGTAAACCCAGATGCTGGGACTTTTTTAAACCCTGGTAACTAACTGTGCATTGAGATTTGAATCAGCAAGGTCTGTCTGTTGATGTTTGTAATTTGTATTTGCTCCAAAGTTCAGGATGCTGGCTTTTTCCCCTTACCTAAGTGAGTTTATGTGCAAATGTTGGATTAAAATAAGATTGTTAACCCCTTAATGTTGTTTTCCTTAGTAAAGCAGATCAAAAGAACCTGTGCTGGCAGCATTCTTGCTGTTGAGCTTGTGTTGGTCTTTCAGCCCCACGGCAGCTTCTAGCCGAATTGTTGCAACATAAGGATGACTCCGTTTATTCTTATTCTTTGTACTGTTTTTAATTGGAATGGATGTTGTATTTTGTCAAAAGCTTTTTCTGCATTCGTTGAGATAATGATGGTTTATGCTAGTTTTGTTGTTGATACAATCAATTATGGTGATAGTTTTCCTCATATTGAACCAGCCTTGCACTTCTGGAATAAATCCTACCTGGTCATAGTATATTATTCTCATGATAAGTTGCTGTAATCTTTTTGCTAATATTTTATTTAAATTTTAACATCAATATTCATTAGGGAAATTGGTCTATAATTTTGTTTCGCTGTTTTGACTCTTCCTGGTTTAGATATTTGTACCATATTTATGTCATTTCTTGAATGAAGTTATTGATTTTTTTCTATGATTTGTTCTTTGGCCCACCCATTCTTTAGGATTATTTAGTTTCCAATTAATTTTTAGTTTATTTTTCCATCGTGCTTTATTTCAAATAATTTTTATTGCATTATGATCTGAAAAGGATGCTTTGACTACTTCTCCCTTTCTGCACTGGATTGTGACATTTTTATGCCCTAGTAAATGTTCAATTTTTGAGTATGTGCCATGTATCACTGAGAAAAAGTACATTCCTTTTTATCCCCACTCAGATTTCTCCAGAGGTCTACCATATTTGCCTTTTCTAAAATTCTATTCAACTTCTTAACTTCTTTCTTCCTTATTTTGAGGTAAGATTTATCAAGTTCAGTGAGGGGAAGGTTGAGGTCCCCCACTAGCATAGCTTTGGTGTCTATTTCTTCCTGTAACTCCCTTAACTTCTCCTCAAAAAGTCTGTATGCTATACCACTTGTTGCATATATGTTAAATAATGATATTGCTTCATTGTCTATTGTGCCTATTAGCAGGATCTTTTTAATTAGATCTATCTTTGATTTTGCTTTGTCTGGTATTAGGATTGCTAATCCTGCTTTTTTTTAGCTGTGGCACAATATATTCTACTCCAGTCTTTTGCCTTTACCCTGTGTGTATCCTCTTGTTTCAAATGTGTTCCTTGTAAAAAAAAAACCATATTGTAGGATTATGGTTTTTAATCCATTCTGCTATCCACTTCCTGTTTATGGGAGAGTTCATCCTATTCACATTCACAGTTATGATTACTATAGGTGTCTTTTTCTCCATTCTACTTTGGTTTTATTTCTCCCTTCTCTCTTCCAATGCTCAAAAGAGGTTTGCTTTTGACCAGTGCCTTCCTAAGTTTACCCTCCCTCTAGATTCCTCTCTCTTATCTTACCTTTTTCCCTTGCTACTTCTTCCCTCCCTTCTGACCACAGCCCTCCCTTTTCTTTCCCCTTTCCCCTACTACTACCTGTAGGACAAGTTTGATTTCTATACTTATCACAGTATTTTATTCCCTTCTTGAACCAATTCTGATGAGAGTAAAGCTCAAATACTGCTCTTCTCCCTCCTTTCCCTCTATTATAATATATTTTTGTGCTTCTTCATGTGATATAATTTACCCATTTCTACTACCTCCTTACCTCTTCTCCCAGAACCATCTCTTTATATCTCTCTTAATTATGTTCTTCATTATTATATCAATTATTTTATGCTGACACCCATAATGTATGCATATCCCTTTCAACTGTCATAATAAGTGTACTATTGTCAAGACTGACATATATCTATATATATATACATATATATGCATAAAACATATGTAAAACAATACAGTCCTATATAAGGATGTAAATAATTTGCCTTATTGAATAATAAGGTCTTTTTTACCTGTTTAACTTTTTATGACTCTCTTGAGTTTTGTATTTGAACATGAAAATTTGAGCTCTGGCCTTCTGTCAGGAAGATATGGAATTCCCTTATTTCATTAATGTCCATCTCCCTTCTAAAAAATTATGCTCACTTTTGCTGGGTAGTTGATCCTTGGTTATAGTCCAAGCTCCTTTGTCTTTCAGAATATCATATTCTCATTTCTCCTGTCATTTAATGTAGAAGCTGAAAGATCCTGTGTGATCCTGACTGTAGTTCCATTACATTAAAATTCTTTCTTCCTGGCTGGTGGCATTATTTTCTCCTTGACCTGATAATTCTGGAATTTGTCTATAATATTTCTTGGAGTTTGCAATTTGATATCTCTTTCAGGAGGTGATCAGTGGACTCTTTTGATGACTGTTTTACCTTCTGGTTCTAGGACCTTGGGATAGCTATCCTTAATGATTTCTTGGAGGATACTGTCCACACTCTTTTTTCATCATGGCTTTCTGGTAGACCAATAATTCTTAGATTGTCTCTCCTGGATCTATTTTCCAGGTCAGTTGTTTTTCCAATCAGATATTTCACATTTTCTTCTATTATTTTCAATCTTCAGATTTTGTTTGACTGATTCTTTATGTCTCAAAGTCATTAGCATCTGTTTGCATAATTCTATTTTTTATGTATTGTTTTCTTTCTTTAGCTTCTCTATCTCCTTTTCTGTTTGGTTGATTTTATTTTCAATGAGATATTTTCTCTATTTATATTCTGAATTTCCTTAACCATTTCACCAATTTTACTTTTTAAAGAGTTGTTTTCATCAGTGGATTTTTTCCCATTTATTTCATTTTTTTCTTTTTCCTCTCTAATTTGGTTTTTAAAGTCCTCTTTGAGTTCTTTTGGGGATGTTTTTTGGCCTGGAGACCATTTAACATCCCCTTTTGAGGTTGCAGAGATGAGTATATTGTCCATGCAGTCCTCTTCTGAATTGGTATTTTGATCTTGCCTGTCTTCATAACAAGAATCAATGGTCCTTGGCTTTTTAGTGTGCTTTTTCTTGGTGTTTTTTTTTCTTCCTGGCTTCTAAAGTGGATCTCTGCTTCTGGGGCTCAGGGGGCTCTGTTCCAAGCTTCTTGTGTTGGGAACTGTGGGCCTGCTCACAGGGAGTGAGGGATGATTTACCTGGCCATCATGGCTCCCGGAAGTACAAGAAGGCAATTTCAAACCTTTAGGCTGTGAGTTGGAGGCCTCTGGGGTAGCTGCTCCCATGGCCACAAGCTCTGTGCTGATGTCTCCTGTAGCTCTGACAGATTCCTTTCCTGGGCTGAGAAGTCTGGGGCTTGGTGGCCACTGTAGCCAATACTTCCACCCTGGGCCTGCTCCTGTTCCTGCATTTTGCTTGCCCAGCACTCTCCCAGACTGGTGCACTGGCTGGGTTCCTCTGCTGTTCCTGGTTGGTGTGGTCAGGTGCCATTTTGTGTGCCTGTCACTCCTGCTCCTCTCAGTCTGCTACTGGCTTCTAACTCTCTCAAATCTGCTCAGATTCACTTTTTTAGACATATCTGACAGAATTTGTGGGAGCTCCAGTAGTTACCTCCTTTCACAGTGCCATCATTACTCCACCTGCACATTCCTTTCTTACAATCACCTTCCAGTTGAACTACCACTCTCCCAAAACTCTATTGCTCTTTTTTTTAAACTATTCAGAACTTCCAAATTACCTGTCTTCTCAAAATGAATCATTTCCTGTCTTACTCTCCTTCATAGCTCTGGTCCTTGAGGACCAATGTCCTAAATCTTCTGGTTAAATGGTAACTGGCAGGAATACTATAGTAATCATTTGTCATGGTGAAATCTTTTGACAAGCTCCCTCCTACTATTCTTCAATGTAAGACACAGAGAAAGACAGTAAAGAGTACAATTTGATAGAGTCAGAATTTCCTGAATACTGAAAACTGAGAAGGATTCAATAATGGCTCCCTGCCAACTTGGAAGGTCACCTCTCCTGATCCCGTGCCAGCTAGCATTGCCCTGACAATGAAAAATAATTTTGTATTTACTGTTTATGTACCCAGTAAAAATGGCTCCTAATGGACACACATTATTCTTTTTGTCTTAGGATGCCCAGAATTTGCACTGGGCCTAGTAAGTTGGATGCAATATTTTATGAAATTCCCAAATTGTGTGCACAATCATGTCAGTTTCAAATTGCTGCAGAAAGAAGCCTAAAATGCTTCAAAAATGTCCATGCTTGTGGTCACCAAGGAAAAAGAGATTCGTAACAAAACAGTAATTATTTACTGCTTCTGGCACCATTCAGTAAGCTCCAACTCCTTGGTTTATAATTGTGAAAACCTAGAGAGTTTGAGAACCACTAAATGGCAAACAGCGCATTAAGTCATTTTAGCCTTAACCTTTGGAACTATTCTGGCTCCTAGTCCAGTCTTTAACAAAACAGGTTTATAGACAATTGTTGAATTTCTTGAAAAAAGGGAATGGAAGCTCAACTCTGACTAAATGTTCCATGTGTGGGTAGTGGTTTTGTTTACATAACGTACATTATTTAAAACACTTAGATTGTCCTCTCATAATAATGACTGTGATTTTCCTCTTAGGTAAATCCTATTGTGTTTACTGAAGGGAACAGTGTGGCCTACCATGTATGCTGTACCATCAACTATAAAATGTAATAATGAACAAATGAATGAAGAAAAAGCATTTATTCCATGCAAAGTACGGTGTCAAGTGCTGCAAATATTTATATATTGAAAGCAAATCAGGCCCCGCTTTCAAGAGCCTGAATTCTAAACAGTGACATGATACACTTCAGTGATTTCATATGTAAGTGTCATATAAAGGCCCAGGCTGCATTGACAAAGCATTTTCTTATTTGGGAACATATCTCTTCCACAGGGGTTACACTCCTCGATAATATCTGCAAAATTATTATAATTATATATTTAATTAGTTTCAGCAGAAGGAGTAGGAGTAGTTTCAGGGCGGAAAATGCAAGGGTGTATTTGTACTTGAGTATAAACTTTCTGCAGGTGCCTGCTCAAACCGCCTTCAGTATGCCAGGGAGCTGAGCTGTTTTGTTCTGAACTTCCAAAAACATGTAGCCTCATCTACACCCTTGTCATTTTCTGCCCTGCCACCTCTTGCATTTCTGCTTTGTTCCCCAAACTAATGAATTCATGCACATACAAACACACACGATCTCCTTTCAAACTTCTTCTTTTTTAATAGTATTTTATTTTTTTTCCACTTATATGTAAAGACAATTTGCAATACTCATTTTAGAAACTTTTGAGTTCCAATTTTTCTCCTTCTCTCCCTCCCTCTACACCATCTTTAAGAAGGTAAGACTTTTAAATAGGTTATATATGTGCAAACAAAACACATTGCCATATTAAACCTGTTGTGAAAGGAGAAATAGAACAAAAGAAAAAAAACATGAAAATGATAGTGAAAGTAATATGCTTCAATGTACATTCAGACTCCATCAGTTTTTGCTCTGGATGTGAATAGCAAGCAAACTGTACATACTTCTGGATTCAGCAATACCACTACAAGGAATATATCCCAAAGAGATAAAAAAAAAGGGAAAAGGACTCACATGTACAAAAATATTTATAACAATTCTTTTTGGGGTTGCAAAGAATTGGAGACTGAGGGGATGTACACCTATTGGGGAATAACTGAACAGTTGTGAAATATGAGTGTAATGGAATATTATATAGGCCTCACTGCTGGCCCACTGAGCAGCTGGACTGCTGAGCTACAACCACTGGGCCTCAATTGCTAATCTGTGCTGGGGTGCAGGTCTCCTGCCCTAACACCTCCTGCACTCCCCTTTTAACCAAGTGAGACCTTTCCTGTAGTACTTCTAAGTTGTCTTATGCTGGAAAATTGTTTCATCCCATCTTTCGTGAGTTCTGTTGCTCCAGAATTTGTTTTGAGACATGATTTAAAGTTCTTTGAGGGGAAACTTGGGAGAGCTCAGGCAGCTTCCTGCCTATTCTCCACTATCCTGGCTCCACCCCATCTTCTCCCAGCCTTCTAATCAGATCACCACCATTATTGTCTTTGAAAAAGCAATGGATAGCCCTATTATTCCACTCATTATATCCATGACCTCCCAGAACAAATCATTTTTCTCTGGCTACCACACCCTTCCAAGTGTTTTCTCCCCGCTACAGTTACACTGAAATTGGACTTTCATGTTTCTGAAGCACATTACATATGCCATCTCTTTAGATCTGAACAACAACCACATAAGACAGATGCTATTATTATTCTCATTTAGCAGATGAAAAAACTGAGGCTGAGAATGATTAAGTGACTTGTCTAGTGTCACACAGCTACTTATCGTCTATTGTAGCATTCAAACTTAGGTCTCCTTGATTTCAATACCAGATCTCTATCTTCTGTATGACCTAGTTGCTTAATGAATCATAAATTGTTGGAAGGTAGACACTGTATTTGTATTTGTTTTCCTACTGCTAAGCAGACTGCTTGGCATTAAGAAATACTTAATTACTGGGTCTTTATTCATTAATCTTGTATGAGGCACAAATGGTAAGAGCTCGGATATGAGAAACAAAAACTCATAGACCCTGCCCTTCATGGAGGTTATAAAGAAATAATCACCAAGAAATAAGTTGGTCTCATTAGATTAATGCAAAAGCATATTAATATTTTTTTAAAAATATTCCTGAATATCCTAATCATTTCACATGCCATTTCAAACTTGTTCAGGCAGTGGTAAAGTGCTTTACTTTTTTTATGTTTTGCAGTCCAAATTCACGTTGGCATGTGAGGATTTAGACAAACGAAGCAAGAAGTTTGCCATGTCCCAGTAGGACACCAGGTTTCTGGATGAAGTAGTATTATGTGAACACAAGGACAGGCATGGGCCCAGTGGGAAATCTTGAGATGGACAGAGTGAAGGAACCACAGAATCTTAGAGTAAGAGAGCATCCAGTGGTCAATAAATCTAATTCATGCCTGAAAATTACATGCAATAAGTGTTTACCGAACATGAAGACCTACAGTCAAGGAGAACTTTTCAGACAATTTTGAATATCATTCTTTGTTTGGAAAACTTTTCCTTGCATTGAGCCAAACTTTACCTCTTAAAACTCCAGCCATTACTTTCTATTCTGCCTTGTAGTGCCAAGTAGAATATATCTAATCATTCTTCTACAAGATACATCTTCAAGTGATTCACCCACTCACACTTAAACTTTCATTCTCCAAGATGAATATACTCAATTCCTTGACTGTTATTCATGTAGAATAGTATCCAGTAAACATTTTGTATTCGAAAGGTGACCCCCAGGAATGAATAAAATACTCAGATGTACTCTGAAAAAGACAGCAATTTCTGCACCTACCTCATTTGTGGCCAAATATTTATCAATGCGGTCATGTATGGCATTAGTATTTTTGTTTCCAAGTCCTACTATTGACTGTTATTATACCAGTAGCTGACTAATGCCAAGTGAACATTTTTCAGATGAGCCATGACTTCTTAAGAGTAACCTAGGAACACTTGATTTGAGTCCAAAATAATTAAAATCCCAAAAAAGAGGTAGTATGGATTGAGGGAAATTAAAATAAATACATACCAAAGTCCTTAATGCTCCACTAAGACTTCTGGGCTCACATAGACCAAAGTCAATCCTAAAAAAAATTGATCTGCACAAAATGATTTCTTTTTCTCTTATTAGCTCATTACAGTCCCAATGGAAATCTGCAATAAGGAGAAAATGAGGCACAAAGGTTCACCCACAATAAATTTATTAGCAAGACTAACAATTGTAAATAAAATGGATGCAAAAGTCCTCATTAGCAAGGATTCATATGACAGTCAGAGAAGTTCTTGTATACAGTTGGTTACACAAGGTACCAGATACAGTCCTGTAATTCAAACTACACTAAGACTGTTATTGGTCACACAAAGATTAATAATGGGCTTTGATTGGCTTGACTGAGAGCAGGAATATCCACAACCCAGGCAACCAGGAAAACATAGCATTGGCTACCATCCCCTGGAACGTCTGGTGCTTGGCAAGCATTCTGTGACCAGGTTGACTAATCTATCTGCAAGGTCAGTAACAGTTCACAGATTTGAGTATTTGTGGCTGGACTTTAGGCCATAGGGATAGGGAAATTAAAATATTACAAATTTTTACATATTGGGGCTACACAATTAAGTCTACATTTGATATACATATATTGATTCTAGTGATTTGCAATCAATAATTTATAAATAATGCAAAATAAATTAGGTATCAATTTTCCATTCCACTTTACTCCCAAAAAGAGTTGTACCTAGAATATTAACTAATTAACTAATAGTATAGTATGTAGCTAACTTCCTCCTAGTATTGTCAAGATGGCTCTCTAGCTCCTATAATTCAAGTTACCAAATAAAAGATAACCTTTATTTCATCCCACAGAAACATTAAATGATACTTTAAAAAATCTCAAACAAACCCCCATTCAGACATCGAAACACATAAAGCACTGAAGAACCTGCTAGCTAGAATGCAACTGATGCTGAGTTTGGCATCAGGATATTACAATGATGCTACTGTAAAATACTTCTCTCCTACAATATCAAAGTTCTTCCTGGACTCTGAGGAACATGCTGTGGTTTGTATTCCTTCCTAAAGGCAGTCGTATCCTAACAGAGTGCTGGAGCCATCTCTAAGTGGCTCCCAGAGATCATTGAATCTTGAGTGGGAATATTAAGACCACATAAATAATAAATTCTACAAATCAGGACTTAATTTATTGTTTTGTTGATGATCTAGACTTTAGGAAGTGAGGAGAAAATAAGGTAGATTAAATTTCAAAGTATGTCATGGATACATTTTTTCTAATAGAGCTGGTTCTAAAGCATTTAGCAGCACATCTCTCATTTAGGGGATAGTGAATAAGCAATGCCATTAACACCAAAGCTACACTTTCCAAGAAACATGATGGATTTTATCTCCAAGTATTAAGCTGTTCACAAATAATGGAATTTCCTCTTCCTAGGAAGATAGCAGCCAAAGGCAATATATTGCATTTAGATGCGTGTGTGTGTGTGTGTGTGTGTGTGTGTGTGTGTGTGTGTGTGTAGACATAAATATACATCATAAATTCCACACAGGAATCTTATAAGATAGGGGATATTATTAAGGTCCTTTAAACATAAGGAAACTTGCTGAGACTTTAAGTGATTTACCAAAGTTTATACCATATGAAAGCATCTGAGACAGAATTCAAATTAATGTCATTCCTAAGTCTCCAAGTCTATGACATTTTCTACTATGTGATGTTCCCCCTGAAAAAGTTTGAATTACACTTCTCTGTGCATAATAAAAAGCACTAGATTGGGGGCCAAAACCCAGAGTGGGGAAAGTACAGATTCGATTTTCCCTCTAAGAAAAAAAATGATCCAGTTGAAGTCGTTGTCCCTTCATAGCTTTCCTGAAAGCATTCTTGACATCTTTGTTCCTCAGACTGTAGATCAGAGGGTTCAACATGGGGATGATCATGGTGTAGAATACGGACACCATTTTGTCTGAGTCCATT
This sequence comes from Phalanger gymnotis, assembly GCA_028646595.1. Taxonomy (NCBI): domain Eukaryota; kingdom Metazoa; phylum Chordata; class Mammalia; order Diprotodontia; family Phalangeridae; genus Phalanger; species Phalanger gymnotis. The sequence goes on along the minus strand of CM053623.1, from coordinate 450,446,186 downwards.
GAATGTCTTGAAGTAGGTTGGAAGTACATGAAGATGATTGTCCCATAAAATATGGACACTGCTGTGAGATGGGAAGCACAGGTGGAGAAGGCTTTCTGGCGGCCTTCAGCAGAATGAATCTTCAGAACGGTGATGAAGATTAACATGTAAGAGGTAAAGATAACAAGAAATGGGAAGAAGACATTGAGCGACACTATGATAAAGATGGCTGACTGAATCAGTTGAATATCAGAGCATGAGAGCAGTAGGAGAGGGAGAATATCACAGAAAAAATGTTGGACCACATTGGATTTACAGAAGGAAAGGCTAAATGTGTTTCCTGTGAGTATGGAGGAGGTTAGAAAACCACAGACATGAGCACCACTGGTGAGAAATGCACATACAGTTGAAGTCATGGTAGTGGTATAATGTAAGGGCTTACACACAGCTGCATGACGATCATAAGCCATGGAGGCTAAGAGAAAACTTTCAGTAGTAGCAAAGGCCCTAACAAAGAACAACTGTGTAGCGCATCCATTGTAAGAAACAATTTTGTTGCCTGTGAGCAGTCCAGCCATCACCTTGGGAGTAATAGCTGAAGAGTAGCCAAAATCCACCAGAGAGAGGTTACTGAGGAAAAAATACATGGGGGTGTGGAGGTGGGAATCCCAGGAGATCAGAGCTACTATCCCCAGGTTCCCTACAAGGGTGATGAGGTAGATGAAGGTGAACATTAGGAAGAGAGGAACCTGAAGCTCTGGGGCATCTGTTAATCCTATGAGTCTGAACTCATTCACTTCAGATCTGTTCTCCATAGAAGTCATTTGGGAATGTTGTCATTCACCTGCAACAAAAGAGTAAACATCAGAAAAATCTACCCTATGTGATGAATGACTGCAAGAGACAAACCATGTTCAGAGACTTATTGTATGTGAGGGGCAGAAATAAGAAATAAGGACATAGAGCATGTAGGCATTAGTCATAGCGATTACTCTATGTCCCCAAAATTCATTGATCCAGTTTCTTATAGAGTCCCTTGTGTATTAGTTACTGCCTATTTTCTATTACAAACTTAGTCTTCAAAATAGCATTTCTCATTTCAGGAAACAAACAAAAACAAAAACAAAAACAAGTGCCTTCTTATATGGCAAAACTCTGAATAAGAAGGGGGTCATTGGTGCTTAGGATTGGAGAACTAGCTCCTTTCCAACGAATATCCTTCACTCTGATAAGGAGAGAAAAGAGGAATAAAGGAAAAAAGATGAAGGAATAAAAGAAAAGAAAATTAAGAGACAGAGAGAAGAGAGGAAAAGATCAAAGAAAGTTGGCTGAGATTTCCTGGGATTCAAATTAGTCTGAGTTTCATTGTATCTGGAAGGTCTATGCAATGGATTGAAGTCACCAGTTCCTGAGGAAGAACAGTTGCTGGTTAACACCAGCTGCATACTTGTGGGAGTCTTCAGTCAAAAATGCCATTTGTGGATCACATAACATTATGTATGATTTCTAAATCGGTTTCCTTCACACAGCCTGCCCCCTTTTCAGTTCTTTGCCGCTGCCACCATGGAAGCAAAACGTGACCACAAATAGGGACACTTTGTGCCTTAATTCACTACATGACTTTCTGAGTCCCAGAGAAATCATTGATCTTTGGTTCAGACTCTTTCAATCTTGCACTAAAAGCCTATATGTTGTCTAGAGATCCTGAGCATGTTGAGGACAGAGATTCCTTCTATTCTCAGTGTTCAGTATGGTGGTAGGCATAGGGTAGGCATTTAGTAAATGTTTATGGGCTCACTAATTAGCCTCCCTTTGAATTAAGCCAAGGTGGCCTTTGGGCCATCCCCAGACTCCACCATAAGCCTTTCCGGTGTGGAAGGACCTGCTACAGTTATGTTTCACTAATGTAGACTTAGAAAACTTAGTTTCATACATACCACCATGAGACATTAGAAGAAAGATTTTGTCTGGAGCTGTAAGTTGACTGCCACAGGCTTTTTATAGCAAGTTGTATCTTGAAAAAAAACAAACCTATAGAAAACAACATTAGAGAATCTTAAGTCATGATGGTTCTTCATAGGTCACCTCCTTCAACTCACATCTGACCGTGAGTCACCTCTACAAAACTGCCAAAATGCATGTAAAATTGATAAAAAGGGAAGAACTTTTTAAGGAAGAAGAATGAAAGATAAGAGTTAAATAACTCTAGGAACCTATTGGGGTCTCCAAGAAGTTATGCCTAACAAGAGAGATGAACTAGAATCTCTAAGAAAAGAGAAGAAATCCAGTTGCCAAATTAATATTTAAGGTAGAGGGATAGAACTCATAATGAAAACATTGTTCTGGATAGGTTTCTCTCTTATTTGAATGAAGAGATAGCTAACAACGGGCTGTTCTATTTGTGAAGAATGGCCTATATGAGGAAATCCAGGAATCAGAGTGCGGCAACATGGTGGAAAGCATTTTTACTGTTATCAGAATGACAGAATACTTTCAATGTACAACACTTATATTGGAAGAAGATATAGATCAATAAGTTGGTAAACATTATAAACTTGGCAGGAAGAAATGATATCTTAGTGATAGAGGATTTTAATTATCTACCCTAATGTTCTGTCTTATTCTGTCTTTTTGTCTCTGTAATTCTCTATCTCTGTCTTTTTATTTGTCTTTTTTCCATTTCTCCTTGTTTGTCTCTGTTTTTCTCTTTGTCTCTGTCTCTTTATTTTTTCTCTTTCTCTTTCTATAAATCTATTGAACCTTTTTTCAACTATTTAAATACCTAGATAACTCTCTTTTTTCAAAGAACATCCATGGAATTCTTGAGTGAAAATGATATTTTTTATCTATAGAAAGTTCAAAAGTGAAGGAACCAAAATGAGGAAATAACTTCTGCATTTGGTTTTCACACAAGATAAGGAATTGTTAAGTAAGATCAAGATAAGTGGGAATGTTACAGGAGTGAGGGGAAAGTAAGTGAATCACCTTAAAGTTTTAGATAAACTAAAAAAAAGAAAACCAGCATTTGTCAGACAAGCACATTAGGTTTGGGGAAGGTCAATTCCAGGCATTCTAGAGGAAGGATAAAGTAGCATCCCATGGGTTATTTCTACAGGGAGTTCAAAGCTTAAAATATAGAAGGATCTTTAAGATCCAATTTTAAAGCCAACAGGAAGAAAAATTATAAATTATGTAGACTTAGATATGAAAATAAACTTTAGCAAAGGCAAAAGGAGAGGTAACCCAGTATGAATGCCAAAGCAGATCCTATCTTATAGTATTAGAGGGAGAGGAATGCAAAGGTTCAGGATGAGCTGAGAGAATCACTGGAAGCTAAGACTACAAGAAGCTGAGGTTTTTTGAAAAATTAGCTATTTGGGGATAATCAAATAAGAATTGGACCAATTCTCCAGGTTGACAGGACAAGTACAACAAATAACAAAGGCAGAGGCACTCAATTTATACTCTGCTTGTGTTTTCTTTGACAAGGAGAATGTTCTTTGTACCTAGAAGAAATGAACAACTAAGGTTTAGAGGGAGGTGATCCTACAGATAATGGGAAGTGGTACTGAAATTAGTGAAGGTAAAGAAAGAATCATTTATATTGTGTTTATTAACTGCCAAGGACTGGACTAATTGTTCCCTTTATCAATATTATCTTTGATTCTCATTACAACCTTGCAACATAGGTGTTTTTATTATCTCCATTTTAAAGTTGAGGGACCTGAGGCAAACACTGCTTAATTGACTTGCTCAGGGTTACATCCTAACTATCTGAGGCTAGATTTGAACCCAGGACTTCCTGACTCCGGTCCCAGTGCTCTATACCCTGCGCCAAAGTGGCCTCTTTAAAGTTTGCCAAATACTTTAAATACGCTGAATCATGTGATCCTCACAACAACTTTGTAACATACATGGCTAAGGCCTTACACTGAATGGAGAGGCACAATATCCAGGCTTACACAGGTGGTCTATTTTACATTTGCAGCAACACATTCAGTTGTCACATCCATGCTTCCGAATGGACATGATAGGCTAGTGATTCTCTAGAGCAGAACAGCCAAGATGGAGAAGGACTTGGAAATATTGTCAAATAGGGATTGGTGGAAAAAACTGAGGGTGTTTGGTGTAAAGAAGAGACGGGTGTCAGGGATGGGGTTGGGATTAGTGATCTTCAGGTATCTGTAGGACAGTCACAAGCAGGAAGCATTTGACTTGTTCTATTTGTACCCAAAGGAAAGAACCAGAAACAAAAATGCAGGAATTAAGATATATAGGTTTAATGTAAGGAAAACATTCCAGAAATATTGCTATTCAGAAGAAGAAGGGGCTGGCCTAATATGTACCGGATTGCCTCTCACTTGAGGTCTTGGTGGAAAGGCTAGTTGACCACTTTAAATACATACACACACACATGTATGATATACATGTATACATGCATATATATGTATTTGTGTATATATACATATATGTATAAATAAAAGAGGGGAGACCCCTCAATTCCTCAATTCGTACTCTCTATTACTCATTTTATGGGAAATTTGACATCTAACTCTTTATTGTCACCGTGGCCATGGAAAAATCACCTCACCTCTGAGCCGAATTTCGCTCATATGTCAAAAGACAGTAAAATTCATGGCACCTACATGATAGGGCTCATCTCATCATGGGAGATAATTCTTTCTATTTCTTTACCTTAAAGTTCTTTAGAAGTTATTTTACTATTATTATTTGAATGACTAACACTACTGCTACTACCTATTTTATCTATCAGAAATCCCCTTGAGGTCTTTTACTCACAGGATACTATGGACTTCAGTTTGCTCATCAATAAAGTTAATATATTATGCTAGATGACCTCTGAGAGCCTTTCCAGTTGTAGATAGTTGATCTAATGAGACTTTTAACCTGTATTCATTTTAAAGCTTTTCATTAATCTTCATAACATCACAATAAAAGAATATTTTTTTCTAATATAGCTTATTTGGGACTTCTAGGTAAGGACAAAATGAATAATTAAAACTTCGTATCAAAGACTATTACAGAAGTAGAAATAAAATCTATTTTTGCAACTGACAACAATGAAGATTTTCCTCTAACATAACGAATTATATTAAATAGAATGCAAACAATCAACTTAGTTAAGATTTATAGTAATGTTGGTCTCACACATGGCAGTCATGAGCCATTTTGTTAGTCGGTAATACTGAATCAAATTTGTGTAGACACAGTCAAGGTCTCTGATGATCCTTCTTACTAATGTAGTCAATGTTGATTATCCTCGTCAAGAGAGATCCCTCATCATCATCATCAGAACAGACAAAGTGATTTAGTTTCAATTCAAAAAATGCCCAGGTGTTGGTGGACAGTACTATTTTGGAAAGAGCACCTGATAAAGATTGGTCTCTTATGTTGCTTGGATTTGAACTATTTTTCTCTGTGATTTCACAAAAGCCAGTCAATCTTTCTGGGTCACTGTCTCCTCATTTGAAAAATGGGATTAATATTTCTTGGGGCATAGTATTTACACATAGTGAATGTAAGGGAAATGTTTACCAAGAGTCAAGTTCAATCCTCATGAAAGTGCCCATGATCAGCACACGTCAGGGGATTTGGACATGATCATAGACCAGTGGATGCTCCGAGAAACATAAAGACACAGAGAAAAGAGGAAAGAGGTGCTACTCTCATACAAAGTAGTAGTGTGGAAATGTGGTAGAGTGGAGAGGCCTTGGATCTTCGAGTCAAAAAAAATGTGGATTTAAATCATCCCTCAGGTCCTTCTTAATTCTCTATGTCTAGACAAGGCACTTAGGCCATTTAGCCTGAAGTTAATTATCTGCAAAAGGTCGAATAATAATAATAGTATTTATGTCACAGATTTGTTGGGAGAGTAAAAGAAAAAAAAAATTGATGTAAAGCTCTTTCCAATGTCTCAGGCCTATAAAATGTGAGCTATTGTCATGGAGGGCAAGGACTATATCTCATCTAAATTTTGTTTTTAATATTCTCTCTCAAGAATTTAATGCAGTGCTCTGCACACAATATCCACTCGATCAACATTATTTAAGTAAGCGTTCATTAGAACTATGCAGGTGCCTATGCCTCAAATTGCTCCTTCGGTTGCTGAAGGATGATGACCAAAAAATAGTCCAAGTAGAAAATATCAACTGGTGTGTAAAGAGCACTTCTATGTTTGAACACAGTTTCCACACATGATCTGATTTGAGCCCCAAGATAACTTTGTGAGAGAAGTACCACAAGTGTATTTATACATATGTGATGGGTGAGGAAAGGGAAGAAGTCAAGTGACTTACCCATGGGTAAACAGTGAGTTAGTGTCTGATATAGAGAAATATTTTATCCATGTCTTCGTGCCTCCAGGTCCAGAGATGTTTCTACTGCCTTCTTGGACTGGATAGCCTTGAACCTAGCCAACTTGATATGGAGAATGGTGTTCAAGACTCCAAAGGGGAGTCAAAAACATTTTATTCAAGGTTTGACCTTAAAGTTCCAAGCCTAGGAAGCATGTGATCCTATTGGAAAAAAAAAAAAACCTCTTCATTAATCATTGGAGCAAAGAGTTCAAATATTCCTAGTGGCAGAGAGGTCACTTCTGGCCATTGCTGTGATATAGATGGAAGCAGGGTTAGCAATGTCCATCCTTACCCTCCATTAAACTTAGCCTCAGGAAACAAGAAAAGAACTTGATGAATGAGTGAATGACTAAGAGAATTGGACCTACAAGCTGGTTCCCCAGCATTGAACCATGTAGTGAAATTTTTCATTATCAGTAGTTGGAATCAAGGATGAGTCTGGGACTTTATGAAGACCTGGGAGCCCTGCAGCTCTTGGGAAATGATGCTCCCTTAGAGATCCTAGCAGGTCTGCTGCCAGCTAATGAACAAAACAAGCCATTAAATTGTTCTCTGACCATGGAGAAAGTACCATTTTCTCTTGAGTATTTTGTCAATCTTAGCTTATTCTTAGCACAGTGAAGACAAAAGTACCTGGACAAGCCCATATACAAAAACTGGAAGATTCCACCATCACCTGGGCTATGTGATATTGACCAAGTCACTTAACATCACCAAGTCTCAGTTTATTCATCTTTGAAATGGATATACTAATCTAATACCTGAAAAAAAATCAAAAGATTTTGGTGAAGATTAAGTTAATACTGAACATGACAGAGATGTGGAGTAGTGAAAAAACTTCTACAAAGTGGGGTAGTCAAAAATTCCTGAACTTGGTATTAGAAGAGCTAAAATGGAATTAGAAGTCACTGAAACTCTAGTCAAGTAACTCATTCTGGTTGAATCTCGATTTCCTCATTTCTAAAAAGCAAATAAGCATATTTGGATCCTGTAATTCATAGGACCATTGTGAGAATAGTAACTTGTAAATCATAAATTATATGCTAATTTGAATACAAGTGCTATTCTTAAAAAAAACACTACTCAGAGCCCCATCTGACCTTTCTCCCCAAACTCCATCTTGTTCTGTTCCACTCTATTTCATACGTCTGGTCTTTGAGGACCCATGCCCAAAGGTCCTAGTTCAATAGTAACTGGGGGAATACTGTAGTGATCATTTGTCATATTTTAACATTTTAACAAGCTCCTTCCTAGTATTGTTCAATATCAGATGCAGAGAAAGACAGTAAAGAGCACAGAGTGATAGATTCAGATATTGTTGAATATTTAAACCAAAGAAGGATTTCATGATGGTTCATTGTTAACTCAGAAGGCCATCTTTCCTAATCCCCTGCCTGCTTTTATCTCCCCCACACTGAAAAAAAATCTTTTGGCATATAGTATTCATATAGTTTATGTTCACTTTCATGTGTATATGTAGTTTCGCCAAGTAGCATTTGGTTCCTAATAGACTATATTCTTTTCTCTCTTGGCATACTCCAAAATTTCACTGGGTCTAGTGATTTTGATGTAATATATCACATGCCCCTAAATTGTTTTGTATATGATCATGTCAGTTTCAAATTGCTGCAGAGAAAAAAGGTCCAAAATGCTTGATCCATGTGCATGCTTGTAGTCACAGAGGAAAAAGAGATTTATAATGTAATTGAGTAATTATTTGCTGCTTGTGGCAGCAACAAAAATTGGTGAGTTCCAGTTCCTTGGATTGTCATTGTGAAGCACCAACAAGTTTGTGAACCACTTAATGAGAGACATTGCACTAAATCATTTTACCTCTTACCTTTCGAATTATTCTGGCTTCTAGTCCAGCCTCTTCCACAGTAAGTCCTTAATAGTTATTTGTTGAATTTCTTGAAAAAAAATGAATGAAAGCTCAACTCTGACCCAAATACCCAATATTTAGGGTAGTAATGATGTCTACAAAATATATATTCTTCAAAACCTTCAGATTTTCCCCTGACAATAATGACTGTGATTTTCCTCTTAGGTAAATCCTATTGTGTTTTGTGAAGGAAGTCATGTGGCTTGCACTTGGATGATATACTGCCAATCATAAAAGGTAGTAATGAATAGGTGAATGCTGAAAAAACATGGATTCCATGCAAAATGCTGTACCCAGTGCTGGGGATACATGTTGAAAAAAAGAGCCCTGTTCTCAAAGGCTTATTTCTAATCAGGAAGATGACACATATAAGTCATTTCAGATTTAAGCATCACATGAAGGACTAGCCTTATCTCACAGAGAATTTTCTCCTTTGGGAATACATCTTCTCCACATGGATTATATTTCTCAATAATGACTGCAGAATAATTAGTAATTATAACTTTTTATTATTTATTAAATTAAATTTCAGGCAACACCAATAGTAGAAGCAGTGGCAGGGCTGAAAATGTTAGTGGATTTGAGTCCAAAATAACTCAATTCTCAAAGCAAGGAAGTGTGGAGTCAAAGTAGGGGAAGGGATAACAAATACTTATGAAAGTCCCTCATGCCTCAACACAACTTCTGGTCTTACATGGACCATGTTTATTCCTAGAAAATGACTTGCACAGAAAGTTTTTTTTTCTCTCTCTTTGGCTCAATACTATTACAAAAAATTCTATGATAAAGAGAAACTAAGGCAGAATGGTCTGAGCACAATAAATTTATTCACACAGGTAATGAATGCTAATAAAAGAGATGCAAGGCTTTTCTTTATTTAAGGATACAACTAACAATCAGAGTAACACTTTTATAGAATTGGTTCTATAAGTCACCAAAAGCAGTCCAGTGATGCAAACTAAATGATCGATTGCTCACAGAGATGAAAGGTAGATTTTCCTTGGCTTAACACAGAGTAGAGATTTCCATAGACCAGGGCAACAGGGAAAACAATGAATTGGCTAACATCCCTTGGAAAATGTCATGGTGAACAAAAATCCTGTGACCAGGGTCACTCATCTCCCCATATGGTAAGTAAAAATATACACCATTATATCTACATTGGAGTGACATATATTAAATCCAGGGATAAGATATAATTCTCAAACAATAATTAGTAAATTATACAAAATAACATGAAGTATCAATTTTCAATTTCACATTGCCCTCCGAATAGAGGTATTTTTGGAAAATCGATTTACATGCTGATTGTACAGCACCTTCCTAAGTTTCTTCCAATACAGTCAAGACAGATCTCCAGCTCATATATAATAATTCCAGTTACCAAAGACTAGATAGTCTTTTTTTCAGCAGACAGAAAAATCAAAATATGCAAAAATCTCAAAGCAGCCTCTATTCAGACACAGAAACACACAAAATGCCTCAAGAACCAATTAAATAGAATGGAATTGACATTGCGGCATTACAGTGAAATACATCTCTCCCACAGGATCATTCAAAGTTCCTTCCAGGCTCTTGGCACAATATAAATATGGTTTATATCCTTCCTAAAGGTACCCATAACAGAGGGCTATGCTGGAGGCAGCTCCAGAGGGGACACGAAAAATTTATTGAATTTCAAGTATAAACATTTAGACTATAGAAATCAGTAAATCCTACAAATAAGGACTTAATTTATTGTTTTTGTGATGATCTGGGGTTCAGAAAGAAATGGAGAAAATAAAAATGATATTGAATTTTGAAGTGTCTCATGGATCCTTTTTTTGTTCAAAGATCTGGTTCTTAAGCATATACCAGCACACCTCTGGTTTAGGTTCTGCTGAAAAAGTAATGCTGATTACAACAAAACTATACTTTCCAAACAACTCTGTGGGTTTGCTTTTGCAGAGTGATACTGTGCAAAAAATGATGTAAATGATCTTCCACTTTCTAGAAGGATAACAGCCAAATTTGCCATATTGTGCTTGTGTGTATGTGTGTGTGTGTGTGCATACATATATCATTCATTCTATATGACAATGTTATAAAATGGGAAATAAAATTAATTCTCTTTAAACACAAGGAAACTGAGGCAGAGACTTTAAGTGACTTGCCTGAGGTAACAAAATATGAAAATGTCTGACACTGAATTTAAAATTTTGGTCTCTCTTAACTTCAAGTCTTTTCTACCACATACTGCTACCTATGAAAAAGTTGGGATACCACTTCTCTGTTCCAAAGAAAAATAGACTGAATTGGGGACTGGATCCCAGAGCAGGGAAGGTGCACTTTGGTTTTCCGTCTAAGAAAAATGATGACCTAATTGAAGTTGTTGCCTTCTCACAGCTTTTCTAAAAGCATTCTTGACATCTTTGTTCCTCAAACTATAGACCAGAGGGTTCAACGTGGGGATGACTGTGGTGTAAAACACTGACACCATTTTGTCTGTCTCCATTGAATGGTTTGAGCTAGGTTAGAAGTACATGAAGGTGATTGTCCCATAAAATATGGACACTGCTGTGAGGTGGGAAGCACAGGTGGAAAAGGCTTTCAGGCCTCCTTAGGCAGAATGGATCTTCGGGATGGTGATGAAGATTAATAAGTAAGAAGCAAAGATGAAAAGAAATGGGAAAAATGCAGTGAATGACCCCATGATAAAGAATATCAATTCAATGATGTGAGTATCAGAGCAAGAGAGTACTAGGGGAGGAGAAACATCACAAAAATTTGATGGACCACATTGAATTTACAAAACAGAAGGTTAAATGTGTTTCCTGTGGCTATGGAAAAGGCCAGAAAGCCACAGATGTGAGCACCACTGGCCAGAAATGCACATACTGTTGAAGTCATGGTAGTGGTGTAATGCAAGGGCTTGCACACAGCTGCATGGCGATCATAGGATATGGAAGCCAAGAGGAAACTCTCAACAGTGACAAAGGCCAGAAAAAAGAACAACCGTGTAGCACATCCATTATAGGAGATGACTTTGTCATGTGTGAGAAGCCCAACCATGACCTTGGGAGTAACAGCTGAGGAGTAGCCAAAATCCACCAGAGAGAGGTTACTGAGGAAGAAGTACATGGGAGTATGGAGGTGAGAATCCCAGGAGATCAGGGCTACTATTCCCAAGTTACCTACCAGGATGAGGAGGTAGATGAAGGTGAACATGATGAAGAGAGGAACCTGAAGCTCTGGAGTATCTCTTAATCCTATGAGGATGAAGTCATTCATTTCAGATCTGTTCTCCACAGAAATTCTCATTTGAAAGTGAAGTCATTCACCTGCAACAAAAGAGAGACCATCAGAAAAATGAATTCTGCATGATGAATGACTCTGAGTCATAAAACATGGTCAGAGACCTATATGAGGGGTAAATAAAGAATCAGGGGACCAAGAACATCTAGGTAGTTTTCGTAGCAAGTAAACTAGGTCCTTGAAATTCACTGATCCATTTTCTCATTGACAATCCCTAATATATTACTTCTCACCATTTTCCAGTTTGCTAAAAATGTATCAATAATCAAAGTGGCACTTCCTTCCTCAGGATAAAGAAGTACCTTATTCTCTCACAAAAATGACCCTAAGAAGGGGGATTGTTACATAGGCACACTCTCCCAGGCGCTGGTGTCTGTCCCCAGGTTGTGTGCCTCCAGGTCCTGGTGTGCGGGGGCATACAATTAACGTATGCTGGTCAGGCCGGGGAGCAGAAGGAGGATTTGGAGCCTGCCGGGGAAGCATCTCTACAAGCTGCTTGTGATCAATGACTTGGTCATGGGCAAGACTAGCATCATCAAGTGCTATGTGTGCCAGAATTCCTGTTCCCACTACCGGGCCACCATCAGGGTGGATTTCTCCTTGAAAATGCTCCAGTGCGACCCAGAGACTGTAGTGCTCCTTCAGCTGCTCTGGGATATCACAGGCCAAGAAAGATTTTGAAACATGATTAGAGTCTATTACCGAGAAGCCAGGGAAGCATTTGCAGTCTTTGATGTCACCAGGGCAGCCATTTTCGAGGTGCAAACAAAATAGAAAACTGACTCTGACTCCAAATTAATTCTACCTAATGGCAAACCAGTGTCAGCAGTCCTGTTAGCCAAAAAGCGCAACAAGGGGAAATACGAGCTCCTCAACAATGGGCTCAGGTTGGCCAGTTCTGCCAGGAAAATGTCTTTGTGAGATGCTTTGAATCATTGGCAAGGGCAAATATAAACATCAATGAAGCCTCCAGGTGCTTGATGAAGTAACTCGCCAATCAGAGTGACCTGATGAAATCTGTGGAAACTGAAATCGTAAAACCACATCTTCCTTCCTCCAAGATCTCCAGCTGCTCCAAGTCCTAGGCTGGTGTTCTGGGAATCTCTCAAGGGTGATTCCATAGGTCCATCAACTGTGACTGGATACCTATTGTTTCAGTAGAATGCCAGGATAGGGAAATATATGCTTTCTAAAGCACAAACATTTGCCCCTCTGTCCTGCAAGAGAGAAAAACCAATTGGCCCCTTTCCAAAAATCACCAACTTAATGTTTACAGGTTTCGAGAAAACCTTTTACAAATCCCCAACCCCTGCTCTTCATAACTGTCCATCAAGTTAGAAGAGGGTCGGGGTGGGGGGCGGAGCCAAGATGGAGGCTGGGAAGCAGTGACTGGCGTGAGCTCCCCACCAAGTCCCTCCAAAAACCTATAAAACAATGGTTCTGAACCAATTCTAGAGCTGCAGAACCCACAAAGTGGCAGAGGGAAGCAGGGCCCCAGCCCAGGACAGCCTGGATGGTCTCTGGGTAAGGTCTGTCCCACACGGACCTCCCAGCCCCCAGCCGAGGGGAGCGGAGTTGAGCCCAGCACGCAGGGTGCGAACAGACCAGACGCGGACCTACCAGACCAGGAGACGAGCGGAAAGTGCCCTGGCATCCTGAAATACTGAGCTGTGGCATGTACCAGACCTCTCAACCCACAAAGAGCAAAGACATCAGAGAAGGTTAGTGGGAAAAGCTGTGTGACTGAGTT
>CM053623.1:450416928-450432404 GCA_028646595.1 Phalanger gymnotis | reverse complement strand
TTTTTTTTTTATTGTGTTACAGAAATGCCTGTTTTATTCCATAAATTAAAAATTAAAAGAAACCCCTGCCTCTGAGATTTCCTCTCATCAATACTCTATTCAGCTTGTGTGAACATGGTTATTTGCTTATCTCTGTTTAGAGTGTGAGTTTCTAGAGGGCAGGGACCTCAGTTTTCCCTTTTTTTGTGTCCCCATCACTTAACACAGTGCCTGTCATACAATAAGTGATTAATAAATGCTTATTGACTAATATCTTTATTTCTGAAACTTACTAGCTTTTTCCCTGGGTAAGTTGCCTCCTCTTTGAGCTCCAGCTTCCTCCTCTAGAAATGTGCATAATAACAGCCCTGGACTTATCTCACAAGCATGTACTCAAGATTAAATGAGATAATTTACATCAAATGCTTTGCAGACATGAAAGTACTCTATAAACATGTTATGCTCTATTTAGTTATTCAAACTGATTGTTCTTTAGTTACTGAATGGGAAATCTGAGGTGCAGGGCACTGTATTCCTAACGAGCCCTTAACAACACACACACACAATATAAATATATATATATACACATATATATACATACATACATATATATGCATATGTAGACACATATCTATATACCCATATATATGTGTATATATATACATAAATAAATACATATGCATGTATATATACATACTATATCATGACAATATATTCTAATTTGTCACTTAATTTATTAAAATGTTATTTCAATTCAACACAATGATACAACAAAGATAATTTATCACCAAACTGACAGAAAAGAGTAAGCATTTGAGTTCTTCTTGATTACTTCTTTTAATGCTTCCAGAATGTGTCACCTAAACTACTTCTAACAACTAATCGAAGTTTCGTAAATGTTTATTTAGAGTTTTATTTAAAATTATAGGTAAAATAAAATTATGAATTTTAAAATTATAATTGAATAATATGCATTTTCTTATGAATCTTTTGGCAAAACATCATTAGTAGGTATTAGAATAATGCAAAGATACACACATATATGAACAAACACACCCATTTACATACATGTCTTGAACCTGGATGCGTGAGTTAGAACATGAGGTATAATTTCTGGGACACATTGGACAGCAAGTAAAACAAGTGCAAAATTTTGCATGTTTCCTTTCAAAATTTTATCTTCTTTGATTTAATTGGAAGTTCTTGCCTGCTGAGATATTTTTGAATCTTGAATAGATCGCTCAGTGTGATAGTTGTCTGTTTTGGATTTTTGCCATCTGAGAATTTGACAAGGACAGCAATGTTAGTTTGTCCAAGTAAGTGATAAATCAACTGAATTCTACAGTAATTTATTAGGCCGTTATCTTAATTAAATCCTAGTGTAGGTTCTGGGTATACCAAGACAAAAAGGTTGGAGTGTCTGTCCATGAGGAAATATTTTATTGGATGAAAGTAAATGTGCATATGTAAGTGAACATAAAATATATAGATAGCAAATACAAGTTGGTTTTGCATTCTGGGGGAAATACAACAGATAGGGGCTTAGGAGAGACCAGGTTCCAAGTGGATTATGAGCTACTATTGAATCTTCATTCAAAGACTATTCAAAGACTCTGAATCTGCCACACTGTGCTCTTTACTGTCATTTTATTTTTTGCATCTTGTCTTGAAGAACAGCAGGAGGGGACTTGTCAAAGACTCTATTTTAACCTTGACAAATGGTTACTAAAGATTTCCTCTAGTTACCATTGAACTAGAACATAGGATGAGATGGAGTTCAGGACAATACGTAAATTAGGAGCTCTGAGTAGATTTTCAAAAAAAGAATAGCAAAAATGTTCAGCATAGTAGGAACATCATTTATAATTTATAAATTAGTATAATGATAATGGTCATGAGAACTAGAGCATGCAAATATGCTTATTTGAATGTTACAAGTGAGGAAATCAAGGTTCATCTAGGGTAAGTGACTTGCCTAATGTTTCACAGTGACCTCCAATTCCATCCCAGATATTCTAACACCAGGTTCAGTGATACTTTTTTTCAATATTTCATTTTGTGAAGATTTTTTCAAGAATCCACATCTCTTTCATGTTCAGTATCACACTTGACCTTCACTAAAACCTTTTGATTTTCTTTAGGTCTGAAATTATTACACCCATTTCAAAGAAGACTAAATCGAGATGTGTAGATGTTCAGTAAATTGTCCAATGTCACCTGGCTAAGAAATGGTAGAAGCTGGACTACAAGCCAGTTTTTTTTTTTCAATGACCTTATCCAGGTCGCTTTCTACCTCACTTTGCTAACAAGGAGCTAAGAATGACAAAGTACCCTTGAGAAAACGTTTTCCCCATGGTCAGAGCAGAATTTAATGGTTTGTTTTGTTCATGAGTTGGCAGCAAAGCTGCTAAGTATCTCCAAGGGAGCACCATCTCCCAAGAGCTGCAGCACTTCCAGTGTTGCATAAAGCCTCTGCTTCTTAGATAACTTCAGGTATTGCCATGGAAACATTCCACTATAAGGCTCAGTGCTGGGGAACAAGCTGGTGGGTCAAATTCCCTGAGTCATTCTCTCACTCATCTAGTTTCTTTTCTGTTTCCTTGCACTGAAATAATTGTAGGGTAGCAGTTGACATCACTAACTCTACTGCCATCTGTGCCACAACAGGAGGGACCTCTCTGCCACTAGGAAGCTTTGAACTCTTTGCCCCAGTGACTAGCGAAGAGTGTCTCCAATATGGTTATATGTTTCCTAGTATTGGAACTTCAAGGCCAAACCTTGAATATAAACTTCTGTGCTAACTCTCCTTTTTGGAGTCTTGGCCACCTTTCTCCATATCAAGGCAGCTAAGTTCTAGGATATCCAATCCCAATATTGCAGTGCAGTTCAGGCACCAAAATGATATAGTGGAAACTTTATGGATGTGGAGGCAAGAAGACCTGAATAAAAACCTTCTGTATGTCAGAGAGTGACTCACTTTCCCCATAGGTAAGTCACTTGACTTCCATTCCCTTATCCAGAAGCTGTGAATTATTATACTTGTGATAAGTATTTCATAGGGCTGTATTAGGGCTCAATTGAGATTGTGGATGGAAAGCATGTGTAAATATCCAAGGGCTCTATAAACACTTATTATTATCCACTATTTGCAGCTTTTCAAGCTCATCTTCCTTCAGTAACTGAAGGAGCCATTAGAGGGATGAGTGATTGTGTAGGCCAAAGGAACCCTTAATTTAATAATGTTGATCAAGAGTATACTGTATGTAAGGCACTACATTAAAAATTTTAGGGATTGGTTTGATAAGAAAATTTAAGTGAGATGGAGTCCTTGCCCAAAATGTTAATAACTCACATTTATATAAGATTTGGAAAGAGTTTATTTTAAATTTCTCATTAGAATCTCTGAACAACTCTTTGAGATAAATACCATTATTGTTATCTTCTTTCCTCTTTTACAGATAAGAAAACTGAGGCTGATTGACCTAAGTTATTTGTCCAGACACATACAATTAATACGAGTCTGAAGTGGGATTTCAATCCATGGCTTCTTGACTCAAAAATCAAAGCTCTTTCTACTACATTTCTACACCACATTGCCACACTAGTATTTTGTAGTTTAGTAGTAACCTGTTTCCTCTTTTTTCTATGTCTTTGTGTTTCTCAGAGCACCTGGTCATCTGCTGACATGTAGGAGCCCAATAACTTGGATTGATCATAGCAAATGTCTTCTCTACAGCATCTGATTGTTGGTAAACATTTTTCTCACATTCATGGTATGACCTCCATACCCAAAGAAATATTATCCCCATTTTCCAAATGAACCAACAGAGGTGCAGGAGTATTAACTTCCATAAAATCACCAATTAAATTAGTGAGTATCCAAGAAATATTAGTGCCCAAGTCTTCACACTTCTAATCAATAATCTTTCCAAGAGAGTGCTGCTCACCAACAACTGGGAATGTCAGAGTTAAAAACAGCCCTGGTGACCAAGAATGGTTCTCTGTAGACATGGGAACTCAAGAGGACCCAATCTTGAGTACATTAGTGAAAAGGATTGTCATAGACTATGTTTATATGTATTGGATTCAATAGTATCAATGATGAAAATGGCATGCATGGCATAAATCTTGACTCATAAAGTTGGTTGTTTGCTTATAGTTTCTATTATGTTCAAAGAAAATCCTCTATTGTCATTACTTGTAAAAACAGATTTTTTTCTAGTCTTTTAATATTCTATAAGATAAAGTTTCATTTATTTACTTCGTCCTTACCTATCCATCTCACATTAACCACATTAGAATAAAAGTTATTCATTGTAGTGCTATGAAGAGAAGTGGATATATTTAAAATTAATTCAGGTTAAAAGTCTCATAGGATTATCAATTTAGAGCTAGAAAGGGTCTCAGAGACCATCTAGTCTAATATCTTTTCTTTATCAATGAACAAACTGTGATCTATGATATCCTAGGAGTTAAAGACCTTAAGTGATTTGTGAATGATAACGCAAGTAGAAGCAGTAGTGTTAATTAAAATAATAGTAGATAACACTTTTAAACAGGTTTAAGCTTTTCGAAGCATTTTATGGAATTATCTGTTTCTATATTCAGAATGCCCTGTGATGTAGGTATAATTACTTTTATCCTTTTTTGACTTATGAGTGAATTGAGGCTCTGAGGTGAGATGACTTGTTCATGGTTACAGTGACAGTAAGAAGAGCTAGGAGTCATTTTTTTTCCATAAAATAAGAAATAATCCTTTTCTGTCTCTATCCCCACTCCTCTAATGCATATATGTGTGTGTGTGTAAGACAAAGTGAGTGATGCACAACTGTGGCAGGTCCTTCCAACCTATGAAGGATAAAGTGGTGCCTGGAAATGGATTATGTAGTTGTCTGATTCCTAAAGGCCAAATTAGCTTAGTTCAGACGTTGAAGGTTACTACTGGACAATTGGTGAGCCAATAAACCTTTATTGAGGGTCTATTATGTGTCCAACATCATTCTAAGCACTGAAAATGCAAGCAATGGTAAAATACCATTCCTGCAATCAAGGAGTCTGTAATGACTATGAAAAATAACATGCAAATATGAGTTTAAGAATAGGATATACAGCCATGATAGCCAGGATGTATTAGAGATAATAAAAAAAGAAAGGCACTGAAATTGTTAAGTGGATTAAGAAAGGCTTCCTATAGGTGAGATTTTAGCTCAAGCTTGAAACAGACTAACCTCAAAATTGGTAATTTGTGTGGCACCCAAAAAGATATCCAGTGAAAAAAGGACAAAATATCACTGCTTATGGCCACCTTCTGTTTCCACAGTGACTGTGGTGGAGAACTGAAAAAGGGAAAGACTGTGGGATGGAATCAAGTTTAGGAATCATGTATTTGTTCTTAAGTGATCCACCAATGGTCTTTCTGACTGATGATTCCTACAATTATGCAATACTGGTGTCCATTGTCAACTGCTCCTGCTCAGAAACTGGTGACTTCGGTCCATTGCAAAAACCTTAAAGCCACAATGCTTCCAGGACTAAGCAGGATCCCAGTGAACTCTTGTCCAACTTTATATGATCCCCTCCTCATTTCTCTGTTTTCCAACTTTTATTTGATTTATCCCTATTCTCCTTTACACCTCTTTCCTCACTTCTTTAACAGAGTGAAGCATATCCATAAGAAAATTTTAGTTCACCGAACCTGAACAAAAGTAATTCCCTTTCTTATGCTGATTTTTTTTCATAGAACAAGGCACTTCCCTTTTCCTGAAGTCGAAAATGCCACTTTGGGGTTTGTTAAATTTGTAGTACATTAAACAAAGTGAGAGTAATACGTGAAGGACTCTATCTTTCTATGAGAAAATGGATGACTGAATTTTGGGGACCTAGAGTATCAGCAATGACAAATATCTAGATGTTCATGGTCCCATAATTGATTATTTCTAGCCCTCACAGAAGATAGGTTGCTGGCCATGTGTTACATATGGGAGTCATTCAGTCACGTAGAGTGGACTTTTCAGATGTTTACTCGTTAGTGGCAGGTGAATGAAATCGCTCCCAAATGACATCTATGGAGAACAGATCTGAAGTGAATGAGTTCATCCTTACAGAAGAAACATATGCCCCAGAACTACAAGTTCCTCTGTTTATAATGTTGACCTGCATCTATCTTATCACTCTGGTAGGGAACCTGGGGATAGCTCTGATCTCCAGTGAATCCTGTCTCCACACCCCGCCATGTATTTTTTCCTCAGTAACCTCTCTCTGGTAGATTTTGGCTAGTCCTCAGTTGTTACTCCTGAGGTAATCCCTGGGCTTCTCACAGGGAACAAGGTTATCTCCTATAGTGGATGTGCTACACAGTTACTCTTCCTTGGGGTCTTTGCTGTCACTGAAAGTGTTCTCTTAGCCTCTATGGCATATTATTGCCATGAAGCTATCTATAAGCTTCTGTATTATACCACCGCAGTGACATCAGCTGTATGTGCATTTCTGGCCAGTGGTGCTTACATCTGTGGCTTTCTGTTCTCCTCCATAGTCACAGGAAACATGTTTAGCCTTTCCTTTTGTAAATCCAATGTGGTCCATCACTTTTTCTGTGGTATTCCCCCTTTCCTAGTTCTCTCTTGCTCTGATATTCACATCACTGAGTCACTAGTCTTTATCATAGATAAATAATAGGACTCAATGCCCTTTCCCCATTTCTTATCATCTTTATCTCTTACTTGTTAATCTTCATCACTATCCTGAAGATCCATTCTGCTGAAGGCCACCAGAAAGCTTCTCTACCTGTGCTTCCCATCTCACAGCAGTGTCCATATTTTACGGAACAATTGTCTTCATGTACTTCCAACCCAGTTCAAACCATTCCATGGATACCAACAAAATGGTTTTAGTTTTTTACACCATGGTCATCCCCATGTTGAACCCTCTGGTGTATAGTGTTAGGAACAAGGAGGTCAAGAATGCTTTTAGAAAAGCTATGATGGGACAACAACTTCAATTAGATCATCTTTTTTTTCTTAGAGAAAATCCAATCTGTACCTTTTTCACTCTGGGATCCAGCCTTCAAATTAGGCTACCTTTTTATGCATACAGAAGTGCAATCCAAATTTTTTTCAAAGACAACAATTTTAATAGAAAGTGTGATGCATTTGGGGTTGGGAGAGACAAGAATTTATATTGTCTTGAACCCTTTCATGTTTTATATACCAAGGTTAAGTACCAATCTCAGTTTCCTTATGATTAAGGGGTCTTAATAGTATCCTTTCTCTTATAAAATTGTTATGTGGAATGAAAAATATGTGTTTGTGTCATCTTGTTGTTGTTGTTCAGTTGCATCCAATTCTTTGAGACCTCATTTTGAGGTTTTCTTCACAAAGATACTAAAGTGGTTTCCCATGTCTTTCTCCAACTCTTTTCTCATTTGAGGAAAGTGATCAAAGAGGGTTAAGACACTTGTCCGGTGCCACTCAGTGAGTGAGGCTGTATTTGAGTCATGACGATGAGTTCCCTTGTTTCCACACCCAGTGTTTTATCCACTGTGCCACCTGGATGCCTTCCCAGATGTGAATTTAAGTACAATATAGCAATTGTAGCAATACTCCTAGAAAGAGGAAGGTCAGCTACACAATTGTTGAACAGTTTCAAGAAGAAAGTCTCTGAGTGGCTTCTAAGGTTTTACTTTGGTAAGGCAAATGGAGGCTAAATGAATTGTCCAGCATTACACAGCTAGTAAATGTCTAAGGCTGGATTGGAACTCAGATCTTCTTGGCTCCAGGCACAGTGCTTAATCCACTGCAACACCTAGCTATCCCCTTTCAGAGAACACCTGAGTATTTTCTTGAGTCCTGATTGTCACATCATAGAAATAACATTGACACCAGGAACATGTAAATATAAGATTTACTGAAGATGATTCCATATAGGGAACAATTAAGGAATGTGTATATTTATCTTGGTGAATGAGAATTTCAGTGTGGGTGGGTGAAGTATTTGAAGATGTCTCTCATGGAAGAGAGATTAGACATGTTCTTCTGGGTCCCAGAAGGCAGAAGGCAGAAGAGAGAGGAATGGCTGGGATGTTCACAGGCACACTTTGAGCTGAAGCAATGAAAAAGGTTTCCTAACAAATGGAACAATTCACAATTGGCTGCCTACCTTCAATAATCCTTCACAGTAGGTTTTCAGGTGAGTTTTCCACTTTTTTTTTGCTGCAATAAAGAGAATGCTCTTTTCAGGCATAGATTAATTTGTTGACCTCTGAGAGTCCTCTGACTATAAGATTCTGTGATTCCCTCCCTCTATCCCTCTCAAGAATCCCCTCTGCTGGGACAGTTAGGTGGCACAGTGGATAGAGCACCATCCCTGGACTTAGGAGGACCTGAATTTAAAATCCAACCACATCAGTCACTTACAAGCCATGTGACCCTGGACCAGTTGTTTAACTCTGATTTCCTCTCCCCTAATCCCAAAAAACTCCAAGTTTTCCTGCTGTATTTTTGGTACCTGGCCTGGTGTTCATGTAATACTACTGCTTCCAGATATCTGTAACCCTATTGGGACATATCAAACATGTACCTTCTGCTTTGTCTCTCTGAAAGATCCTCCATGCTGTCATGAACATGGACTGCAAAGCATGAAAAAATACAGTACTCTAATATTAGCTAACTTTCTTAGACATAAGAGATCTGAAAGTCAATAAGCCCAATACTTTGCACTTTATTCTTGTCATTGAAGGTTTGAATCAATTCAATTTTATCAATGTGCATTTGGTGCCTACTAAAAAGGATCAGAATAAGGATTTCAAACCTGTATTTCTATCTGAAGCCCAATAATGTTTTCTCTACACCACACTGCATCTTTCATGCCCAATAACACATTGTTCCTCACAACATTCCCTCAAGATATATAGAAGAGGGATTTTCATCCTTACTTTACAGGTGAATAGACTAAGACTTTGAAACTTTCAATATCTTTCCTGAATCCTCACAATGAGGAAATGTCATGATTAGAAACCTAGCCTTGGCTTCCATGTCAAGGGCTCTTTCTATTCTTCCTAACAATGAGGCAGGTTAAAAAAGTAACACAAGCCATTAAAATAGTCTCCTGGAAAATTCCAGTTTGGTCCCTATGGTTAGAGCAGAGTTTACTGGTATGTTTTCTATATGGTGACTATAGAGCAGCCAGTTGTCTCTAAGGGAAAATAGTATCTTAAGAGCTGCTATGCTCCAAGGTTTATATAAGGATCCTGCTTAAATTAGGACTTCAGCTACAGACTTCCAAAATTTTACTATTAGGCCTAGTTATCATGTGACCAACTCAGAGACAGCAATCCCTAGAGTCACTCACTCATCCATCTGCTTTCCATTGCTCATCCTGAGACTGAGCAGGAAGGAAGGTCACTAACTTTGCTTCCATTCGTGACTAGGGATAACTACTACTGCTTTAAGGATCTTGGCATAGATAGCAGCAGGGACTAGGGAAGAGGTTCTTGAAAAGCACTAAGAACATAATAAGGTTGAGACATCAAACCTGAGATACTCATGTGAAGGTGCTTAGCCAACTCTTCCCTTTGCTGTCTCATCCACTGATGTCCACATGCCAATTGGGTTCTGGGAAGTGTAATGGAAAGCTAAGGGACTCATGTAGAGAACAGCATAGCAAAGTGGAAAAAGTGATGGACCTGGAGTCAGAAAGATCTGGTGAACATGTCGTAGTATATGATTATGATAGAATCTTACTATACTATAAAAATAACGAGCGCGACGTTAGAAAAGCATGGAAAGATGTAAAATAATGAAGAGTTAAATGAGCAGAACCAGGAGAACATTGTATACAGTAAAAGAAATATTCTTTCAAGAATAACTGGGCAAATAAGTTACATTGACTTTTATCAATACCCAAATTAACTAAAAAGGCTATATGAGGAAAGATGCTATCTGCATCCTAAGAAAGACCTAGTAAAATAATTATGTATAGAATAATTTTACATACATAGATATATAGATATATATGTCTAATAGCTGCCATCTCAGGGAGGGGGAGAAAAAAGGAAAAAAAGAGATTTACATGACATCATTGTTGTATATTTAAAAGGAATGAAAATGTATACATAGAGGAATTGCAGTTTCATGAGCAATCATATTTTTTATTATGATATGTTATGGAAATGCTTTTTTATTACATAAACTAAAAATTAAAAAAAAAACATGGCTGTGAGATTTCCTCCCATTGATATTTGTACCAACAATGCTGCTTGCCTCGGCTGTGGCTTTGCAAGGACTATAACAATAACACACGGAGGGGCTGCTAGCACGGGTCCTTTGACTTGCTTTTCTAAGGGAAACAACTTCAAGAGGTTAACAATCTTACTTTAATTAAACATGCATATATCATTTACTTAGTTCAGGGAGAAAATCCAGCGCCTTGAACTTCAGAGAGAATACAAGCAGAAATTGGAAGCAGAGAGAGGATTCTGGGCAGATGGCAGAGTAGGTCAGAAAATTCCAAGCTCTCAAGATTTTCCCCCACAAAAGAGTTGAAATAGCACCTTAGAGCAAACAAAGTGTGGGTGGAGATGAATAAAAATAGGGGCTCAACCGAGGTTTTCCTCAGATAGTTGGAGAAGATCTGAACACAAACCCAAGGACCAATAGACCTTACCCAGTGACCATCCAGGCTGTCCAGGGCTAGAACCCTGCTTCTCTCTGCTATTTTGTGGGTTCTGCCATTCTAGAAATTGTTCAGAGCCATTTTTATGGGTGTTTGGATGAGAGAGAAAGCTTGATCCTCATTGTAGGTGATATTTCAGGATTAAACAGTCCATGTGAGCCCAAAAGTCTTGGGCAATGAGTGACTTTGAAATGGGTTGTACCAAGATTTGAAGCTGAAAGCAATTGTAGATTTCACAGATGAGGTAACTGAGACACAAGCATGTAGTAGATCTTTGGTGGTTCCTCTTGCCTTTTGACATTACTCATCCTCCATTTGTAAACTGTAATTTAGAGGGCGCAAATCAATTGGCATGAGATCACTGTGAAGAAGGCATGGTTGATCTGTCAAAGTACATGGGTCTTAGTGGGCTACTCATATAATATCAGCCAACTGTATACTTAGAAGCAAAAATGCTAAGGCCATATATGACCACATTGAGAAGTCATTTGTCCAAATGGGGGGGGGTGTCCTCTGCCCTTTTCAGAGTTTTTGTTGTTTTCCAGTCATTCAATTGTATCCAATTTTGTGTGACCCTATGGACACTGTTCATGAGTTTTTTTTTTTCCTTATCAAAGATGCTGAGGTGGTTTACCAGATCCTCATCTAAAAAATTACTTTGATATTCTCATAATATGAGAATCTCCTCTCTATAAACACAGATGGCAATACACTCATACCTTCTTATCTTGTAACATTCCTGTTCAATTCCCCCCATTAACCTTCCATAGTAGGAGTTAAACAAGGTATTGGTGGGGCAGGTAAATGACACTATAGACAGAGTACCAGGCTTGAGTTCATGAAGACTCATCTTCTTAAATTCAAGTTAGGCCTCACCTAGCCTTCTGACTAGCTATGTAACTTTGGTCAAATCATTTAACCCTGTTTGTTTCAGTTTCTTCATATGTAAATTGAGCTGGAGAAGGAAATGGCAAAGTACTCCAGTATCTTTGCAAAGAATACCCCAAAACAAGGTGACAAAGAGTCAGACATGACTAATAGACTAAACGATAAAAATGAGAGTGTCTCACTCAAAGAATCACATAATCTGAAAATTGAAAGGGACACTAAGATTCATTTGGAGCAATGTGTGCACGAGCAAAAGTCATTGCACAACTGGTCAATCAGCCTTTTCTTAACACAAGATGAAGGCATCCAATTATCTGCCAAGAAAGAAGACTCAGCTCAGCATCACTAGATGTTAATGTAAATCTCATCTTTTCCATTTTCTATCTGAGTGGCCTTGAGCAAATCACTAACTTCCGAGTCTCAATTTCCTCATCTATAAATTGCAGCTCTGTGGTATTGTGCATAGCATATTTGACTAGGACATCTAGGTTGAAATTTCATCTCTAATGCATACCAATGGTGAGATCAGCTAGGTGACACAGCAGATAGAGTGCTGGGCCTGGAGTCAGGAAAATCTGAGTTCAAATCCAGCCTCGGAAATTTATTATCTGTGTGACTTTGGACAAGTTACTTAACTCTATTTGCCTCTCAGTTTCTCGTCTATAAAATGAGCTGGAGAAGGAATGGCAAATCTCTCAAGGATTATTACCAAGAATACTACAAATGTGACCCCATTTGAGACCCCATGAAGAGCCAGGCGTCAGGAGTAACAGAACAGCAATAACAACTTAATGCACTTGAAGCCTACTTCAAGACTTCAGACTGCCAACTCAGCCTCTACAATCCTTATTTAGGAGTATAAATCCTGTAGAGAAGGTGCCACCATCCTTATTATCATGACCACATGTCTTAAAACAATAAGGCGACCTGAGGAAGAGACAGAAGGTAGCAGGTAGGTCGAATGCCCATAACCACCATCTTGAAGACCACCACCCCTTAGAACCTGGTGGGAACAGCCAGTGAACTGGAGTCCAGTATCTAGCCTTTGCCTACAATTCATAATTCACAGAACAAACTCATGTGTAGAATAGGATTACTACTACCTATAACAACAACTACTACTAGCCCTACTAATACTGCTAAGTCACAATAAAAATAATATTAAATAATTTTATATACCACCTACTATGTGTTGGGCACTGTGCTGAGTGCTTTATAAATTTATTTCATTTGATTCTCACAACAACACTAGAAGGTGTGTGCTACCTTGGAGTTAAGGAGATTACTCTCTCCCTCACCACCAGCACTAATCACTAATCAATTGCCATTGAAAGACAGTTAAGCTGAGGTCCTGGTAATAGCTGAAATTTTGAGACTGCCCACCCTGCATCCAGCATATTCCCTGAAGCCATCATCCAAGAAAGTAGCTCTTGTAAAGAAGTAATCTGGAAACTTTTCTCCAATTCTTCATTCTCTGCCCTTTCTGTAGCCAATACTACTGAAGACCAAATGGGAAAATATTTCGCCACCACAGACATTGGCAACGTCAAATGGTTAACCATTAGACACTGATATAGTTTTTTATCCATGAAAATATAAATGGATAATAATATCAATAGAAATGATATTAAGGAGGATGTGTTCCCATTTGCTGTCAATGCAGCCTGGTCCTTTATATGATACTTAATCTGAAATGACTTTTATGTATCATCTCCCTGATTAGAATATGTGTTCTTGAGAGCAGAGACTATTTTACTCCTCAGTGTGTATCCTCATTATTTGGCACAGTACTTAGCACATAGCAGGCTCCAAACAAATGCTCTTTCATCATTCACTTATTCATTACTACATTTTATTGTTACCAATATAACATGCGAGTTAAGTCACGTGACTCCCTTCAATAAACACAGCGACCAAGAAAATTATAGTTAGTATTTTCAGGGGAGAAGATCAAGGTCTTGAAGCATTTATATTCTGTGGATATAATTACATATGGGATATTGGGGTCAGAGTTGGGTTTCCATTCACTTTTTTTCTAAGAAATTCAATAAATACTTTCAAAACACTTACTTGTGAAAAGCTGCCCTAGGAGCCAGAATAGTTCCACAGATTAGAGGTGGAATGGTTTAGTGCAATATTTTCCTTTTAGTGGCTCACAAATTCTTGGGGGTTCACAAATATTCCAAGGATTGGGTGCTAATCACATTTTATTGGTGCCATAAAAGTAAATAATTACTCAATTATGTTACAAATCTCTTTTTTCCTTTGTGACAAGCATGCACATTTTTGAAGCATTTTAGCCTTGTTTCTGCACAATTTGAAACTTTTCGCAATCATGTGCACAATTTGGAGGCATGTGCAAATATTACATCCAACTCTTGGACTGCTTCTCTTAAGTGTGAGGGGATTCTTTCAGCTTTGCAACTTCTCAAATTGTTTCCAAAATACCGCAAAGGTCCTGCATTCGAGTGTAAACCGATTCCCAACTTATGGTCACATACAAGTGCATTCCCTCCTTTTCATTCTGCTCAATGCCATAGAATAGCTTCCTTGTTTCCTTCTATTACTATGAAAGGGAGCCTCACCAGCTGTGAAATCTCATGATGTTATGTTATGAGGATGATACGATCCAATCCTTTGTGTTCTTGAAGACAAATCACCAGGAGATTTGGAAAGCAGGTTCACCAGGCATTTTCTTTACTAGCTTCTTGAAACAATTATGGACCATTAGAAGCCTTCTGCAGAAACAAACCTTATCTTGTGTCTCATTGCAAAATCAAGGCTGAGATTTTCCAATTTATTCTTGTCTTCTACATGTGTTATTGTTCTTCAACTTGTCAAATTCCCAGATGAGCTGGTTGGTAACAGTGTTTCTGTGAGGGTGTAGCCAGTGTTCCAGTACTAGGAGGAGGAGGAGGATGATGATGATGATGATGATGATGATGATGATGTTAATGATAGCTAGCATTTTTTTGTACCTATGATACACCAGGCACTGGACTAAGTGATTTTACGAATGCTATTACATTTGATCCCCATAACAACACTGGGAGACAGGTGCTATTATTATTCCCATTTTACCGTTGAAGAAACTAAAGCAGAGTTTCAATGACTTGTCCAAGGTCGTACAGCTAGCTTAGTGCTATATCCATTGTGCCAACAAGTTGCTACAAAGAGAAAAAAGTAATGTCTGAAGAAATTCTTTCCCTATGACAGTTAGTTTATATATATTGTTTAAAAGCAGAGATACTTTGCAATTGAACTTTCAGCATACTTATTATTCCCCATTCTACTCCTTGATGGAAGGGACCATTTTCTTCCTCTTTTTGGATCCTCAGCACTGAGAGCAATGCCTATCACCTAATAGGTGCTTAATATATAACTCTTAACCAATTGATTTTTTAGCCAGCAGTAAGCAGCTTATTCATTTCATAATTAGTTATTTTCAGTGATTGGTTAGATGGATAAATTATTTTTAAAATAATTTTTCTCCCTCCAAATATGTATAAAATTCTCCTTTGATTTTTGACTTCATGTTTCTGAGAGCAATCATTTTCATTTTATTCTTCTATGGAATCAAAATACGGACACATACTTTATATGGAATCAGGTTTTAGACTGTGTCTACTATTCAGCCAAATATTATAATAATTTGCTCAAATTAAAAATTTTAGCACTGAAATGTAATTACATACTTGTACTACATCACATAAACGTACCCTAATTTATCACTTAATTTATTGTAATATCATTTGTGTTCAAGAAAATTTATAGAACAAAGAAATTTATCATGAAATCTGACAGAGTAGCAAATATTTGAGTTCTTGCAGGATTACTTCTTTTAATTCTCCTAGAATGTCTCACATAAAATAGTTGTAATAATTAGTTGAAGTTTTAAAACTTGTATTTAGTATTTTCACAATTATATACACATTTTTTTT
>CM053623.1:450400314-450416428 GCA_028646595.1 Phalanger gymnotis | reverse complement strand
CATGGGGATGACCATGGTGTAGAAAACAGATGCCATTTTGTCTGTGTCCATGGAATGGCTTGAGTTGGGTTGGAAGTACATGAAGATTGTCCCATAAAAATGGACACTGCTGTAAGATGGGAAGCACAGGTGGAGAAGGCTTTCTGGTGACCTTCAGTAGAATGGATCTTCATAATGGTGATGAATATTAAGAAGTAAGAAGCAAAGATGAAAAGAAATGGGAAAAAACAGTGAATGACCCTATGATAAAAAGTGCTGACTGAATGAGGTGAGTATCAGAGCAAGAGAGAAGTAGGAGAGGGAGAACATCACAGAAAAAGTGATGGACCACATTGGATTTACAGAAGGAAAGGCTAAAAGTGTTTCCTATAAGTATGGAAGTGTTTAGAAAACCACAGATATGAGCACCACTGGTGAGAAATGTACATAGCATTGAAGTCATGGTAGTGGTGTAATGTAAGGGCTTACACACAGCTGCATGGCGATCATAAGCCATGGAGGCTAAGAGAAAACTTTCAGTATTAGCAAAAGCCCCAACAAAGAACAACTGTGTAGCACATCCATTGTAGGAAATAATTTTGTTGTCTGTGAGCAGTCCAGAGATTACCTTGGGAGTAATGGCTGAAGAGTAGCCAAAATCCACCAGAGAGAGGTTACTGATAAAAAAGTACATGGGGGTGTGGAGGTGGGAATCCCAGGAGATCAGAGATATTATCCCCAGGTTCCCTACAAGGGTGATGAGGTAGATGAAGGTGAACATTTGGAAGAGAGGATCCTGAAGCTCTCAGGCATTTGTTAATCCTATGAAGATAAACTCATTCACTTCAAATCTGTTCTCCATAGATGTCATTTGGGAATGTCGTCATTTACCTGCAACAAAAGAGTAAGCATCAGAAAAATCTATGCTACAAGATGAATGACTTTAAGAGACAAAACATGTTCAGAGACGTATGTCATGGGAGGTGCAGAAATAAGGAATTAAGGGAAGAAGAGCAACTAGGCATTAGTCATAGCAATTACCTTATGTCTCCAAAATTCATTGATCCAGTTTCTCACAGAGTCCCTTGTGTATTAGTTATTCCCTATTTTCTGTCTATTACAAACAGTCTCCAAAATAGCATTTCCCATTTCCAGAAAATGAAAATTGACTTCTTATCTGGCCAAACTCAGCAGAAGAAGAGGGCTTATTGTTACTTAGGATTGGAGAACTAAGTCTTTTCTTATCAATATCCTTCACTCTGATAAGGTGAGAAAAGAGGAATAAAGGAAACGAGGGAAGAATAAAAGAAGAGAAAAGTTAAAAGACAGAGAGAAGAGAGGAAAAGATCAAAGAAATTTGGCTGAGATTTCCTGGTATTCAACTTAGTCTGAGTTTCATTGTGGCTGTAAGGTCTATACAATGGACTGAAGTCACCAGTTCCTGGGGAAGAACAGCTGCAGGTTAACACCAGTTGCAGTGAATCACAAAACAATATGTATGATTTCTAAATCTGTTTCCTTCACACAGCCTGCCCCCTTTCCATTTCTCTGCCACTGCCACCATGGAAGCAAAAGGTGACTATAAGCAGAGGCACGTTGTCTTTTAACTCATTACATGGTTTTCTGAGTCTCAGAGAAATCATTGATTTTTGGTTTAGACTCTTTAAATGTTGAGTTAAAATTCTGCCTACAGGATGCCTTTCCTGATCCATCTCAGTTCCAGGGCCTTCCCTCTTTTGATTTTCTCCAACTTATTTGTGCATATAATTTGTTTATACATAGTTATTTTTATGTTTTCTAGAGTTAGTGAGCACCTTGGGGGCAGGGATTCCTTCTGTTCTCAGTGTTTAGTATGATGGTGGGCATATAGTAGGTACTTAGTAAATGTTTACAGGCTCAGTGATTAGCCATTGGGAAGCCTCCCTGTCTGAACTAAGCCAAGGTGGCCTTTGGGCCTCAGACAAATACAGTCCATCCCCAGACTCCACTATAAGCCTTTACAGCTTGGAAGGACCTGCCATAGTTACATTTCACTAATCTAGACTTAGAATACTTAGTTTCATCTCTAACACAATGAGACATTAGAAGAAAGTTATTTTTTTTCTGGAGTTGTAAGTAAGGTGCCATATGCTTTCTATAGCAAGTTGTATCTTGAAAAGAAACAAACCCATAGAAAACAACTTCTGAGAATCTTAAGTTATGATGGTCCTTCGTAGGTCACCTCCCTCCACTCACATTTGACCAGGAGTCACCTTTACAAAAGTCTGCCAAAAAGCATGTAAGATTGAAAAAAAAGAGAAGAACTTTTTTAAGGAGGAAGAATGAAAGATAAGATTTATATAACTCTGGTAGCCTTTTGGGGTCTCCAATGAATTATGCTTAATAGGTAAGATAAACTAGAATCTCTAATACAAGAAAATAAATCTAGTAGTCAAATTAACATTTAGACTAGAAGGATGAGACTAATAATGAAAGTAGGATTTTGGATAGATTTCTCCCTTATTTGAATGAAAAGAGATGCTAGCAGCAAACTGTTCTGTTTTTAAATAATGGCCTACATGAGGAAATCCAGGAAGCAGAATGAGGCAACATGGTGGAAAGCATTTCTACTGTTATCAGAATGACAGAATATTTTTAATGCACAGCATTTATATTGGAAGAGGAAATAGATCAGCAAGTTTGTAAACATTATAAACTTGGCAGGAAGAAATGATACATTAGTGATAGAGGACTTTAATTTTCTGGGAATCTACTAGAGCGTTCTATCTCATTCTGTCTTTCTGTCTCTGTAACTTGCTATCTCTCTGTATTTTTATGTCTTTTTCTCATCTCCATCTCTCCTTGTTTGTCTCTGATTTTCTCTTTGTCTCTGTCTTCTATTTTTCTCCTTGTCTTTCTACCACTCTGTCTAACATTTTTCAACTAGTTAAATACCTAGATAATTCTATTTTTTTTTCAAAAAAACATCCATGGAATTCTTGAGTGAAAATAATATTTTTATCCATCAAAAGTTCAACAGTGAAGGAACCAAATTAAGGAAATCATAATCTGCATTTGATTCTCATAAAGCATAAGGAATTGTTAAGTAAGATCAAAATAAGTGGGAATGTTACAGGAGCCAGAGGAAAAATGACTGAATCCCCTTAAAGCTTGTGATAAATTAAAAAAAAAAAACAGCATTTGTCAGACATGCACATTAGGTTTTGGGAGGGCCAATTCCAGGCATTCTAGAGGAAGGATAAAGTAGCATTCATTGGATTAATTCAACAGGGAGTTCAAAGCTTAAACTATAGAAGGCTCTTTAGGATGCAGTTTTGAAGATAACAGAAGAAAAACTGTCAATTATGTAGACTTTGATATGAAGATAAACTTCAGTAAAGGAAAAAGCAAAGGTAGCCAAGGATGAATGCCAAAGCAGATCCTATCTTACAGTAATAGAGGCAGAGGAGTGCCAAGTTTCAGGATGAGCTGAGACAAGCACAGGAAGCTAAAAACTATAAGAAGCTGAGTTTTTTTTGAAAAATTGGCTATTTGGGGATGAAACAATGATCAAATAATGATTGGACCAATTCTCCAGGTTGACAGGACAAATACAACAAATAAGAAAGAAAGGCAGAGATGCTCGATTATTACTTTGCTTCTATTATCTGTGACAAGGAGAATATTCCTTGGATTTAGAAGAAATGAACAACTATGGTTTAGAGGGAGGTGATCCTACAGATAATAGGAATTATCACTGATATTAGTGAAGGGAAAGATAGAAGGACTTATATAGTGTTTATTAACTACTAAGGACTTTGCTAAGTGTGCCCTTTATCAATATTTTGTCATTTGATTCTCACTACAACCTTGCAACAAAGGTGTTTTTGTTATCTCCATTTTAAATTTGAGGGAGCTGAGACAAACCCTGCATGATTGACTTGCTCAGGTTTAAATCCTAAGTATCCAAGGCTACATTGGAACCCAGGGCTTCCTGACTTCAGCCCCAATGATCTATCCCTTGTGCCAAAGTGGCCTCTTTAAAGTTTGCCAAGTACTTTAAATACATTGAATCATATGATCCTCACAATAACTTTGTAACATACATGGCTAAGGCAAAAACTAATCTCACCTTACACAGAATGGAGGGACACAGTATTCAGGCTTACAGAGGTGGTGTATTTTACATTTTCCGCAATATGTTCAGTTTTCGCTTGCATGCTTCAGAATGGACATTGATAGGCCAGAGATTCTCCACAGGAGATCGGCCAAGATGGAGAAGGACTTGAAAATCTTGTCATATTTGAATTGGTGGAAAGAACTGAGGGTGTTTGGAGTAAAGAAGATAAAACATGGGTGTCAGGGATTAGGGTGGGATTAGTTTCATTCAGGTATCTGCAGGACAGTCACAAAGAGGAATGATTTGGCTTGTTCTGTTTGTACCCAAAGGAAAGAACCAGAAGCAAAGTGCAGAAATTAGAAGAAACAAATATAGGCTTAGTGTAAGGAAAACATTCCAGAAATATTGCTATTCAGAAGAGGAATGGGCTGGTCTAATATGTACTGGATTGCCTCTCACTTGAGGTCTTGATGGAAGGGCTAGTTGACCACTTTTAAAATATGTGTGTGTGTGTGTAGTGTGTGAGTGTGTGTGTATACATATGTGTATACATACATACATAGTACGTATCTGTTTATGTATGTATGTTACATATATACATATATATATATATATATATATATATATATATATATATGAATGAAAGAAGGCAAAGACCTCAGTTTCTCAATTTTTAGTCTCTATTTCTCATTTTATGGGAAATTTGAACCTAGGTCTTCTTTATTGTCACTGTCACCATGGAAAAATCACCTCACCTCTGAGCCCAATTTCACTCATGTGTCAAAAGACAGTAAAATTAATGGTACCTACATGATAGAACTCTTCTGATCATAGGAGATAATTCTTCATATTGCTTTACCTTAAAGCTCTTTATAAGTTATTTTACTATTGTTCTTTTAATTACTACTACTACTTCTACTACCTATATCATCTATCAGAAGTTCCCTTGAGGTCTTTTACTCACAGGATACTATGGACTTCATTTTGCTCATCAATAAAGAAAAGATATTAGATGAGATGTCCTCTGATACCTTTTCCAGTTCTAGATAGGTGATCTAGTGATACTTTTAACCTGTATTGATTTTAAAGCTTTTCATTAGTCTTCATAACATCACAATAAAAGAACCTTTTTTCCTAACATAGCTTATATGGGACTTCTAGGTAAGGACAAAATGAATAATTAAAATTTTATATCATAGACTACTAGAAAAGTAGAAATAAAATCCATTTTTGCAAGTAATAACAATCCAGATTTTCCTTTAACATAAAAGGAATTATATTAAACAATCAACTTAGTAAAGATTTATAAAAAATGTTGGTCTCACACATGGTAGTCATGAGCCATTTTGGTAGTCAATAATACTGAATCAAATATGTGTACACATAGTATACTTCTCTGATAATCCTTCTTACTGATGTACCCAACATTGAGTCCTCTTAATCATCCTTGTCCAGCGAGATCCCTCATTATCATCATCGTCATGATCAGGGCAGACTCAGTGATTTATTTTCTATTCAAAAATGCCCAGTTGTTTGTAGATAGTACTATTTTGGAAAGATGATTTGATTAGGATTGGGCTCTTATGTTGCTTGGATTTTGTTTTCTTCTAATTTCAAATAAGCCAATCAATCCTTCTGGGTCACTGTCTCCTCATTTGAAAAGTTGGATTAATATTTCTTGGGGCATAGTGCTTACACATAGAGAATGTAAAAGGAATGTTTGCCAAGAGTCAAGTGCAATAGACATAAGACTACCCAAGATCAGCACAGGTTATTGGGCTTGTATGTGATCATGGACCAGCAGGTGATCTGAGAAACACAAAGACATAGAGAAAAGAAGAAAGAGATACTAATCTCATACCAAGTCCTAGTGTGAGAATGTGGCATAGTGGAGAGGCCTTGCATATTTGAGTCAAAAAGATGTGGGTTTAAATCCCCCCCTTGGATCCTTATTAATTTTCTATGTCTAGACAAGGCACTTAAGCCATTTAGTCTCAAGTTACTTATGTGTAAAAGCAGAATAATAATAATAATAATAGTATTTATGTCACAGAGTTGTTGGGAGATTAAAAGAAGAAAACTGATGTAAAGCTCTTTCCAAGTGTTTTAGTCCTATAAAAATGTGAGCTGTTACCATGGAGGTCAAGGATTATATCACATCTAAATTTTGTTTGTAATACTCTCTCTCAATTCAATAACATTATTTAAATAAATGTTCATTAGAACTGTACAGTTGCCTAACCCTCAAATTGCTCCTTCGGTTACTGAAGAATGATGACCAAGAAAAGGTCCAAGTAGAAAATAATAACTGGTGTCTAAAGAGCACTTTTATATTTGAACACAATTTCCATACGTAATCTCATTTGAGCCCCAACACAACTTCATGACAGAAGTATGACAAGTCTAATTACACACATTTGCTGGATAAGGAAAGGGGAGAAGTCAAGTGACTTACCCATGGGTAAACAGTGGGTTAGCATCTAATATAGAGAAAGATTTTGTCCAAGTCTTCATGCCTCCAGGTCCAGAGATGTTTCTACTGCCTTCTTGGATTGGATAGCCTTGAACCTAGTTGACTTTATATGGAGAATGGTGGTCAAGATTCCAAAGGGGAGAGTTAATCCAGACCTTTTTATTCAAGGTTTGACCTTGAAGTTCCAAGTCTAGGAAGCATGTGATCTTAGTGAAAAAAAATTCATTAGTCACTGGGGCAAAGAGTTCAAAGGTTCCTAGTGGCCGAGAGGTCACTTCTGGCCATTTCTGGGGCATGGATGAAAGTAGGGTTAGCAATGCCCATCCCTACCCTCCATTAATCTTAGCCCCAGGAAACAGAAATAGAACTGAATGAATGGTGAATGACTCAGAGAACTGGACCCACAAGCTGGTTCCTCAGCATTGAACCCTGTAGTGAAATTTTTTAGTATCAGTAGTTGGAGTCATGGATGAGTCTGGGACTTTATGCAGACCTGGGAACCCTGCAGCTCTTGGGAGATGATGCTCCCTTGAAGATCTTAGCAGCTCTGCTCCCATCTCAAGAACAAAACAATCCATTAAGTTCTTCTCTGACCTTGGGGAAAGAACCATTTTCTCATGGGCATGTTGTCAATCTCAGTTGTTAGTATTGTTAATAAAATGAGGAAGAATTCACCTGCACAAGGCCATAGACAAACGCTGGATGCTTCCACCATCACCTGGTTATGTGACATTGACCAAGTCACTGAACATCACCAAGTCTCAGTTCATCAATCTTTGAACTGGATATACCAATTTTATACCTGAAAAAAATCAAAAGGTTTTGGTGAAGATCAAAAGTAATACTGAACATGAAAGAGATGTGGAGTAGTGAAAAAATCTCCACAAATTTGGGTAGTCAAAAGATCCCAGAACTTGGTGTTAGAAGAGCTAAAATGCAGTTAGAGGTCACTGAAACTCTAGACAGGTAACTTATCCTGGTTGAATCTTGATTTCCTCATTTCTAAAAAGTAGATAAGCATATTTGCATACTGTAATTCATAGGACTATTGTGAGAAGAGTAATTTGTAAATCATAAGTGATATGCTTATTTGAATATTACTGCTATTTTAAAAAAGACACTATTCAGAGCTTCCAATAGACCTATCTTCCCAAACTCCATCTTGCCCTGGACCACTCTGCTTCATACCTCTCGTCCTTGAGGACCCATGCCCTAAAGGTCCTAGTTCAATAGTAACTGGGAGTATACTGTAGTAATTATTTCTCATATTTCAACATTTTAACATGCTTCTTCCTAGTATTCTTCAATATAAGATGCAGAGAAAGACAGTAAAGATCACAGAATGGTAGATTCAGATTTTGTTGAATACTTAGACCCAAGAAGGATTCATCGATGGTTCTTTGTCAACTTGGAAGGCCATCACTCCTAATCCTCTCTCTGCTTGTATCTCCCCCACACTAAAATATATAGTGTTGAAATATTTTATGTTCACTTTCACGTGTATATGTAGTTTCACCAAATAAGATTTTGATCCTAATGGATACACTATATATTTTTTCTCTTGCCATACCCCAAACTTGCACTGGGTCTACTGAGTTTGATACAGTATTTCCCAAACCCCTAAACTGTTTTGTACACAATCATAACAGTTTCAAATTGTTTCAGAAGAAAAGGCCCAAAATGCTTTATCCATGTGGATACTTGTAGCGACAGACGAAAAAGAGATTTGTAACA
The DNA here is from genome assembly GCA_028646595.1 of Phalanger gymnotis. Taxonomy (NCBI): domain Eukaryota; kingdom Metazoa; phylum Chordata; class Mammalia; order Diprotodontia; family Phalangeridae; genus Phalanger; species Phalanger gymnotis. The sequence continues at coordinate 450,408,143 of CM053623.1, read as the reverse complement.
TAATTGAGTAATTGTTCACTGCTTGTGGCACCAATAAAAATTGGTGAGTTCCAGTTCCTTGGATTATCATTGTGAAGACCCAAAAAGTTTGTGACCCACTAAACGAGAGACGTTGCACTAAATCATTCTACCTCCTATCTTTAGCACTATTCTGGCTCCTAGGCCAGCCTCTTCCAAAGTAAGTATGGGTGTCAAGGCAAGGCTTGGGATTAAAGTTATTTTCAACTATCTGAAGGCCTGACATACAGAGAAATGATTTGTTTGTTTTATTTATACCCAAAGGGAAGGACCAGGAGGAAAGGTGAGGAGATAAAAAAACTCCAATTTAAGTTTAACGTAAGAAAAACTTTCCACAAATGATATTATACAGATTAGAAGGTACTTCTTTGCCATGTAATGGATTTCCCCTCTCCTGAAATCTTGAATGAAGGGCTAGTGTATCACTTGGTATCCATATATTGCCCAAAATTAAGTGCTACAAACATGAGTTACCACGATCAGCACAATTTATTGGGATTGTATATGATAGGCACACACACATACATGTACATATACATACATGAACAAGTGTACATACACAGACATATATGTATATGTGCATGTGTATGTGCATATATGTATGTATGTGTATGTGCATACACATATGTAAATAATAGAGGGTGAGAGAGACAGAGACAAAAGGTTTATTTCTCAGTTTATGGGAAATTTGGAATCCTGGCCTTTCTTGTTGTCACTGCGACCATGTACAAGTCACCTTACCTCAGAGCCTGTTTCCTCATACATTAAAAGAGGATTAAAGGGATGTCACCTATATCAGAAGGGGAGTATTCTGGGAAGTGCTTTGCAAACCTCAAAGTTCTAGTTAACTGTTATCTACTGGTATTCTTTTCACTACTAACACTACTGCCGGGACTCCTGGTCTCTTTCACAAATCCCTTAAGGTCTTTTACTCATAGGATATTATGGACCTCAGTTTGCTCATCAATTGAGAAAAGAGATTAGACTAGATGACCTCTGAGATCCTTTTTGGTTCTAAATTGATGATCCTGTGATACTTTCAATATGTATAATTTAAACGTGTTCATTGGTCTTTGTAATACTACAGTAAAAGAACATTTTTCTAATATAATTAATGTGGAACTTATAAATAAGGACAAAGTAAATAATTAAAACTATCTTATAGAATACTAGAGGATGAAAAAAATCTATTTTTTCAACTACAATCAAGGATTTCCCTTTAATTCAATAAGAACACTATTAAATAGAATACAAACAACCCACTTACAGTCAAGATTTATAGTCATGTTGGTTTCATCCAAGATGCTTTTGAACCAGTTTAGTAATTTGTACTGTTGAATCAAATCTATGTCTATGACAGTCTTTCTGATGTACTCAAGGTTGGTTATTCTTAAGTTTCCCAGACTAGGAGCGCCCTCAGAGCGGATGAGAGGAAGGTATTTGCAAAGAATGTAGTGCCATAAACATGAGAGTTACTGTGATCAGCACATTACTGAGGTTTTACATGATCATGCATGAGCAGGTGTTATGAAAAACACAAGGACATAGAGAAAAGAACAAAGAGGTGTTACTTCACTCCAAAGTACCACTATGACAATGTGTGCAGTGGAGAGAGGGTTGATCTTTAAGCCAAGAATTTGTGGATTTAAATCCCACCTCAGACCCTAGTCATTGTATATGTCAGGACAAGTCACTTAAGTCACTCAGCCTCCAATTACTTAATTTATAAAAGGGGGGAAATAATAATGGTAATGATCTCAAACAGTTTGGGGGAGATTCAAATGAGAAAATTGTCATAAAGCACTGCAAATGTTGAAGCACTATATGTTTTGTTATTCAGTTGCATCCAATACTTTGTGACCCATTTGTATATAAATGTGAGAGAGAAAGGACTATATTCAATTAAAATTTGCTATCAACCCACTCCCTCAAGAAATTAATACAATGCCCTGCACATAGTATACCTTTAGTCAATATTATTTAATTCAATGTTCATTAGGATCACACAGCTGCCCATACCTCAGATTGCTGCTTCAATTGCTGAATGCTGACAAGCTTGAAAAACTGCAAGTAGAAGATATGGTGTATATAGAGCACTTGGATGTTTGAACTCAATTTTCATACATGATCTCATTTGAACCCTAAGATGACGCTATGCAAGAAGTACCAAAAGTGTAATCATGCACAATTTATGGATAAGATAGTGGAATCCAAGTGACTTACCCATGGGGAAAGAGTGAGTTAGCATCTGAGAAAGAGATTTTTATGCGGGTCTTCCGGCCTCCAGGTCGAGCAATGTTTCCAATTACCAATGTTACTGTCATATGAGCACGGCAGTTGTGGATTGGACATCTTACAACCTACCTGGCTTGATGTGGAGAAAGGTAGCCAGGATTCTAAAGAGGAGAATAAACCAAGAACTGTACATTCAAGGTTTGGCCTTGGAGTCTCAAGCTTTGGAAGCATGTGATCCTATTGGAGAAACTCTTCACTAGTCTCTAGGGCAAAGAGACAGAGTAGTAACTCCGGCCATTGATGTGGCATGGATGGCAGTACAGTTAGCAATGCCCACTCCTAACCTCCATTCAGCTCATCCTCAGCAAACAGAAAAGGAATTGGATGGATCAGTGAATGACTCAGAGGATTTGATACCCACAAGCTGTTACCATTCACTGAGGCCTGTAGAGGGATGTTTCAATGTCAGGAGCTAGAGTCAGTGAAGAGGCTGGGACTTTATGAAGACCTTGGGAGCACTGCAGGTCTTGGGAGATGATGCTTCCTTAGATAACTTCCTAGCTCTGCTGCCAACTCATGAACAAAAGAAGCTATTAAATTCTGCCCCAACCACAGGGAAAACCATTTTCTCATGGGTACTTTGTCAATCTTAGCTGATTGTTTACAAAATAAAGTAGAAAGGGACCTGGACAAGGCCATTGACACAAGTTGGATGCCATTCCTGTGTCTGCCATCTCCTAGTTATGTGACATTAGCTAAGTCACTGAACATCTCCAAGTCTCAGTGAATTCATTCTTCAAATGGGTGTAATAATGCCAGACCTGAACACAATCAAAAGTTTGTGGTGAAGATCTAATGTGATACTGAGCATAAAAGAGAGATAGGACAGTGAAAAGGTCTCCTTAAAGTGGGGTAGTAAAAGATCACTAAATTTCGTGTCAGAAGATCTGCTATTGAATGGGAGGTTACCGCGAAAATTTAGCCAAGTCATTTAAAGGTTGAACCTTGATTTCCTTATTTGTAAAATGCAAATAACTAAATTTGGTTGCTCTAACTCTTGAGACCACTGTCAGGATAGTAATTCGTAAATTATAAATGATCTTATTGCTTCCCCTCCTGCCGCGCAGTGTGAGTTGCGGGCTCGCCGCCTCCCCCCCGCCCCCACCTCCCCCGCCACCCCACTCCTATGGACATGTTGGACCCGGGTCTGCCCCGCTGCCTCGGCCACCGCCGCTGCCGTCGCGGCCCTCGCCGCCAGCCATGAGAAGGGACCCGAAGGAGAGGAGGGCGTCGAGCTCCAGGACACTGGGGAAGGGCCCGGGACCGAGGAGCAGACCGCGGTGCCCATCGCCAGCGTCCAGCAGGCGGCGTTCGGGGAACACAACATCCAGTACCAATTCCGCAGAGTGAATAACGGAGAACAGGTAACCTACGGAGTGTTCCAGGTGACTGACGGCCAGCTGGATGACCAGGGAGACCCGGCGGGCGGCGTCGGCGTGGTGTCCACGGCCGTCTTCACCAGGGGGCAGTAGGCTGTGGCTCAGGCGGTGATCCAGGACCCTTTCAGCAATGAGGGCAGCCCGGCGGCCGAGGCGGTCAGCAGGGAGGCCAGCTTTGCCTACTTCCCAGCGTCCAGTGTGGGGGATGCCACGGCTGTGTCCGTGAAGACCACGGACCAGAGCCTTCAGGCAGGAGGACAGTTCTGTGTGACGATGATGCCACAAGATGTGCTGCAGACGGGAACGCAGAGGACGATCGCTCCCCGGACCTACCCTTACCCTCCGAAAATAGATGGGACAAGAACACCCCAGATGAGAGGAGGAGCGCACAGCACAATGAAGTGGAGAGGAGGCGGAGGGACAAGATTAACAACTGGATTGTTCAGCTTTCCAAAATCATTCCGGACTGTAACACGGACAACAGCAAGACCGGAGCAAGTAAAGGAGGGATCCTATCCAAAGCCTGTGACTATATCCCTGAGCTCCGCCAGACCAAACAGCGGATGCGAAAGACTTTCAAGGAAGCTGAGAGGCTGCAGATGGACCATGAGCTCCTGAGGCAGCAGATAGAGGAGCTCAAGAATGAGAACTCATTGCTGCGAGACCAGCTGCAGCAACACCGCCTGGAGATTGTCGTGGGCACGTCCCGGTAGTGATGCCTCTCCCTATCCCCTCCTCCGGGTCTTCAGGGGAGGGTTCTGGCCCCCCACCCTTAGAACAGAGAGAGAGAGAGACAGTCTGCCCCCTCCCCCAGCTGCATTTTTATAGTAGATTTTAAACAAAAATGGGGAGAAAAACGCATTTCCATGAATACAGCACCCCTCATCCCCACAACAAAAACAGCCCACGGACATATCCACCTTCTCGCATTTGTTATCTCCGACTCCCTCCCTTTTCCTCTCCTCTCCCCCGATTCCTCCACTTTGATTCAGTCATGCCACGCAATGGCTCGCTGTCGGGCTTCCCTTTCCTGCCTTGGCCGTGGTGGAAGGGGGCAGGACATAGGGAAAGACATCCCTTCTTGTCCCCTGGACCCCGTTCGGCCCCCTCCCTCTTTCCGGGGAGGTACAGAGACAGAACAGCTAAGAAGGGGAGAAGACTTTGGTGGGGCCACCCCGCAGCTAGGCCCTCTTTGGACTTCTGCTCCGATCTTCACACCTCCCCAGCTCACTTCCCAACACCCTTACCCCTTCTTTGGGTGTGTTCGTGTGTGTGTGTGTGTGTGTGTGTGTGTGTGTGTGTGTGTGTGTGTGTGTGTGTTTTAATTTATTTATTGAAAAAAAAGGACCAAAAAATAAAAGAAGAAGAGAAAGGTATTTAAACTGCAATAAGCTGGCCTGTAGCCCCACCAAAAAGAAATGATCTTATTATTATGAATATTACTGAACTTTTAAAAAATGTTCTCAGGGTTTTCCATTTGCCTACTTCTTCAAACTCCATCTGATCCTGTCCCACTCTGCTTTGTAGGTCTGTTCCTTGAGGACCCACACCTTTAAAGTTCTAGTGGAATGGCAACCAGGGGAATGTTGTAGTAATCATTTGGCAAGGTTTAAATAGAGCCTTTGACCAGCCTCCTACTGCAATTCTTGGGGACAAGATGCAGAGAAAGACAGTAAAGAACACTGTGGCAGATTCAGAATATTAAAATATTCCACAAAGGATTCAATGATGGCTTACCATCAACTTAAAAGATGGTCTACCCTAAGTCTTCACCTGTTGTATCTCGACCACGATGCAAAACCAACTTTTATTTACTGTCTATATATTTTATGTTCACTTGCATGTGTATATTTATTTTCACCCAATAAAATTTAGTTTGTTATGGACAGTCACTACATTCTTGTAGTCTTGGTATACCCACAACCTACCCTGGGCCTTAATTAAAGTGGCCTAATAAATTATTGCAGAATTAAATTGATTTATTAGTTTCCTGGAAAAACAAATATTGTCATCCTTATCAATCAAATTCCCTGATAGAAGAAGTCCAAGTGAGACAAATAACACACTGAGTGATCTATTCAAGATTCAAAAATATCTCAGCAGACCAGAATTTCTATTTAAATCTAACAAGATGAAATTTTGAAAGGAAACATGCAAATTTAACACTTGTGTTATGTACAGTCCAATGTGTTCCCTCCAAAAGATTGAAGCTCATGTTCTGGATTCCCACAGTTTGGGTTCAGGGTATGTATCTGCATGCATGTATGTTTGTGCATGTGTGCATGCCTTAAATAACTAAACTGATAACTTTTATCCCCCAAACTTGTAAGAAATATTCACACTATTTAATTACAATTTTAAAAAAATAATATGCATATAATTTTGAAAATTCTAAATACAAATTTCTAAAACTTCAATTAATTATCACAACTATTTTATATGAGACATTCTAGCAGCATTAAAAGAAATAATCCTGCAAGAGCTCAAATGCTTGCTACTATGTCAGATGTCATAACAAATTTCTTTGCTTCATAAGTTTGGTGAACACAAATAATATTACAATAAATTAAGTGATAAATTAGTATATGTTTACATAATGTAGTATATGTATGTAATTAAATTTCAGTGCTACACTTTTAAATTTAAGCAAATGATTATATTTATCTGAATAGCAGACACAGTCTAAAATCTGATTCCATATGAAGTAGATATCTGCATTTTGATTCCATAGAAGAATAAAATTAAAATGATTGCTCTCACAAACATAAAGTACAAAATCATTGGAGAATTTTATACATTTTTGGGAGGGAGAAAAATTATTTTAAAAAGAATTTATCCAACTAACCAATCACTGAAAATAACTAACCATGATAAGAACAAATTGCTTACTACTGCCTAAACATCTGTTGGTTAACAAATATTTATTAAGCACCTACTAGGTCACAGGCACTGTTTTTTTTTTTTTTTTTTTGTAGGGGGAAGGTAGGGCAATTGAGGTTAAGTGACTGGCCCAAGACCACACAGATAGTAAATGTGTGAAGTGTCTGAGGTCGAATTAGAACTCAGGTCCTCTTGACTACAGGGCCAGTGCTCTACTCACTGTGCCTCCTAGCTGCTCCAACAGGTACTGTTCTAAGTGCTGAGGATACAAAAAGAGGCAGAAGATGTTTTTTTTCCATCAAGGAGTAGAATGGGAAATAGTAAGTATGCTGAAAGTTCAATTGCATACATTTCTGTTTTTAAATAATATTTATATATAAACTATGTGTCATAGGGAAAGAATTTCTTCAGGCCTTACTTTGGTCTCTTAGCAGTAACCTTTTGGCACAGTGGATAGTGCATTTGGCTAGCTGTACGACCTTGGACAAGTCATTGAAACTCTGTTTGCCTCAGTTTCTTCAACTGTATAATGGCAATAATAATAGCACCTGTCTCCCAGGGTTGTTATGGGGATAAAATGTGATAACATTTGTAAAACACTTAGTCTAGTGCCTGGCATATCATGGGTACTATATAACTGCTAGCTCTCATTACAATCATCATCATCATCATCATCATCATCCTCCTCCTAGTACTGGAACACTGGCTACACCCTCACAGAAACATTGTTACCAACCAGTTCATCTAAGAATTTGCCAAGTTGAACAATAACACATGTAGAAGACAAGTTCGAATTGGAAAATCTCAGCCTTGATTTTGCAATGAGAGACAGCATAAGGTTTGTTTCTGCATAAGACTTCGAATGGTCCACGATGGTTTCAAGAAGCTTGTAATGAGAATGCCTAGTGAACCTGATTACCAAATCTCCTGATGATTTGTCTTCAAGAACAGAAAGGATAGTATCATCTTCATAACATAACATCGTGAAATTTCACAGCTAATGAGGCACCCTTTCATAGTAATAGAAGGAAACAATGCAGCTACTCTATGGGATTGAGCAGAATGAAAAGGAGGGAATGCACTTGTGTGTGACCATATGTAGTAGGAAGGCCGAATTTATGATCTCAAAAAGGATCATGTATATATCTGAATGGTTCGAAATCATTGGGTATATAGAATTCTCTAAGCAGATAGCATCAAAAAATTTATTCAAGCCCCAGAGTGACAGATTCACAAACCAGCCTCCCCGTTCTAATA
>CM053623.1:450383360-450399814 GCA_028646595.1 Phalanger gymnotis | reverse complement strand
AAGCAACTGCAGCTGAATTTCTAAAGCTGCCCCGCCTCCATTGCCTCAGGGGTAGAAGTCAAACCACAAACTCCATCCTGTCCCGCAGCTTTTCTCACTAACCTTCTGTGTAGTCTTTGCCGTTTGTGGGTTGTGAGGTCTGGTACATGCCACAGCTCAGTAATTCAGCATGCTAGGGCACTCTCGGCTCCACTCCTGGTCTCGTTGGTCCGCGCGCGCTGTGCCGAGAGCGCTGGGCTCTGCTTGGCTCAGCTAAGCTCCCCTCAGCTGGGGGCTGGGAGTTCTGTTTGGGACAGACCTTACCCCGAGACCATCCAGGCTGTCCTGAGCTGGAGCCCTGCTTCCCTCTGCCACTTTTTGGGTTCTGCAGTTCTAGAATTGGTTCAGAGCCATTTTTTTATAGGTTTTTGGAGGGACTTGGTGGGGAGCTCATGCCAGTTACTGCTTTCCAATTGCCGTCTTGGCTCCGCCCCCTCTGAACTACTTTTTCTTGCCACATTTTTGTGAGATAATTTACCACATTCTATCTCTCCCTTTCTCCCTCTCTCAACATATTTCTCTCTCATTCCTTAATTTGATTCTATTTTTTTAGATATCATCCCTTCATGTTCAACTCACCCTGTGTGTCTTCTCTCTCTCTCTCTCCCTCTCTCTCTCTCTCTCTGTCTCTCTCTCTCTCTCTCCATATATATGCATATATATATATATATATATATATATATATATATATATATATACATATACATATATGTGTGTGGGGGGCATATTCCCTTCAGCCTGAAAGGCTATATCTAGGCTCTTTTTTTGATCATGGCTTTCAGGTAGCCCAATAATTTTTAAAGTATCTCTCCTGGATCTATTTTCCAGGTCAGTGGTTTTCCCAATGAGATATTTCACATTGTCTGTCATTTTTTTTCATTCCTTTGGTTCTGTTTTATAATATCTTAATTTCTGATAAAGTCACTAGCATCCACTTGCTCCAATCTAATTTTTATTTCTTTATCTTTTATCTTTTATACCTCTTTTTCCATTTGGCTAATTCTCCCTTTCAAGGCATTTTTCTCCTCATTGGCTTTTGGAGCTCTTTTGCCATTTGAGTTACTCTATTTTTAAGGTGTTATTTTCTTTGCCATTTTTTAGGTTTCCTTTAGCAAGTCATTGACTTGTTTTTTTATGGCTTTCTCACATCACTCTCATTTCTCTTCCTAATTTTTCCTCTACTTCTCTAACTTGCTTTTTTCAAATCCTTTCTGAGTTCTTCCATGGCCTGAGACCAGTTCATGTTTTGATGTAGGCTCTTTGACTTTGTTGACTTCTTCTGGCTGTATGTTTTGGTCTTCTTTGTCACCAAAGAAAGATTCCAAAGTCTGAGTCGGAAGCTTGGTCTGTTTTAGTGCTGGGCTATGTTCCCAGGCAACTACTTGACCCTTGAGTTTTTGTAAATGTATGACTGCTTGTAGAGTAGAGAGTACTTTGTCTCAAGTTTTAGGAGCCTTATGCTGTTGTTTTCAGAGCTACTTCTACACAGCAAGCTCTGCCACGCCAGCACTCCTCCTCCTCCAAGAACCACCAAACCAGACCATGACTCAAATCGAAGCAGGCTCTGCACTCCCACTCTGATCCACCCCTTAATTCCTCTGACCAGGTGGTTCTGGGGCCCTAAGCAACTACAACTGGAAGCAGCCCCAGAACTGCACCACTTCTGTGCTCCTGGGGCTGGGGCCAACCTTGCACTCCTTTCACTCTGTTCTAGCAGTTCTACTCACTAATCTTCTCTGTTGTCTTTGGCGTTTGTGGGTTGAGAAGTCTGGTAAGTGCCACAGCTCAATGATTCAGGGCCCTTTGGCCTTTTCAGCCTGGCTCCTGGTCTGGTTGGTCCTGGCATAGCCCACACTGGGCTGTGGTCTGCTCTACTCCTAGCTCCATGTGATAGACTCTTCCCCACAACAATCTAGGCTTTCCTGGGCTGGAGCCCTGCTTCCTTCTGTTATTTCGTGGCTTCTGCAGCTCTAGAATTTGTTCAGAGCCAATTTTTATAGGTGTTTGGGGGGATCTGGGGGAGTGTTTAAACAAGTTCCTGCTTTCCAGTCATGATCTTGTCTCTGCCTCCCCACCCCCCCCTCTCCTTAGTTATTCAAACAGATTGTCCCATAGTAATTGAAGAGAAAATCTGAGAGGTTGGACACTGTGTATTCCTACTGAACCCTTATCAACGCATAGACACACACACACAAACACTATATATATTGACACACAAGTATATATATATATATATACATATATACACATATATATGTTATGTATATACATATATGTATGTATATGTATATATGTGTCTATGTCTATGTATATGTATATATACATATATAAATTATATGTATACACACATAAATATTTAAATATGTAATGAAAAAATAATCTTAATTATCTCTCTCTTAAAATGTTATTTCAAGTGCAAAAATGAATAGAAGAAAGATTCATTTATCATGAAATCTGACAGAGAAGTGTAAGCATGAGAGTTCTTCCTGGATTACTTCTTTTAACGCTTCCACAATAAGCCATATAAAATCTTTGTAATAATAAATTGAAATTCTGTAAATGTTGAATTGGAGTTCTATCTAGAATTATAGGTGGAATAAAATTAGGAATTTTATAATTATAATTGGATAATGTGCTTTTTCTTATGACATTTTTGGGCAAAACTTAACAATAGCTATTAGAATTATGCAAACATGCACACACACATGCACAAACACACACATTTATGTATACATCATGAAACAGGTTGTGTGAGTTAGAACATGAGGTACAATTTCTGAGAGGGAACACATTGGACAGCAAGTAACACAAATGTAAAATTTTGCACATTTTCTTGCAGAATTCCCTCTTTTTAGATTTATTTGGAAGTTCTGGCCTGCGGAGGTATTTTTGAATGTTGAAGAGATCACTCAGTGAATTAGTTGTCTATCTTGGATTTTTGCCATCTGGGAATTTAATAAAGATGCCTATGTTGGTTTGTCCAAGTAGATGATAACTTAGTTGAATTCACAATTATTTATTAGGCCATTATTTAATTACCACGTAGTATAAATTCTAGGTATATCAAGACAAAAATCATGTAATGTCTGTCCATGAGGAAAAAATTTTTTGAGGTTACAATAAGCATACACATGTATGACAACATAAAATATATCAATTGCAAATAAAAGTTGGTTTTCCTTTGTGGGGGACATACAACAGGCAGGGGCTCAGGAGAGAACATCTTGCAAGTTAATGATGAGCCATTATGGAATCTTTCTTGAATCTAAGTGCTCAAAAAATTCTGAATATCTCACATTGTGCTCTTTACTGTAGGTTTTTAAATTTTTTTTTTGCATCATGTCCTCAAGAACATGAGGTGGGGGCTTGTCAAAGACCCTACTTTAACTTTGACAAATGATTACTATAGCATTCCTGTAGTTACCATTGAACTATATCCTAGGATGAGATGGATTTTAGGACAATATATAAATTAGGAGCTGTGGATAGATTTTCAAAAAAAGAATAGCAATAATATTCAGCAAAATAAGAATGTGTATAATTTATAAATTACTATCCTATCAATGGTCATGAGAATTAGAGGATGCAAATACACTTATTTGCATGTTACAGATGAGGAAATCAACTTTCATCTGGGATAAGTGACTAGTCAAATATTTCACATTGACCTCCAATTCCATCCCCACATCTTCTAATGCCAAGTTCAGTGATTTTTTTCACTACCTCATTTTGTGGAGATCTTTTCAATAATCCACGTCTTTTTCATGTTTGTATCACATTTGATCTTCACCAAAACCTTCTGATTGTTTTCAGGTCTTATTTTATTACACCCATTTCAAAGAAGACTAAATTGAGACTTGGAGATGTTCAGTCACTTGGCCAATGTCACCTAGCTAAGAGATTGGAGAAGCAGGCCTAGAAGGCCAGCTTTTTCAATGGTCTTAGCCAGGTCCCTTTCTACCTCACTTTGCTAACAAAAATCTAAGAACTACAAAGTACCCATGAGAAAATGTTTTCCCCATGGTCAGAGCAGGATTTAATGGTTTGTTTTGTTCATGAGTTGGCAGCAGAGCTGTCAGGTATCTCCAAAGTAGCATCATCTGCCCAGAGTTTCAGGGCTTCCAGATTTGCATAAAATCTCTGGCTCATCCCTGATTTCAGCTATAATCATTGTAACATTCCATTACAGGGCTCAGTGCTGGAGAAGGAACTGATGGGTCAACTTCCCTGTGTTATTCACTCACTCATCTAGTTTCTTTTCTACTTCCTGACACTGAACTCAACAGAGGGTAGGAGTTAACATAATTAACTCTCCTGCCATCCATGCCACAATAATAGCCAAGAGTGCCTAGTGACTGCCACTACAAAGCTTTGAACTCTTTGCCCCAGTGACTACTGAAGAGTTTCTCCATTGTGATTATGTTTCCTAAGTTTTAGACTTTAAGGTCAAACCTTGAATATAAACTTCTTTGCTAACTCTCCTTTTTGGAGTCATGGATACCTTTCTCCATATCAAACCAGCTAAGTTCTAGGACATCCAATTCCAAGACTGCAGTACAGAGTAGACCAAAATGGTATAGTGGGAACATTGCTGGACATGGAAAGGAAGACCTGCATAAAACCCTTCTGTATGTCAGAGAGTGACTCACTTTCCCCATGGGTAAGTCACTTGACTTCTATTCCCTTATCCATAAACTATGCATAATTATAGCTGTGGTACCTATTTCATATTGCTTTGTTAGGCCTCAAATGAGATGGTGGATAGAAAATGTGTGTAAATCTACAAAGGCTCTATAAATACCTGTTAGTATCACTATTTGCAGTTTTTTGAGCTCATTATTCTTCTGTAACTGATGGAGTCACTTGAGGGATGGGTGACTGCATTCCAGAAGAACACAAGTTAATAATGTTGATTAGGGATATACTGTGTTCCAGGCAAGGCTTTAAAACCTTAGGGCTTGGTTTGATAAGGAAATGTAGGTGAGATAGAGTCCTTGCCCAGAGTGGTAATAGTTCACATTTATATAAAATTTGGAAAAAGCTTTATATTGATTTTCCCATTAGAATCTCCCAATAACTGTTTGAGATAAATACCATTATTGTTATGTCCTTCCCCCTTTTACATATAAGAAACCTGAGGCTGATTGACTTAAGTGATTTGTCTACACATAAACAAATAATAAAGGTCTGAGGTGGGATTTAAATCCACATCTTTTTGACTCAAACGTCAAAGCCATCTCCACTACAAGAAGTGAGTCAAGGGACGGCCACTTTAACTAAGAAAAATGGCCCTCTTAAGCCTAATATGCATTACTGATAATTGTTGGTTTTTGTTTGTTTGTCTATCTCAAACTTTAGTATGATTAATTACTTTCCTCTACTCTTGTAATATTCCCATTTATTTTGATCCTATCTTGTGATTCATTGCTCTTCATGAGAATTAAATGCAGGATAGAATTTTCTCATATTTGTTCCTTTATTGGCCACTTTTGATGTAGACAAATATAATTTTCATCAAGAAATCGATAACAGTTCTTTGAGGAGAGAGACAGACTTAGCTAGGTGCCTAGCAATCTAGGTAGACAGATAGGCAGATAAAGACACAGGGAGAAATAGGTGGAGAGAGAAAAAGGGAAAAACAGAGACAGAAAGAGACAAAGACAAAATTCTAGAGGTACAGAGATAGAGACAGAGAGACAGAATAAGAAAGAAAATTCTGCCAGATGCCTGGATACTTGAAGCCAGCCAACGGTAATATACTGAAAGCAATATAAATTTTTTTCCACTACATTTACCTACTTTGGTTCCTGGATTTCATCGCATGAGCTTATTTTTTCACTTTCCCAATGTGGTCAATGCAGGTCTCCAGCTCTTATAAAATAAATACCCAAAGGGCTCTATATCTACCTGTTATTGTCCACTACTTGCAGCTTTTTGAGCTCATCATTCTGCAGTAACTGTAGGAGCCATTTGAGGGGTGAATGTGGAGTTCAAATGAACACATAAATTAGTAATGTTGATTAGGGATATACCATGTGCCAGGCAAGGCAGTAAGACTTTAGGCAGTGGTTTGATAAGAAAATTTAGGTGTGATAGAGCCTTTCTCCAGAATGGTAATAGTTCACATTTATATAACGTTTGGAAAGAGCTTCATATTGATTTTCCCATTAGAATCTCCCACCAACTGTTTGAGATAAAGCCCATTATTGTTATGTCCTCCTCGCCCCCCTGCCTTTTACAGATAAGAAACCTGAGGCTGATTGACCTAAGTGATTTGTCTACACATACATGATTAATAAGGGTCTGAAGTGAGATTTAAATCCACATCTTCTTGATTCAATGGTCAAAGCTGTCTCCACTACAAGAAATGAGTCAAGGGATGGCCTCTTTAATTAAGAAAAAAAATAACCCTCCCAAGCCTAATGTGCATTACTGATAATTGCTAGCTTTTGTCTCTTTGTCTATCTCAAACTTTACAATGATTTAATTACTTTTCCTCTACTCTTGTAACATTCCCATTTATTTTGGTCCTATCTAGTAATTTCTCATGCTTCATGAGAATCAAATGCAAGATAGAATTTTCTCATATTTGTTCCTTTCCTTGGCACTTTTTTTATGTAGACAAGTATGATTTTCATCAAGAAAACAATAGCTGTTCTTTGAGGAAACAGAGATAGCTTGTTAGCTAGATAGCTAGCTAGAAAGGTAGACAGATATACAGATATTAAGAGACATATAAGAAGAAGAAGTCAGACAGAGAAAAAGAGAAAAACAGAGAGAGGAAGAGAAAGAGACAAATTTCCCAAGATACACAGATAGAAACAGAGAGACAAAGTCGGAGAAAAGCTTTGAGAGACAGAGAGACAGAATAAGAGAGAACATTCTGGCAGGTGCCAAGATACCTGAAGATATGTATCAGTAATATACTGACAAAAATATAAATGGTTTCCAACACATTTTCTCACTGTGGTTCCTGGATTGCTTTATAAGAGTGTATTTTTTTCAGCATAAAAATATTATGATAGCCTGCTGCAAGCTATCCTATTTCATTCAAATAAGTGACAAAGCTTTCTAGAACCATATTCCAGTCATGAGCCCAATCCCTAAAGTTGAAATAGTACCTTGGTAGCTATATTTGTTTTCATGTATTAGAAATACTAATTCATCTTGCATGTGAGGCATAATTCCTTGGGGACCCCAATGTGATACCAGACCTACTTTTATTCTTCCTTATCTTTTATTCTTCCCCCTTAATCAGCTCTTCTTTTCCACTATTTCACGCTTTTTGGAAGGCTTTAAAAAAGTGACTCCTGTTCAGATGTGAGTTGAAGTACATGACCTCTGAGGAACCACGGTGACTAGAGACTTTCTTATACTGTTTGTTATGTATATATATATATATACATATATAAACATATATATATATATTTCTCAAGACACTAATTCTTATAGATACCATGTGACAGCCTCCTTATAAATTCTATGAAAATTTCTATTAACTCCTGGTAGGAGAGATGAAAGAAACTACTCCAAGATTAATTGAGTGATGCACAACTGTGAGAGGTTCTTCCAAGATCTAAAGACTTAAAGTGGTATCTGGGATTGGACTATGTAGATGTCTGATTCTTTTTTTTTTTTTTTGATGTCTGATTCTTAAAGGCCAATTTAGCTTGATTCTGATATTGGAGGTTACTACTGGTCAATTGGAGAGTTAATAGACATTCATTAAGTGACTATTATGTGTCCGGCAAAGTGCTAAGCAATGAGAATACAAAGAAAGGTAAAATACAGTCCCTGCCACAAAGGAGTTCATAATCTCTATAAAAATAACATGGAAATGTCAGTTAACAAAAATCTGTATCTAGGAGAAATTAGAGATAATTAGAATGGGGAAAGCATTGAAATTGAGATCAATGGACCAAGAAAAGCTTCTTGTACATGAGATTTTATCTTATACTTGAAGGAGGGTAGCCCGCAAATTGGCGATCTCTTTGGGACCCAAAAACCGTATAGTGAATAGAAGGACAAATATTCCTATTTGTCGCAGCCTCCTGTTTCCACAGTGACAGCAGTAGAGAAGTGATAAAGTGATGGGCTTTGTGAAGGGAACAAATTTAGAAATCATATATTTATTGTTAAGTGATCCACCAATGGATTTACTGTACAGATAATTCTTACAAGTATGCAACTGGTATCCATTGGTCACTGTTCTTATTCAGGAATTGGTGACTTCAGTTGATCATGTAACCCATAAAGCTACAATCATTTTAGCTCTGTATAGGATTCCAAGGAACTCTTGGCCAACTACCTTTGATTCCCTGAACCCTTCTCTTAGTTTTTTTAAACTTTCCTCTTCTTTGGTTCCTCCCTCTTCTACTTTAATCTGCTTTTTTCTCTTCTTCAAAAAAGTGTAGCACATTAATAAGAAAAGATCTAATTCTCCAATCCTGACCAACAGTAATCCCTCCTCTTATGCTATTTGCCAGAGAATAAGGCACTTCCTTTTCCTGAAGTAGGAACTGTCACTTTGAGGATATTTAAATTTGCAGTAGATTAAGCAAAGTGAGAAGTAATGGATGAGGGATTCTCTTTTTATGAGAAAATGGATGAGTGAATTTTGAGGGCCTAGAGTAATTATGATAACAACTATTGAGATGCTATTGGTGCCTGAAATGTTTATTTCTAGCCCTCACAGAAGATTGGTTGCTCACCATGTCTTTAGAAATGGAGAACAATAGGCAGCTAGGTGGCCCAGTAAGTAGAGCATCTAACCTGGAGTCAGGAGGAACTGATTTCAAATCTGGCCTCAGACACTTGATACACTCACTATTTGTATGACCTTGGGCAAGTCACTTAGCCCCAATTTCCCTGCCTTGCCCCACTCCAAAAAGCAACAACAATAAAAAAATGGCGTCCTTTATCATGCAAAGTAGACTTTTCTGATGATTTCTCTTTTATTGCAGGTGAATGACATCACTCTCAAATGACACCTATGGAGAACACATCTGAAGTGAATGAGTTCATCCTAATAGGATTAACAGATGTTCCAGAGCTTCAGGTTCCTCTCTTCATAATGTTCACCTTCATCTACCTCATCACCCTGGTAGGGAACCTGGGGATAGTTGCTCTGAGTTCCTGGGATTCACACCTCCATACCCCCATGTATTTTTTCCTCAGTAACCTCTCTCTGGTGGATTTTGGCTACTCCTCAGCTGTGACTCCCAAGGTGATGGCTGGGCTCCTCACAGGGGATAAGGTCATCTCCTATAATTCATGTGCTGCACAGTTATTTATCTTTGGGGCCTTTGTTATTGCTGAAAGTTATCTCTTAGCCTCCATGGCCTATGATCGCCATGCAGCTATTTGTAAGCCCCTACATTACACCACCACCATGACATCAACTGTATGTGCACATCTGGCTAGTGCTGCTTACATCTGTGGCTTTCTGACCTCTTCCATAGTCATAGGAAACATGTTTAGCCTTTCCTTTTGTAAATCGAATGTTGTCCATCACTTTTTCTGCGATATTCCCCCTCTTCTAGTCCTCTCTTGCACTGATATTCACATCACTGAGTCAATAGTCTTTATTTTAGGGTCACTTAATGCCTTTTTCCCTTTTCTTGTCATTTTTACTTCTTATTTGTTAATTTCTATCACCATCCTGAAGATCCATTCTGCAGAAGGCCGCCAGAAAGCCTTCTCCACCTGTGCTTCCCATCTCACAGCAGTGTCCTTATTTTATGGGACAGTAATCTTCATGTACTTCCAACCCACCTCAAGCCATTTCATGGACACAGACAAAATGGCTTCAGTATTCTACACCACAATCATCCCTATGTTGAATCCTCTGGTCTACAGTCTTAGGAACAAAGAGGTCAAGAATGCTTTCAGAAAAGCTCTGAGGGGACAAGGACTTCAATTATACTATCTTTTTTCTTAGAGAGATAACCCAATCTTTATCGTCCTCATTCTGGGATCCAGCCCCCAAATCAGGCTATTTTTCCTACGCATACAGAAATGTATTCCAAACTTTTTCAAAGACAACATTATATTATAGAAAGTGTCATAGGTTTAGGAGAGATCTGAATTTATATGGTCTTAGCAACTTTCATGTTGTATAGATTGTAAGGTAAGACCCAATTTTAGTTTTGTTATGATTAAGGGGCTGTAATATTATCCTCTATCTTATAAGATTGTTGCATGGAATGAAAAAATATGTGTGTGTTGTCTTCTTGTTGTTCAGCTGTGTCTGATTCTTTGTGACCTCATTTTTGGGGTTTCTTGGCAAAGATACTGTTTTCCCCTTTCCTTCTCCAGCTCATTTTACAGTCGAGGAAAATGAAGAAAGAGGGTTAAGAGACTTGTCCAGTGCTACACAACTACTAAATGACTGAGGCTGTATTTGAGTCATGAAGATGAATCCTCTTGATTCCAATCTCAGCGTTCTATCCACTGTGCCACCTAGCTGCCTTCCTGAACACATATTCAAGTGCATTTTAGCAATTGTAGCAAAATTCCTCCAAAGGGAAAGATCAGTCGCATAATTTTTGAACAGTTTGCAGAGGAAAGTCCCTTAGTTGCTTGGAAGTCATAGCTTTGATGTTAATGGCATTGCTTATCCAGCAGTGCCTAAAGCATAGAGGAGCTGGGAAATGCTTAACAAAGCCCCCTCCAGAAAAAAAAACCTGTATTTATGACATGCTTTGAAATTTAATCTATGTTATGATTTTCTCTATCACTTTCTGAAATCTAGATCAACAAAATAATAAATTAAGTCCTGATTTGTAGCATTTCCTGATTTCAACATTCCAGGTGCTCAGATTCAAATTTTAATTTTGTCTTTGTGAGTCACTTGGAACTAGCTACAGAATACCACCATATTATGGCTACCTTTGGTAAAGAATATAAACCACAGAATTTTTACAAAGGCCTGGAAAGTCCTTTGATCCTATGGGACAGATGTATTTCATTATAATGTTACTTCAATATCCTGATGCCAACTTCAATATCAATTCCACTGTAGGTAATTGGTTCTTTTGGTGCTTTATCTATTTCCATTTCTGAACAGGGGTTCTTGTGAGGGATGTTTTTACCTCTTTTGATTTTTCCATGGGATGAAATAAATGCTGGCCAGGATTTATTAACCTGATTTATGGAAAACTTACAAATATGCTATATTATCAACATGTAAGTAGATTTTTCAGGAACAACTTTATTCAGAGTTAATAAGTTAAGGAGAGACAGAGAGACATAGAGTGAGAGAGGGAGAGAGACAGAGACAGAGTGAGAGAGAGAGTAAAGAGAGAAAAAGACACAGAGAGACAGAGAAAGACAGAGACAGAGAAAGAGACATAGAGGCAGAGAGAGAGAGAGAGAAAGAGAGAGAGAGAATGAGAGAGAGAGAGCAATTAGTTTTTTTAAATCATTATCTAGAATTAAATGTGGTCTATGAGAGTTCAGAGCTCTTCATGGTGTGAGAGGTACTTTGAAATTGGTTGCAGTTGGATTTCAAGTTGAAAACAATCATGAATTCCACAGAGGAAGTAACTGAGGCCCAACTATTTAGTACATCTTTGGTGTTTCTTCCCACCATTGACACTATCCATTTTCTATTGGTAAATTGAACTGGGAGATGATGAAATCAACTGTCACCACGTCACTATAAAGAAGGTATGGTTCATGTAGGTAATTACAGTGAGTATTAGTGGGCTATCATATAATATCAATCAATAATATGCTTGGAAGAAAACATTCTAATCCCATATATGATGACGTTGAGAAAATATTTGTCCCAAACGAGGTGGTGATAGCACATCTATCCTCTGTCCTTTTCAGAGTTTTTGTTGTTTTTCTGTTGTTCAATTACACCCAACTTTATCCAACCCCATGGATATTGTTCTTGAGGTTTACTTGGCAAAGATGCTGAAGTGGTTTAACTTTTCCTTCTCCAGTGTCTTCTATTTTATAGATTAGAAGCTAAGACAAATAGAGGCTAAGTGAATTGTCCAGGGTTACATGGCTAGTAAATGTCTGAGGCTAGATTGGGACTTAGATCTTCTTGACTCCAGACCCACAGTTTCATCCACTGCAGCACTTAGCTATCCCCTTTGAGTACACCTGAGTATTTTCTTCAGTCCTAGCTGTCACATTTTGGAAACTGATACCTGGATTATGTTAAAGTGAGATTTACTGGAGATGATTCTACATAAGTAACAATTAAGGAATGAGTACATTTATCTTAGTGAATGAAAATTTTAGTTCAGCTCAGTAAAGTATATGAAAATCTGTCTCACGGAAGAGAGATTAGACACATTCTGCTCGTCTGTAGAAGGCAGAACAAGAAGGAATGGCTGAAATATTCAGAGTGACATTTTGGCTTGAAACAAGGAAAAGGTTTCCTAACAAATGGAGCATTTCACAACTCATTGCATACCTTTAATAATCCTTCACTATACATCTTCAGTTGGGTTTTCCATCTATTGGGTGTATTACAGAGAATATTCCTTTTCAGATGTGTGTTTCATTTGATAACCTCTGAGAGCCCTCTGACTTTAAGATTCTATGTTTCCCTCCCTCTATCCATCTCAAGAATTGCTCCTGGGAGGGCGGTTAGGTGATAAACTCGATAAAGCACAACTCTTGGATTCAGGAGGACCTGATTTAAAATCTGTTTGACTCTGGGCAAATCCTTTAACCCTGATTACCTTCCCCATCCACCCCCTAAAAAAGAATTTTGTCTGGACCCTTGGTGCTTGGCCTGTTGTTCACATAACATCACTGATTCAAGATACAGATAACCCTATTGGGACATATCAAACTTTCTGTATTTCTCCAAGTATAAGATGCAATCTTTCCCGAAAAATTTGTGCTCTAACAACTGGGTTTGCCTTATACAGTGGCTGTAGATTTTTATACTTGGATTTCCCACTTTTTCACTCTTGTTTTTGCCTCGTTATTGTATTTTTTTTACTTTCATTTCCTGCTTTTTAGTGCTTCTTTTCTTTGCACTCATTGTTTCTCATTTGTTACCGATACATTAGGTTATGTTTTGCTATGTTCTGCCAAGAATTGGCTCAGAAAAGATTATTGTACAACGATGAATTCAAGTTAAAATTGATCTAGTTTGCAAAAGTGAATGGAAATCGTGCTGCTGAATGTAAGTTTGGTCCTCCTCCGACTGAGAAAACAATCCCAGACTGGCAACAGGAAGAAGAAACCCTATTGAAAAAGCCATGGCAGAAGAAGGCTATGAGAGGCAAATCAGTGAAATGTCCTGATTTTAGAGAAATAATTGAAGATATGGATTGAAGAGCAAAGGGCAATTGGAATTCCTGTGTTCACAAAGATATTTCATCATGAGGCAAGAAGAATTTCTGATGAAAAGGAAGTTACTGATTTCAAAGGAAGACACAATTGGTGATTCAGGTTCATGAAAAGCAATGGATTAAGCATGTGTACACACACCAGACTTACCCAAAAGATGCCTGAAAGCTATGAGCAGAAGAATAAAACTTGAGTTCAATGACTTTATGTAATACATTTTTTTCTAATTTCAGGCCCTAAAATTAAGATATGTCTTATATATGGTAGCATCTTATACACGGGCAAATATTGTACCTTCTCTTTTGTCTGTCTAAATCCTCTCATGCCATCATGAATGTGGATTGCAAAGCATGAAAAATATGGCATTGTAATGTTAAATAAATTTCTTAGACATAGGTGATATGAAAATGTGATAAGCCTGACACCTTTGTCCGTGTTATTGATGCTTTGATTCGATTGAATTTTATCAATGTGCATTTGGTACCAACTAAAAAGGTGAAGAACAAGGACTTCAAACCTGCATTTCCATCTTAAATCCAATAATCATTTTCCTATACCACACTACATCTTTCATATCCACTGATACATTGATCCTCAAAATATAGATATATGGAGGTGGGATTTTTATGCTAACTATGCAGCTAAACAGACTAAAACTTTGAAAAGATCAATGTCTTCACCGAGGCCTCTCAATGAGGAAATTCATAATTAGAAACTAGGCCTTGACTTCCATATCAAGGATTCTTTCTATTTCTCCTAATGCTGAAGAAGATTAACCAAAGAACACAGCCAAGAAAATTGTCTCCAGGAAGACTTCAGTATGGTCCCTATGGTGAAAGCAGAGTTTAATGGCATATTTTGCATATGGTGACTGTAGAGCAGCCACTGTCTCTAAGGGAAAATAGTCTCTCAATATTTGCTGTGCTTCAAGGTTCCTAGAAGGATCCTGCTTAACTTGGGACTTCAGCTATTCATTTCCAACATTTCACTATATGAGGGCTCTTTGAGATGGGACCAATCTGGAGGCACCAATCCCTAGAGTCACTTACTCATTCATGTGCTTTGCATTGCTGGTCCTGAGACTGAGCAGGAAGGAAGGTCACTAACTCTGCTTCCATCCTTGCAGCAGCAAGGACTAGGAAAGAGGTTCTTGAAAAGCACTGAGTACATAGTGAGTTCTGCACGTCAAAACCAAGATGCTCATGTGAGTGTGCTTGGTCAGCTCTCCCCTTTGCTGTCACATCTCCCTATGTCCACATGGCAGATAGGTGCTGGGAAGTGTAATATAAGGCTAAGGGGCTGAGGTAGAGAGCAGTACAGCAAAATGGGAAAAGTGAAGGACGTGGAGTCAGAAAGATCTGGACAAAAATCTTGCCTGAAAAAGTTGTGGTGTATGATTGAGATGGAATATTACTGTGCTATAAGACATGGCGAGCTCATTGATCTTTCTTACAAAAACATGGAAAGACTCACACAAAATAATGAAGAGTGAAATGAGCAGAACCAGGAGAACACTGTGCACAGTAACAGCAACATTGTTTTAAGAATGACTGAGCAAATGAGTTACATTAACTACTATAAATACTCAAATTGACTAAAAAAGACATATGATGGCATGTGCTACCTGCATCCAGAGAAAGAAATGATAAAAGAACCACACATAGAATAACTTCGCATGTATACTCACATATAGCTAATGATGACCATCAAGGGGGAGGAAAAAAAAGATTTACAGGATAACTTTACAGTATATTTAACATGAATAACAATGTATAGGTTGTGGATTTGCTGTTTCATGTGCAATCATATTTTTTATAATACTATGTAATGGACATATTGTTTTATTCCATAAATATAAAATTAAAAGAAACCTTTGCTTCTGAGATTTCCTTTAATTAATAGGCTAGACAGCTTATGTGTACATGGTTATTTACTTATCTCTCAATTAGAAAACAAACTTCTGGAATGCAGGCACCTCCCTTTGGCTTTTTTTGGATCCCCAACACTTAGTCCAGTGTCTGTCCTACAGTAAGTGATTAATAAATGCTTGTTGAGTAACATCTCCATTCTGAAATTTACTAGCTGTTTCCCCATGGGTAAGCTGTCTCATCTCTCTGAGCTGCAGTGTCATCCTCCAGAAATCTGCATAATAATACCTATGGACTTATCTCACAGGCTTGTCCTCAGAATTTTTTTTTCTTTTTTAATTTAATTTATTTAATATATTTAGTTTTCAGCACTGATTTTCAAAAGAGTTTGAATTACAAATGTTCTCCCCATTTCTACCCTCCCCCCACTCCAAGATGGCATATATTCTGGTTGCCCCATTCCCCAGTCAGCCCTCCCTTCTGCATCCATACTCCCCTCCCATCCCCTTTTCCCTTCCTTTCTTGTAGGGCAATATAAATTTCTATGCTGCATTGCCTGTGTATCTTATTTTCAAGTTGCATGCAAAAACTTTTTTTTGTTGTTTTTGAACATCTGTTTTTAAAACTTTGAGTTCCAAATTCTCTCCCCTCTTTCCTTCCCACCCACCCTCCCTAAGAAGTCAAGCAATTCAACAGAGGCCACACACGTATCATTATGTAAAACCCTTCCACAATACTCATGTTATGAAAGACCAGCTGTGTTTTGTACCTTCCTAACCTATCCCCCTTTATTGAATTTTCCCTCTTGACCCTGTCCCTTTTTGAAAGTGTTTGTTTTTGATTACCTCCTCCCCCATCTGCCCTCCCTTCTATCATCTCCCCTTTTTATCTTCTTCCTCCTTCTTTCCTGTGGGGTAAGATACCCAGTTGATTGTGTATGGTATTCTCTCCTCTGTTCAAATCTGATGAGAGCAACATTCACTCATTCCCCCTCATCTGCCTTCTCTTCCTTTCCTACAGAACTGCTTTTTCTTGATACTTTTAGGCGAGATAATTTACCCCATTCTATCTCTCCCTTTCTCCCTCTGTCAATATAATCCTCTATCATCCATTAATTTGATATTATTTCCTTTAGATATCATCCCTTCATATTCAACTCACCCTGTGCTGCCCTCTCTCTCTCTCTCCTTCTCTCTCTCTCTCTCTCTCTCTCTCTCTCTCTCT
>CM053623.1:450364869-450382860 GCA_028646595.1 Phalanger gymnotis | reverse complement strand
GGGGTGGGCAGACTGGGGAACAGGGCAACCAGAGTGTAGGCCATCTTGGAGTGGGGGGGTGGAAATTGGGGAGAAAATCTGTAATTCAAATGCATGTGAAAATCAATGCTGAAAACTAAACATATTAAAAATAAATTTTAAAAAGAAAGTAGTTCACTGGAAGGGAAGAGGGGCAGGTGAGGGAGAATGAGTGAATCTCACTCTCATCAGATTTGGTTTGAGGAGGGAATACCATACACACTCAATTGGCCCATTAAGTAGAGCATCGACCCTGAAGTGAAGAGGACCTGAGTTTAAATCTGGCCTTAGAGACTTGACACACTTACTAGGTTTATGACCTTGGGTAAGTCACTTCACCCCAATTTCTCTGCCTTCCCCCACCTCCAAAAAGTAACAACAACAAAAAAAAGAAATTGAGTCCTTAATCATGCAAAGTGGAATTTCCTGATGGTTACTCTTATTTTTGCAGTTAAATGACATCACTGTCAAATGACATCTATGAAGAACAGATCTGAAGTGAATGAGGATTACCAAATGTTCCAGAGCTTCAGATTCCTTTCTTTGTAATCTTCACCTTCATCTACCTCATTACCATAGTGTGGAACCTGGGTATTTTTGCTCTGCGCTAATGGGAATCCTACTTCCTTTCTCCCATGTACTTTGTCCTCAGTAACCTCTGTCTGGTGGATTTTGGCTACTCCTCAGCCGTGAATCCCAAGGTGATGGCTGGGCTCCTCACAGGGGATAAGGTCATCTTCTATAATTCATGTGCTGCACAGTTATTTTTCTTTGGAGCCTTTACTGTTGCTGAAAGTTATCTCTTAGCCTCCATGGCCTATGATTGCAATGCAGCTATTTGTAAGCCCCTATATTACACCACCAACATGACATTAATTGTATGTGCACATATGGCTAGTGCTGCTTACATCTGTAGCTTTCTGAACTCCTCCATAGTCATAGGAAACATGTTTAGCCTTTCCATTTTTAATTATAATTTATTTAATATTTTTTGTTTTCAGCATTGATTTGGACAAGAGTTTGAGTACAAATTTTGTCCCCATTTCTACCCTCCCCACCACTCCAAGATGGCATATTTTTGATTGCCCCTTTCCCCAGTTAGTACTCCCTTCTGTCACCCCACTCTCCACCATCCTCTTTTCCTTTACTTTCTTGTAGGGCAAGATAGATTTCTATGACATATTGCCTGTATATTTTATTTTCTAGTTGCATACAAAAACTTTTTTGAACATCTGCTTTTAAAACTTTGAGTTCCAAATTTTCTCCCCCCTTCCCTCCCCACCCACCCTCCCTAAGAAGGCAAGCAATTCAACAAAGGACCCATGTGTATCATTATGCAAAACCTTTCTATAATACTCATGTTATGGAAGACTAGCTATATTTTTCTCCTTCCTATCCTATCCCCCTTTATTCAGTTTTCTGTCTTAACCCTGTCCCTTTTTGGAAGTATTTGCTTTTGATTACCTCCTCTCCCATCTGCCTTCCCTTCTATCATCCCCCCTTTTTATCTCCTTCCTCCTTATTTCCTGAGGGGTAAGATACTCAACTGAATGTGTATGTTATTCCCTCCTCAGGGAAAATGTGATGAGAGAAAGATTTACTCATTCTCATCGTCTGCCCCTCTGCCCTTCCTACAGAACTGCATTTTCTTGCCACTTTTATGTGAGATAATTTACCCCATTCTTTTGCTTGCTTTCTTTCTCTCTCAATATATTCTTCTCTCATCCCCTAATTTGTTTTTTTAGATATCATCCCTTCATATTCAACTCACCATATGCCTTATATCTCTCTGTCTCTTTCTGTCTGTCTCTCTGTGTGTGTATATATATACATGTGTATATATATATATATATATATACACACACACATATATATACACACACATACACACACACACACACACACACATATATATACACACACATACACACACATACACACACACACACATATATATTCCATGTAGGAATGTAAATAAAATATTTTAACATTAGTAAGTCCCTCATGATTTCTCTTTCTTGTTTACCTTTTCATGCTTCTCTTGATTCTTGTGTTTGAAAGTCAAATTTTCTATTCAGCTCTGGTCTTTTCACTGAGAAAGCTTGAAAGTCCTCTATTTTTGTGAAAATCCATATTCTGCCTTTGAGCATGATATTCAGTTTCGCCGGGTGGGAGATTCTTGGTTTTAATCCTAATTATCATTGACCTCTGGAATATCATATTCCGTGCCCTTCAATACCTTAATGTTGAAGCTGCTAGATCTTTTCTTATACTGATTGTGTTTCCACAATAGTAAAGTTGCTTCTTTCTGACTGATTGCAGTATTTTATCCTTGATCTTGGAGGTCTGGAATTTGGCAACAATATTCCTAGGAGTTTTCTTTTTGGGATCTATTTGAAGAAGTGATCTGTGGATTCTTTCAATTTCTGTTCTACCATCTGGCTCTAGAATATCAGGGCAGTTCTCCTTGATAGTTTCCTGAAAGATGATATCTAGACTTTTTTTTCATCATGGCTTTCAGGTAGTCTAATAATTTTAAAATTATCTCTCCTCGATCTATTTTCCAGGTCAGTGGTTTTCTTCAAAGAGATATTTCACATTGTCTGCCATTTTTTCATTCCTTCGGTTCCGTTTTATAAAATCTTGATTTCTCATAAAGTCACTAGCTTCCACTTGCTCCAATCTAATTTTTAAGGCAGTATTTTCTCCCTTGGTCTTTTGGACCTCCTTTTCCATTTGGGTAATTCTGCCTTTTAAGGCATTCTTCTCCTCATTGGCTTTTTGGAGCTCTTTGCCATTTGAGTAAGTCTATGTTTTAAGGTGTTACTTTCTACAATATTTTGGGTCTCCTTTAGCCGGTCATTGATTGTTTTTCATGATTTTCTCACATCATTCTCATTTCTCTTCCCAATTTTTCTTTTACTTCTCTAACTCATCTTTCTAATTCCTTTTTGAGCTCTTCCATGGCCTGAGACCAGTTCATGTTTTTTCTTGGAGGCTTTTGATGCAGGCTCTTTGACTTTGTTGACTTCTTCTTGTATGTTTTGGTCTTCTTTGTCACCAAAGAAAGATTCCAAAGTCTGAGTTTGAATATGAGTCTGTTTTCACTTCCTGGCCATGTTTCAGGCAACTACTTGTCCCTTGAGTTTTTCATTGAGAAATTATTGCTTGTTGAGTAAAGAGTAGTTTGTCCCAATCTTTAGGGGCTGTGCTGTTGTTTTCAGAACTATTTCTACCCAGCAAGCTCTGCCACACTAGTACTCCACCTCCCCAAAAAACCACCAACCCAGACCATGACTCAGATCTAAGCAAGCTCTGCACTCCCACTTTGATCCACTCCTTAATTTCTCCAACCAGGTGATCCTGGGGCTGGAAGCAACTGCGGCTGTAGTTCTGTCATCAGAGATGCACCACTTCTGCTGCCCCTGGGGTAGTGGCCAAAGTGCGATCTCCTTTCACTCCGTCCCTGCAATTTTTCCCACTACCCTTCTCTGCTGTCTTTGGTTTTTGTTAGTTGAGAAGTCTGGTAACTGCTACTACTCACTGATTCAGGGGGCTAGGCCCTGTTCCACCAGGCTCCTTATTTGGTTTGTCCAGGCATGGCTCATGCTGGGCTCTGCTCCTTTCTGCTCCCAGCATGTTGCAATAGACCTTACCCAGTGACCATGCAGGCTGCCCTGGTCTGAAGCCTTGCTTCCCTTTGCTGTTTCATTGGATCTGCACTTCTAGAATTTGTTAAGAGTCATTTTCAAAGGTTTTTTGAGGGTCTTGTGGGGGAACTTTAAGCAAGTCCCTGCTTTCCAGCCACCATCTTGTCGCTGCCCCTTGACTTTCCTTTGGTTAGTCCAATGTGGTCGATCACTTTTTCTGTGATACCGCCCCTCTCCTAGTCATCTCTTGCATTGATATTCACATCATTGAATTAATAGTCTTTATCTTCAGGTCACTTAATGCTTTTTTCCCATTTCTTGTCATCTTATTTCTTATTTGTTTATCTTCATCATTATTCTGAAGATCGACTCTGCAGAAGGTTGCCAGAAAGCCTTCTCCACCTGTGCTTCCCATCTCACAGAGTGTCCATATTTTATGGGACAGTTATCTTCATGTACTTCAAACCCAGTTCAAGCCATTCCATGGACACAGACAAAATGGCTTCAGTGTGCTACACCATTGTAATCCCCATGTTGAACCCTCTGCTCTACAGTCTTAGGAACAAAATGGTGAAGAATGCTTTTAGAAAAGCTGTGAGGGGACAAAGACTTCAACTAGATCATCTTTTTTTCTTGGAAAGAAAACCCAATCTGTACCTTTCCACCTCTGGGATCCAGGACACAAATCACATGATTTTTCCTAGGCATACAAAAAAACGTAATCAAACTTTTTCAAAGACAATATCATATTTTAGAAAGTGTCATAGGTTTGGTTTTAAGAGAGACCTCAGTTTATGTTGTCAGACACTTTTATGTTGTATAGATTTAGATAAGCCTCATTCTCATTTTTCTTATGATTAAGGGGCCTGAATAATATCCTCTATCTTATAAGATAGTTGAGTGGAATGAAAAATATGTGTGTGGTGTCTTCTTGTTGTTGTTCAGTTGTGTCTGATTCTTTGTGACCTTATTTTGGGATTTTCTTGGCAAATATCCTGGTTTCCCATTTCCTTCTCCAGTTGAGGAAAGTGAGCAAAGATGGTTAAGAGACTTGTCCAGTGTCACATAGCTAGTAAGTGACTGAGGCTCTATTTGAATCCTGAAGATGAGTTCTCTTGATTCCAACTTCAGTGTTCTATCCTCTGCCACCTGGATGCCATCCCCCCCACACATTCAAATGCGGTATAGCAATTGCATCAATATTACTAGAAAGGGGAAGATCAGTAATGTATCAGTTTGAACACTTTGAGGAGGAATGTCCCTGAGTTGCTTGGAAGTTATAGCTTTGATGTTAATGGTATTGCTTATTCAGCAATCCCTAAAGCAGAGAAGAGCTTGGAAATGCTTAACAAAGCCCCCCTCCAGAAAAAAAAAAAACCTGTATTTGTGACATGCTTTGAAATGTAATCTATGGAATGATTTTCTCTGTCACTTTCTGAAATCTAGATCAACAAAATAATAAATTAAGTCCTGGTTTGTAGCATTTCCTGATTTCAACATTCCAGGTGCTCAGATTCAAAATTTAATTTTCTCTTTGTGAGTCACTTGGAAGTGGCTCCAGAATAGCACCATATTATGGCTACCTTTGGGAAGGAATATAAGCCACAGTATTGTTGTAAAGGTCTGGAAAGTCCTTTGATGCTATGGGAGAGATGTAATTCACTGTAATGTTATTTCAATATACTGATGCCATCTTCAAAATCAATTCCATTGTAGGTAATTGGTTCTTTTGGTGCTTTATCTATTTCTGTTTCTGAATAGGGGTTCATGTGAGGGGGTTTCTATCTCTTTCAATTTTTCCATGGGATGAAATAAAGGCTGGCCAGGATTTACTAACCTGATTTATTTTATAAGAGCAAGAGACCTATATTGGGAAAAACTTAGGAATATGTGATACTATCAGCATGTAAGCAGATTTTTCAGGAACAACTCTATTCAGCATTGATAAGTTAAGGAGAGACAGGAAGAGGGAGAGAGAGAGAGAGAGAGAGAGAGAGAGAGAGAGAGAGGCAGAGAGACAGAGAGAGACAGAGAGAGAGAGATACAGAGACAGAGAGACACAGACAGCGAAACCGAGAGACACAGATAGACACAGTTAGAGACAGAGACAGAGATAGAGAGAGACAGAGTGAGAAATACACACAACAGAGAGAGAGAGAGAGAGAGAGAGAGAGAGAGAGAGAGAGAGAGAGAGAGAGAGAAATCATCTTTGTACATCATAATCCAGAATTAAACATGGTCTATGAGAGCTCAGAAATCGTCATGGGGTGAGAAGGACTTTGAAACTGATTACAGTTGGACTTCAAGTTGAAAGCAATCATGGATCTCAAAGAGGAAGTAATTGAACTTGGCTTTAGATGTGGCGATGGAATTGGAGGTCACTGTGAAATATTAGTCAATTCACTTATCCCAGATAAACCTTTATTTCCTCATTTGTAACATGCAGATAAGCACGTTTGAAGCCTCTAATTCTCATGACTATTGATAGGATTTAAATTTATAAATTATAAACGTTCTCGTTTTGCTGAATATTATTGCTATTCTTTTTTGAAAATCTAATCAGACCTCCTAATTTACATATTATCCTAAACTCCATCTCATCCTAGGTTCAAGTTCAATGGTAACTAGAGGAATGATTCAGTAATAATTTGTCAAGGTTAAAGTACAGTCTTTGACAAGCCCCCTCCTGTGGTTCTTGAGAACAAGATGCAAAAAAAAAATTTAAAAATGACAGTGAAAAGCACAATGTGACAGATTTTGAATTTTTGAATACTTAGATTCAAGAAAGATTCAATGATGGCTCATCATTAACTTGGAAGATGTTCTTTCCTAAGCCCCTGCCTGTTGTCCCCTAAAACACAAAACCAACCTTTCTTTGCAATTTATATGTTTTATGTTTGCCTACATGTGTATATTTATTTTCACCCCCAAAAAATTGTTTTGTCATAGACAGACACTACAAAGTTTTTGTCTTGATGTACCCAAAATTTATACTGGATCTTAATTAAATAATGTCCTAATAAACTATTCTGAATTCAATTTATTTATCACCTACTTGAAGAAACCATCATTGGTATGCTTATCAAATTCCCAGATTGCAAAAATCCAAGACAGACAACTAATACACTGAGTGATGTATTCAAGATTCAAAAATATCTCAGCAGGCCAGAACTTCCAATTAAATCAAAGAAGATGAAATTATGCAAGGAAATGTTCAAAATTTTACACTTGTGTTACTTGTTGAACAATGTGTCTCAGAAATTGTGCATCATGTTCTAACTCACACAAGCAGTATGTAAATGTATGTATGCATCTTTGCATTATTCTAGTAGCTATTGTTGATAAGTTTAGCCCAAAAAAATCTCATAAGAAAATGCATATTATCCAATTATATTTACAAAATTCATAATTTTATTCTACCTATAATTCTAAATAAAACTCTAGGTAAGCACTTATAGAATTTCAGTTTATTATTACAAATATTTTATGTGGGATATTATGGAAGCATTAAAAGAAGCAATCCAGGATGAACTCAAATGCTTACTCTTATCTGTCAGATTTTGTGATAAATTAATCTTTCTTGAAATCATTTTGAGGAATTGAAATAACATTTTACTAAAGTGATAAATAAGATTATTTTATTGTTATATATTTAAATGTTTATATATATATATAGGTGAATATATATACATATCTATATATATGTATATACATATCTATCTATATCTATGTATGTATATGTATATATATGTGTGTATATACGCATGTATGTATATATACAAATGCCTATATATACATATATATATATAGTGTCTGTGTGTGTGTCGGTGTGTCTGTTTCTGTATGTATTGATAAAGGCTCAGATTTTCTTTTCAGTTACTATATCACAATTTGTTTGAATAACTACAAATAGAGAATAACTGGTGTTTATAGAGCACTTTAATGTCTGCAAAGCACTTTATGTTAATTATCTCATTTAATCCTGAGGAGAAGCCTGTGATATAAGTCCATAAGTTTTATTACACACATTTCTGGAGGACTAAGCAGGGGCTTAGAGGGATGAGACAGCTTACCCATGGGGAAATACCTAGTAAGTTTCAGACTAAATAAGTTATTCAA
The DNA here is from genome assembly GCA_028646595.1 of Phalanger gymnotis. NCBI lineage: Eukaryota > Metazoa > Chordata > Mammalia > Diprotodontia > Phalangeridae > Phalanger > Phalanger gymnotis. The sequence goes on along the minus strand of CM053623.1, from coordinate 450,375,073 downwards.
CAAACATTTATTAATCACTTACTCTTAGACAGGCACTAGGATAAGTGCTGGGGATCCAAAAAAAAAAGGAAAAACGAGGTGCCTGCATTGCAGAAGCTTACATTCTAATTGAGAGACAAGGAAATAACCATGTACACACAAGCTATATAGCTTTTTAATGGAAGGAAATCACAGAAGCAAGGGTTTCTTTTAATTTTTAATTTATGGAATAAAACAAATATTTCCACAACATAATATTATAAAAATGATTTCTCATGAAACTGCAAATCCACAATGGATATATTGATATTCTTTTTAAATATACAGTAAAGTTATCCAGTAAAATTTTTTTTTCTCCCCCTGGTTGAGCATCATTAGGCATATTTGTGTATATATCTAAACTTATTCTACATAGGGCTCTTTTATCATTTCTTTCTCAGGGTGCAGATGGCATATTTCTTCATATGTTCTTTTTAGTTAAGTTGAGTATTTATACCAGTCCATATAACTTATTTTTTAGTCATTCTTAAAACAATATTGCTATTAGTGTACAAAGTGTTCTCCTGGTTCTGCTCATTTCATTCTTCATTATTTTGTGTAAGCCTTTCCATGTTTTTGTAAGAAAGATCATTGAGTTCTTCATTTCTTACAGCACAGTAATATTCCATCACTATCATACACCACAACTTTTTCTGGCAAGATTTCTGTCCAACTTTTTTCTGACTCCACATCCTACACTTTTCCCATTTTGCTATACTGCTCTCTACATGAGCCCCTTAGCCTTATACTATAATTCTCAGAACCTATCTGGAATGTGGACATAAGGAGATGGGACAGCAAAGGGGTGAGTTGGTGAAGCACCTTCACATGAACATCTTAGGTTTGAAATCCCACTCTTACTACATACTCAATGCTTTTCAAGAACTTTTCCCTAGTCTATTCAAAAAGCCTTAAAAGCCTTAAATCAAGATAGGTTAACCCTGTTCACTGCTGCTGCAAGGATGGAAGCAGTTAGTGACCTTCCTTCCTGCTCAGTCTCAGGACCAGCAATGCAAAGCACATGAAAGAGTAAGTGATTCTAGTGTTGGTCCCATGTTAAAGAGCTCTAATATAGTGAAATATTGGAAATAAGTAGCTGAGGTCCTAAGTTAAACAGGATCCTTCTAGGAACCTTGAAGCACAGCAAATATTGAGACACTATTTTCCTTTAGAGGCAACTGGCTGCTCTATGGTCAACATGTACAAAACATACCATTAAACTCTGCTGTGATCATAGGGACCACACTGAAGTCTTCCTGGAGACCATTTTCTCGGCTTTGTTTCTTTATTATTCTTCCTCAGGAGTCTTTGACATGGAAGTCAAGGCCAAGTTTCTAATCATGGCATTCCATTATTTTGAGGCCCCAGTAAAGATACTGAAGTACTCAAAGTTTTAGTCTGTTTACCTGTAAAGCTAGGATAAAAATCAAAGCACTGTATACCTATATTTTGAGGATCAATGTATCATTGGATATGGAAGATGTAGTGCAATGTAGGGAAATGATTATTGGATTTAAGATGGAAATGCAGGTTTGGAGTCCTTGTTCTGCTCCTTTTTAGTAGGTATCAAATGCACATTGATAAAATTCAATTGAGTCAAACCATCAATAACATGGAAAAATGTGCCAGGCATATCATATTTTCAGATCACTTATATCTAAGAAAGTTAGTTAACATTAGAATGCAGTATTTTTCATGCTTTGCAATCCACACTCATGATGGCATTAGAGGATTTAGACAGACAGAGGAGAAGGTACATTTGATATATCCCAGTAGGGTTACGGGTATCTTGAAGCATTGATGTTATGTGAACAACAAGCCAAGCACCAAAGGTCCAGAGGTAATTCATTTTTAGGGTGTGTGTGTGGGAAGGCAATCAAGGTTAAGTGACTTGCCCAGAGTCAAACAGCTTTTAGTTCAGGTCCTCCTGAGCTATCACCTAACTGCCCTTCCAGGGGCAATTCTTGAGAGGCATAGAGGGAGGGAAAGACAGAATCTTACTCAGAGGTGATCAAATCTAACCCAAACCTGAAAAGAAATATTCTCTATAACATACCCAATACATGGAAAACCCAATTGAAGATGTACAATGAAGGATTATTCAAGGTATGCCACCAGTTGTGAAGTGTTCCATTTGTTAGGGAACCTTTTCACAGCTTCAAGCCAAAATGCGCTTCTAACCATCTCAGCCATTCCTTCCTGTTCTGCCTTCTACAGACCAGAAGAATGTGCCTAATCTCTCTTACATGAGACAGATTTTCAAATTCTTAACCCAAACACATTGAAATTTTCATTCACCAAGACAAAGATATTCATTCCTTAATTTTTCCCTATATAGAATCATGTCCAGTAAATCTCACCTTTACATGATCAATATCTTTTCCAAAATGTGACAACTAGGACTGAAGAAAATACTCAGGTATACTCTGAAAGGGGATAGCTAGGTGCTGCAGTGGATAAAACACTGGTCTGGAATCAAGAAGATCTAATTTCCAATCCGGCCTCAGATATTTACTAGCCATGTAACCCTGGACAATTCACTTAGCCTCTATTTGCCTTAGCTTCTCATCTATAAAATGGAAGACACTGGAGAAGGAAAAGTTCAACCACTTCCGAATCTTTAACAAGAAAACCTCGAGAACAATATCCATGGGATCAGATAGAGTTGGATATAATTGAATAACAGAACAACAACAAAACTCTGAAAAGGACAGAGGATAGCCATACCATCACCACCTCATTTAGGACAAATGGTTTCTCAATGTCGTCATACTGGTAGCTCACTAATACCCACTGTAATTAACCACATGAACCATGCCTTCTTTATAGTGACCTGGTGCCAGTTGATTTCAGCATCCCCCAATTCAATTTACAAATAGAGAATGGTAGTGTCAAGGGGTGGGAAGAAACGTCAAAGACCTACTAAATAGTTGGGCCTCAGTTACTTCCTCTGTGAAATCCATGATTGCTATCAACTTGAAGTCCAACTATAACCAATTTCAAAGTCCCTATCCCCCCATGAAGAGTTCTGAGATCACATAGACCATGTTTAATTCTCTCTCTCTCTCTGTCTCTCTCTCTGTATCTGTCTGTCTCTCTCTGTCTCTGTATCTGTCTTTCTCTGTCGCTGTCTCTCTCTCTCTCTCTCTCTCTCTCTCTCTCTCTCTCTCTCTCTGTCTCTCTTTCTGTTGTTAACTTATTAACCCCTAATAGAGTTGTTCATTAAAAATAAACTTCCATGCTGATAGTATACCATGTTCCTAAGTTTTTCCCAATGTTTTCAGTATAGGTCTCTCACTCTTATAAAATGAATGAGATTAGTAAATCCTAGCCAGCCTTTATTTCATCCCATGGAAAAATCAAAAGAGGTAAAAAAAATCCCTCACAAGAACCCCTATTCAGAAACAGAAATAGATAAAGCACCAAAAGATACAATTACGTAGAATGGAATTCATATTGAAGTTGGCATCAGGATATTGCAATAACATTACAATGAAATACATCTCTACCCTAGGAACAAAGAACTTTTCAGGCCTTTGCAGCAATCCTGTGTTTTATAATCCTTCCCAAAGGTAGCCATAATATGGTGATATTCTAGAGCCACTTCCAAGTGACTCACAAAGAGACAATTAAATTTGGAGTCTGAGCACCTAGACTGCAGAAATCAGCAAATGCTACAATTCAGGACTTAATTTATTATTTTGTAGATCTAGATTTCAGAAAGTGATAGAGAAAACCATAACACAGATTAAACTTCAAAGCATGTCTGAAATACAAGTTGTTGTTGTTTTTTGTTTTATTTTTGTTTTTGTTTTCCTTGGAGAGCACTTTCTTAAGCATTTCCCAGCCCCTCTCTGCTTTAGGGACTGCTGAATAAGCAATACCATTAACATCAAAACTATAACTTCCAAGCAACTCGGGAACTTTCCTCCTCAAACTGTTCAAAAATTACATAACCTATCTTCCCCTTTCTAGGAATATTGATACAATTGCTATAATGTGCTTGAATGTGTGTGGGGGATGGCATTTAGGTGGGACAGTGGACAGAACACTGAGCTTGGAATCAAGGGGACTCATCTTCATGACTGAAATAGAGCCTTAGTCACTTACTAGCTATGTAGCACTGGACAAGTCTCTTGACCCTCTTTGCTCACTTTCCTCAACTGTTAAATGAGCTGGAGAAGAAATGGGAAACCAGTATCTTTGCCAAGAAAACACCAAAATGAGGTCACAAAGAATCAGACACAACTGAATAACAAGAAGAAGAAAACACACACATACATATACTTTTTCAGTTCATGCAATAATCTTACAAGATAGAGGATTCTATTAAGGCCACTTAATCATGAGAAAACTGAGGTTTGAGCTTACTTCAATCTATGCAACATGAAAGTGGCTGACAATATAAACTCAATATAAACCACTCATGACTACAGATTTATGACACTTTCTAAAATATGATATTGTCTTTGAAAAGGTTTGGATTATATTTCTGTATGCATAAGAAAAATAGCCCGATTCGGGGGCTGGATCTTAGAGGGGAAAAGGTACAGATTGGGTTTTCTCTCTCAGAAAAAAAGATGATCTAATTGAAGTCATTGTCCACTCACAGCTGTTCTAAAGGCATTTTTGACCTCCTTGTTCCTCAGACTATAGACCAGAGGGTTCAACATAGGGATGACTATGGTGTAGAACACTGAAGCCATTTTGTCTGTGTCCATGGAATGGCTTGAGCTGGGTTGGAAGTACATGAAGATTGCTGTCCCATAAAATATGGACACTGCTATGAGATGGGAAGCACAGGTGGAGAAGGCTTTCTGGCGACCTCCTGCAGAATGGATCTTCAGGATGGTGATAAAAATTAACAAATAAGAAGTAAAGATGACAAGGAATGGGAAAAAGGCATTAAGTGACCCTAAAATAAAGACTATTGACTCAGTGATGTGAATATCAGTGCAAGAGAGGGCTAGAAGAGGGGGAATATCACAGAAAAAATGATGGATCACATTGGATTTACAAAAGGAAAGGTTAAAAATGTTTCCTATCACTATGGAAGAGGTCAGAAAGCCACAGACATAAGCAGCACTAGCCAGATGTGCACATACAGTTGATGTCATGGTGGTGGTGTAATGTAGGGGCTTACAAATAGCTGCATGGCGATCATAGGCCATGGAGGCTAAGAGGAAACTTTCAGTAGTAACAAAAGCCACGAAGAAAAATAACTGTGTAACACATGAATTATAGGAGATGACCTTATCTTCTGTGAGGAGCCCTGCCATCACCTTGGGAGTCACAGCTGAGGAGTAGCCAAAATCCACCAGAGAGAGGTTACTGAGGAAAAAGTACATGGGGTTGTGGAGGTGGGAATCCCAGGAGATCAGAGCAACTATCCCCAGGTTCCCCACCAGAGTGATGAGGTAGATGAAGGTGAACATTATGAAGAGAGGAACCTGAAGCTCTGGAGCATCTGTTAATCCTGTTAAGATGAACTCATTCACTTTAGATCTGTTCTCCATGGATGTCATTTGAGAGTGATGTCATTTACCTGCAATAAAAGAGAAATCATCAGAAAAGTCCACTTTGCATGATGAAGGACTCCATTTCTTTTTTTTGTTATTGTTGTTTTTTAGAGGGGAAATTGGGGTAAAGTGACTTGCACAAGGTTACATAGCTAGTAAGTGTGTCCAGTGTCTGAGGCCAGATTTGAACTCAGGTCCTCCTGACTCCAGAATCAGTGCTCTACTTACTGCGCCACCTAGATGCCCACAGAGTTCCACTTCTCAATACATGGTGAGCAACCTATATTCCGTGAGTGCTAGAAATAAATATTTAAGGCACCAAGAACAACTAAATAGTTGTTATCAGAATTACTCTAGGCCTCCAAAATTCACTCATCCATTTTCTCATAAACAGAGAATCCCACATGTATTACTTCTCACTTTGCTTAATGTACCACAAACTAAATCATCCTCAAAGTGACAGTTCCCACTTCAGGAAAGGAAATGCCTTCTTCTTTGGCAAAAATGAGCATAAGAGGGGAAATTACTGTTGGTCAGCATTGGAGAATTACATGTTTTCTTATTAATATGCTTCACTCTTATGAAGAAGAGAGAAAAGCATAATAAAGAAGAAGAGGGAGGAACCAAATAAGAGGAAAGTTAAAAAAACCTGAGAGAAGGGAAGAGAGAATCAAAGATATTTGGCCAACAATTCCCTGGGATCCTGCATAGTCATTAAATCATTATAGCTTTAAGGGTTATGCGATCAACTGAAGTTCCTAAATAGGAACAGTTGCCAATGGACAACAGTTGCATATTTGTGTGAATTATTTGTACAACAGACAATTTGTACAATTAACAATAAATATATGATTTTTAAATTTGGTCCCTTCACAAAGTCCATCCCTTTTTCAATTTTCCACCGCTGTCACTGTGGGAACAGAAGGCAGCCAGAAAGAGTGATATTTGTCCCTCTATTCTCTATATGGTTTTTGGGTCCCAAAGAGATCACCAATTTGGGGGCTACCCTCCTTCAAGTTTGAGATAAAATCTCATGTACAAGGAGCTTTTCTTGTTCCATTGATCTCAATTTCAGTGCCTTCCCCATTCTAATTATCTCTAATTTCTCCTAGATACAGATTTTTGTTAACCGATGTTTCCATATTTGTATAGAGATTATGTCTCCTTTGTGGCAGGAACTGTATTTTACCTTACTTTGTATTCTCATTGTTTAGCACATTGCTGGACACATAATAGTCACTTAATGAATGTCTACTAACTCTCCAATTGACCAGTAGTAACCTCCAATATCAGAACTAAGCTAAGCTGGACTTTAGGAATCAGACATCTATATGGTCCAATCCCAGGTACTACTTTAAGTCTTTAGATCTTGTTAGAATCTGTTACAGTTGTGCATCAATCATATAGTCTTGGAGTACTTTGTTTCATCTCTCCTACCAGGAGTTAATAGAACTTTTCACAGAATTTATAAGGAGGCTGCCACATGGTATCTATAATACTTTGTATCTTGAGAAATATATATATATATATATATATGTATATATATATATATATATATATATATATATATATAACAGAATAAGAAAATCTCTAGTCAGCATGGTTGATCATAGATCATCTACTTCAACTCACATCTGATCAGAAGTCACTTCTTTCAAAGCCTTCCAAAAATCACGAAAAGGTGTAAAAGGAGAAGAGCTGGTTAAGGAGGAAGAATAAAAGATAAGAGATATATAGGTCTGGTAGCACATTGGGGTACCCAAGGAATTATGCCTCATATTCAAGATGAATCATAATTCCTACCAAATGAAAACAAATCTCCCTGCAAAGGTATCATTTAGACTTTAGGGATGGAACTTAATACTGGAATATGGTTCTGGAAAGGTTTTTCTCTTTTTTGAATGAAATGGGACAGGTTATAGCAAGCTATTATAATATTTTTTAAGCTGAAAAAATGTACTCATATAAAGAAATCCAGAAATAACAATGGGTGAATATGGTGGAAAGCATTGATATTGTTATCAGTATATTACTGATGGGTATCTTCAAGTATCTAGGCATCTGCCAGAATGTTCTCACTTATTCTGTCTCTCTCTCAATGAGTTTCTCTGTCTCTGTCTCTGTATCTGTAGAAATTTGTCTCTTTCTCTTCCTCTCTCTGTTTTCCCTTTTTCTTTCTCCACCTCTTTCTCTCTGTGTCTTTATCTGAATGTCTGTCGACCTAGACAGCTAGCCACCTAGCTATCTCTGTCTCTCTCCTCAAATAATATGTATTGTTTTCTTGATGAAAGGATATTTGTCTACATCGAAAGTGCTAAATAAAGGAACAAACATGAGAAAATTCTATCCTACATTTAATTATCATAAAGAGTGAGGAATTACAAGGTTGTTTCAAAATAAATGGGAATTTTATAAGACTAGAGGAAAAGTAATTAGATCTTTTTAAAGTATGAGATAGACAAAGAAAAGAAAACTAGCAATTATTAATAATGCCCCTTAAGCTTAGAAAGACCATTTTTTTTCTTAATTAAAAAGGCCATCCCTTGACTCACTTCTTGTAGTGGAGAGAGCTTTGATCTTTGAGTCAAGAAGATGTGGATTTAAATCTCACTTCAAACTCTTGTTACTTGTATATGTCTGAACAAAACTTTTAAGTCAATCACCCACGGGTTTCTTATTTGTAAAAGGAGGAAGGACATGACAATAATGGTATTTATATCAAACAGTTGTTGGGAGATTCTAATGGGAAAATCAAAATAAAGCACTTCCAAATGTTATATAAATGTGAACTATTACCATTCTCGAGAAGCACTCTATCACACCTATATATCCTTATCAAACCACTGCCTAAAGTCTTACTGCCTTGCCAGGTGCACAGTATTCCCCTAATCAACATTATTAATTTAAGTGCTCATTTGAACTCCACATTCACCCACCCTTCAAATGGCTCCTACAGTTGCTGCAGAATGATGAGCTCAAAAAGCTACAAGTAGTGGATAACAACTGGTATTTATAGAGCTCTTTGGATATTCACACAATTTCCATCCAACATCTCATTTGAGGCCTAAGACAGTCATATGAAATAGGTAACAAAAGTATAATTATGCATAGTTTATGGATAAGGGAATGGAAGTGAAGTGACTTACTCATGAAGAAAGTGAGTCATTCTCTGAAATAGAGAAGTGTTTTATGCAGGTATTCGTTTCCATGTCCAGCCATGTTTACACTATACCATTTTAGTGTCTACACTGCGCTGCAGTCTTGGGATTGGATATCCAAGAACTTAGCTACCTTGATATAGAGAAAGGTTGCCAAGACACCAAAAAGGAGAGTTGACACAGAAGTTTATATTCAAGGTGTCACCTTGAAGTCCCAAGCCTAGGACGCATAATCATATTGGAGAAACTCTTTGCTAGTCACTGGGGCAAAGAGTTCAAAGCTTCCTAGTGGCAGGCACTAGGCACACCTGGCCATTGTTGTGGCATGGATGGCAGGAGAGTTAGTGATGTCAACTGCCACCCCCCATTTAGTTACATGTTAGGAAGCAGAAAAGAAACTAGATGAGTTTGTCAATGTTTCAGGAAATTTGACCCACCAGCTCATTCCCCAACATTGAGCCCTGTAGCAGAATGTTTCAATGCTGGCAGCTGAAATAAGGAATGAGGCAAGGACTTTATGCAAATCTGGAAGCCCTACAGCTCTTGGCAGATGGTGCTACCTTGGAGATACCTGGCTGCTCTGCTGCCAACTCAGGAACAAAACAAACCATTAAATTCTGCTCTGACCATGGGGGAAAACATTTTCTCATGGGTACTTTGTAATTCTTAAATTCTTGTTAGCAAAGTGATGTAGAAAGGCACCTGGCCTTTGACAAAGGCCATTGACAAAAGCTGGTTTCTAGTCCTGCTTCTCTCATCTCTTAGCTAGGTGACATGGACCAAGTGACTGAACATCTCCAAGTCTCAATTTAATCTTCTTTGAAATGGGTGTAATAATCTCAGACCTGAAAACAATCAAAAGGTTTTCATCAAGATCAAACGTGATACTGAACATGAAATACATTTGGATTATTGAAAAGATCTTCTCAAAATGAGGTAGTGAAAAAAATCACTGAACTTGGCATTAGAAGATGTGGGATGGAATTGGTGATCACTATGAAATATTAGACAAGTCACTTATCTCAAATGAGCCATGATTTCTTCATTTGAATATCCAAATAAGCTTATTTGCATACTCTAAATATAATTACCTTTGATAATAAAGTAATTTATAAATTATAAATGTTCTTATTTTGCTGAATATTATTGCTTTTTCTTTTTTGAAAGTCTACCCAGAGCTCCTAATTTACATATTATCCTAAACTCCATCTCATCCTAGGTTCAAGTTCAATGGTAACTAGAGGAATGCTGTAGTAATCATTTGTCATGGTTAAAGTAGAGTCTTTGACAAGGCCCCTCTGCTGTTCTTGAGGACAAGATGAAAAAAAAATAAAAATAAAAAAAACCTACAGCAAAGGGCACACAGTGGCAGATTCAGAATTTTTTTTAATTTTTTTTTTTATTTTTAGATTGCAACAAACAGTTCTACATAATTTTGGGTTCCTCTTCTCTCCCTCCCCCTCTCCCTCCCCAAGAAGGCATGGAGTCCCATATAACTTCCAGGTATAA
>CM053623.1:450347063-450364369 GCA_028646595.1 Phalanger gymnotis | reverse complement strand
ATATATATACATATGTGTATATATATGCATATATATACATATATATATGTACAACTTCGCGTTAAACTTATTTACACAATTGTCAAGTTGTAAAGAAGAATTATGAAGAATTGAATGAATCATGAAAAATAAGAAACAAAACCAAAAAAAAGAGAGAGAGAGAAAATAGTTTGCCTCAATCTTCATTCAGATTCCATAGTTCTTTCTGTAGGTAGCTATGTCTTTCGATCGTGAGTCCTTTGGAGTTGTCTTTGAACCTTGTATTGCTAAGAAGAGCCAAGTCTGTCAAGGTTAGTGATCACAGAATCAATATATTTGTGATTGTGTACAATGTCCTCCTTGTTCTGCTCTTCTCACTCAGCATTATATTATGTAGGTCTTTGCAGGTTATTATGAAGTCCGTAAATTCCCTATTTCTTATAGCACAATAGCATTACATTGCTTTCATACGCCACAACTTTTTTAACCATTCCCCAAATGAAGGGCATCATCTTGATTTCCAATTTTTTGTTACCACAAAAAGAGGAGCTATAAATATTATTTTGTACACAAGGGACCCTTTCTCACTTGTGTAATCTCTTTGCGATACAACCCTAGAACTGGTATTGCTGTGTGGAAATGTGCAATATTTTACACTCGTGCTACTTCCTGCTCAATGTATTCCATCCCAGAAATTGCACTTCATTCTAACTCACACAACCATGTTCAGAATCTGTATGTAAATATGTGTGTTTGTGGATGTGTGTGTGTGTTTATCTTTGCATTATTCTAATACATTTTGTTGATAAGTTTTGCCTCAAAATTTCATAAGAATATGCATATTATTCAATTATAATTATAAAATTCAGATGGTGGCTGGAAAGCAGGGATTTACCTAGGGTTCTCCCCCAGGACACTCCAAACAATGATAAAAACAAATGGCTCTGAACAAATTCTAGAACGGCAGAAACCGAGAAATAGCAGAAGGAAGGAGAGCTTCAGCCTGGGACATGCTTGATGGTTGCTGGATAAGGTCTATCATGCTCGGAGCTGGGAGTGGAGAGGAGCAGAGCCCAGCATGGGCTTCACCTGGACCAACTAGACCAGGAGCCAGGCAGAATAGTGCCTAGCAGCCAGGATCAGTGAGCTGTGTCAATTACCAGACTTCTCAATCCACAAACACCTAACACAACAGAGAAAGGTAGTGGGAAAAGCTGCTGGGCACGGAGTGAAAGGAGTTCTTGGTTTGGCCACCACACCTGGGGTGGCAGAGGTGGCGCAGCTACAGAACTACAGCTGCAGTTGCTTCTGGCCCCAGGCCCACCTGGTGGGAGGAATTAAGTGTCAGATTAGAGAAGGAGTGCAGAGTTTGCTTAAAATCTGAGTCAGGTCGAGGTTGGTTCTTGGGGGAAGAGGAGCGTTGATGTGGCAGAGCTTGCTTTAAGAAATAGCTCTGAAAACAACAGCGCAGCCCCTCAAGCTTGGAACAAAGTACTTTCTACTCTACAAGCAGTTATAGCAGAATGAAAAACTCAAGGGTCAAGCAGTTGGCTGGGAACATGACCAGGCAGGAAAAATGGACTCGGATTCAGACTCAGACTTTGGAATCTTTCTTTTCTGACAAAGAAGACCAAAACATAAAGCTAGAAGAAGTTAACAAAGTCAAAGAACCAGCATCAAAAGCCTCCAATAAAAACATGAATTGGTTTCAGGCCATGGAAGAGCACAAAAAGGATTTGGAAAATCCAGTTGGAGAAGTAGAGGAAAAATTGGGAAGAGAAATGAGAATGATGTGAGAAAACCATGAAAAACAAGTCCATGACTTGCTAAAGGAGACTCAAAAAATGTTGAAGAAAATAACACCTTAAAAAATAGACTAACTCAAATGGCAAAAGAGCTCCAAAAAGCCAATGAGGAGAAGAATGCCTTGAAAGGCAGAATTAGCCAAATGGAAAAGGAGGTCCAAAAGACCATTGAAGAAAATACTACTTTCAAAATTAGATTGGAGCAAGTGGAAGCTAATGACTTTATGAGAAATCAAGATATTATAAAACAGAATCAAAGGAATGAAAAAGTGGAAGACAATGTCAAATATCTCATTGGAAAAACCACTGACCTGGAAAATAGATCCAGGAGTGATAATTTAAAAATTATTGGGCTACCTGAAAGCCATGATCAAGAAAAGAGCATAGATATCACCTTTCAAGAAATTATCAAGGAGAACTGTCCTGATATTCTAGAACCTGAGGGTAAAATAGAAATTGAAAGAATCCAACGATTGTCTCCTGAAAAAGATCCCAAAAAGAAATCTCTTAGGAATATTGTCACCAAATTCCAGAGCTCCCAGATCAAGGAGAAAATACTGCAAGCAGCCAGAAAGAAACAATTTGAATATTGTGGAAACACTATCAGGATAACACAAGATCTAGCAATCTCTACATTAAGGGATCAAAGGGATTGGAATATGATATTCCAGAGGTCAATGGAGCTAGGATTAAAACCAAGAATCACCTACCCAGCAAAATTGAGCATCATGTCCCAAGGCAAAATATGGATTTTCAATAAAATAGAGGACTTTCAAGCTTTCTCAGTGAAAAGACCAGAGATGAATAGAAAATTTGACTTTCAAACACAAGAATCAAGGGAAGCATGAAAAGGTAAACAAGAAAGAGAAATCACAAGGGATTTATTAAGTTGAACTGTTTTGTTTACATTCCTCCATGGAAAGATGATGTGTATAATTCATGGGACCGCACTATTAGGGTAGCTGAAGGGGGAATACATATAGAATGGGGTAAATTATCTCACATAAAATTGGCACAAAATAACAGTTCTGTTGGGAGGGAAGAGTGGGCAGGTGAGGGAGAATGAGTGAATCTTGCTCTCATCGGATTTGACCTGAGGAGGAAGTAACATACATACTCAATTGGGTATTTTACCCCATAGGAAAGAAGGAGGAAGGAGATAAAAAGTGGGGACAATAGAAGGGAGGGCAGATAGGGGGAGGGGGTAATCAAAAGCAAACCCTTTTGAGAAGGGACATGGTCAAGGGAGAAAACTGGATAAAGTGGGATAGGATAGGATGGAGCAAAATATAATTAGTCTTTCACAACATGAACATTATGGAAGGGTTTTGCATAATGATACACATGTGGCTTATGTTGAGTTGCTTGCCTTCTTAGGGAGAGTGGGTGTGGAGGGAAAAGGGGAGAGAATTTGGAATGCAGAGTTTTAAAAACAGATGTTCAAAAACAAAACAAAAAAAAATAAAAATTTTTGCAAGCAACCAGGAAATAAGATACACAGGCAATGGGGCATAAACATCTAACTTCCCCTACAAGAAAGTAAGGGAAAAGGGGATGGGGTGAGTGGGGTGACAGAAGGGAGCACTGACTGGGGAACGGGACAATCAGAATGTATGTCATATTGGAGTGGGTGGGAGGGTAGAAACAGGGAGAAAACTTGTAATTCAAGCTCTTTTGAAAATTAATGCTGAAAACTAAATATATTAAATTAATTAATTAATTAATCAATAGATAAATAAATACATAAATAAATACACAAATAAATGAAAGATAAAAGCTCATGATGGAAAATGCTATCCATATACAGAGAAAGAATTTCAGAGTCTGAATGCACACTGAGGTATACTTTTCCCTTTCTCTTTTTTTTGTTTCTTTTTTTTTCTTTTTTCTCATGGTTCATTCCATTGATTATAATTTTTTCCAACATGGGTAATGAGAAAATATGCTTAATTGGTTATGTATATGTACAGACTGTATCAGATTGCATGCCATTTTGGGGAGGGGGGAGGGATTAGAGCAGAGAGGAGAAGGGAGAAGGAGGGCAAAATTTGGTACTCAAAACTTGTTCAACTGAATGTTGTAAACTAAATATAAATAAACTAAATTAAAATTAAATAAATTATTTTTATAAAATAAAAAAATAATAAATATACAGTAAAGTTATCCTGCAATTCTTTTTTTCTTCTCCCCTTGAATGGCTATAATTAGGCATATGTATGTATATATGTAAAGTTATTCTATATATAGTTCTTTTATCATTTCTTTCTCTGGACGCAGATAGCATACTTCTTCATTTGTCCTTTTTAGTCAATATGAGTATTTATACTAGTCACATGACTTGCACAGTCATTTTATGAACGATATTACTATTATTGTACACAATATTCTCCCTGTTCTGCGCATTTCACTCTTTATTACTTTGTGTAAATATTTCCACTTTTTTGGAAGAAAGATCATTGAGTTCATCATTTCTTATACCACAGTGGTATTCCATCACAATCATATAACACAACTTTTTCAGGCAACTCTTTCTGACAACACATCCGTCACTTTTCCCATTTTGCAATACTGCTCTCTACATGAGCCCCTTAGACTTATATAACACATCCCACAATCTATCTGGCATGTGGACATAAGCACATGGGACAGCAAAGGAGAGAGTTGGCCAAGCACCTTCATATAAGCATCTTGGGTTTAAAGTCCGACCCTTACTATGTACTTGATCCTTTTCAAGAACTTCATCCAAAGTCCCTGATGCTAACTATTCCAAAGGCCTTAAACCTGGAGAGACTATCCCTGGTCACTGCTGGTGCAAGGATGGAAGCAGAATTATGGACTTTCCTTCCTGCTCAGTCTCAGGACCAGCAATGCAAAGCACATGAATGAATAAGTGACTCCAGGGATTATTGTCTCCTGGTTGGTCTCATGTCAATGAGTCCTAACATAGATAAATATGGGAAATGTATACCTGATATCTTAAGTTAAGCAAGATCCTTCTACAAACCTTGGAGCACAGCAAATCTTAAGAAATTGTTTTTCCTTACAGACAACTTGTGGGTCTACAGTCACCATATACAAAATATGCCAGTAAACTCTGCTCTGACCATAGGAACCACACTGAAGTCTTCCAGAAGACCATTTTCTTGGTTGTGCATCTTGATTAATCTTCTTCAGTGTTAGGAGAAAAAGAAAGAGCCCTTGACATGGAAGTCAAGCCTAGTTTCTTATCATGCATTTCCTCATTCTGAGGTCCCAGTAAAGACACCAAATTTTTCAAAGTTTTAGTCCGTTCACCTATAAAGTTAGGATAAAAATCCCAGCTCTGTATATCTATGTTGTGAGGATCAATGTATCATTGGATATGACAGAGGTAGTGCAGTGCAGGGAAAAGATTATTGGATTTCAGATGGAAATACAGCTTTGAAGTCCTTGTTTTGTCCCTTTTCAGTAGGTACTAAATCACATTGATAAAATTCAATTGAATCAAAGCATCAATAACATGGATAAAGGTTTCAGGCTTATCCTTCTCCAGTGTCTTCCAGTTTTACAGATGAGAACCTAAGCCAATTAGAGGCTATGTTAATTGTCCAGGGTTACACAGCTCAAAAATGTTATGTTTCATATGTCCCAATAGAGTTACAGGTATTTTGAAGCTGTGGTATTATGTGAACAACAGGCCAAGCACCAAAGGTTCAGAAAGAATTATTTTTTTTGGAGGGGAGTGGGAGAAGGCAATCAGAGTTAAGTGACTTGTCCAGGGTCAAACAGATTTTAACTCAGGTCCTCCTCAGTCCAGGGATGGTGCTCTATCCACTGTACCACCCAGCTGCCCTTCCTGGGAGAATTCTTGAGAGGGATAAAGGGAAGGAACCACACAACCTTAGAATCAGAGGCCTCTCAGAACTCATCAAATCTAATCCAAAGCATAAATTAATATTCTCTTTAACACACCCAACATATGGATAACCCAACTGAATATGTACAGTGAAGGATTTTTCAAGTTACGCCACAAGTTGTGAAGTGCTCCATTTTTTAGGAAACGTTTTCCTTGCTTTAAGTCAAAATGTGCCTGTGAAAATTTCAGCCATTCCCCCAGTTCTGCCTTCTGGGGCCCAGCAGAATGGGCCTAATCTCTCTTCCATGAGGAACATCTTCAAATACTTCATCCACCCACACTGAAATTTTCATTCACTATAATAAGTATATCATTTTTTAAAATTTTTTCCCTATATAGAATCATCTCCAGTAAACCTCACCTTTACATGATGCAGGTAACAATGTCCTTTCCAAAATATGACAACCAGGACTGAAGAAAATATTCAGTTGTACTCTGAAAGGGGGAACCTAGGGGCTGTAGTGGATGAATCACTGGGTCTGGAGTCAAGAAGACCTGAGTTCAAATCCAGCCTCAGACATTTACTAGCCATATAACCCTGGGCAATTCACTCAGCCTCTATTTGCCTTAGCTTCTCCTCTGTAAAATGGGAAGACACTGAAGAAGTAAAAGTTAAACCACTTCAACATCTTTGTCAAGTAAACCTCAAGAACGATATCCATGGAGTCAGACAGAGTTGAATGCAATTGAACAACTGAATAACAACAAAAACTCTGGAAAGGACAGAAGATAGCCATAACTTCACCCTCATCATTTGGGACAAATGTTTTTTCAATATGGTCATCTATGTCATTAGCATTTTTCTTCCACGTATGGTAGCCCACTAATACCCACTGTGCTTTTGGAGGAGAACCATGCCTTCTTTACAGTCATCTAGTGCTGGTTGATCTCAGCATCCCTCAATTAAATTCACAAATAGAGAATGGGGAGTGTCAAGGGGCAGGAAGAAACACCAAAGACCTACTAAATAGTTGGGCCTCAGTTACTTCCTCTGTGAAATTCATGATTGCCTTCAACTTGATGTCCAACTGTAACCATCTGTAACTCACCCCATGAAGACTTTTGAGCTCACATAGACCATGTTTAATTCTGGATAATGTACAAAAATGATTGCTCTGTCTCTGTCTCTGTCCGTCTCTCTCTCTCTCTGTCTGTCTGTCTCTCTCTCTTTGTGTGTGTGTTTCTCTCTCTCTTTCTCTGTCTCTCTCTCTGTATGTGTCTCTATGGCTCTGTCTCTCTGTCTCTCTGTCTCTCTCTGTGTCTCTGTGACTCTCTGTCTCTCTCTGTCTCTCACTCTGTTGTGAACTCATTAACCCTGAATAGAGTTGTTCCTGAAAAATCAACTTCCTTGCTGATAGGGTAGCATATTCCCAAGTTTTTCCCAATGTGGTCAATATGGGTCTCCAGCTATTATAAAATAATTCAGCTTAGTAAATACAGCTAGCCTTTATTTCATCCCATGGAAAAATGAAAAAAAAAATCCCTCACAAGGACATCTATTCAGGAAGAGAAATAGGTAGAGCACCCAAAGAACCAATTACCTAGAATGGAACTGATATTCAAGTTAGCATCAGGATATTGCCATGATATTTCAATGAAATATGTTTCTCCCAAAAGATCAAAGGTCTTTCCAGGTTGTGAGACCCATCCTGTGGTTTATATTCCTTCCTAAATGTAGCCATAATATGGTGGTATTCTGGAGCCACTTCCAGGTGACTCACAGAGATAATTACAGCTTGAGTATGAACACCTGGACTGTAGAAATAAGTAAATGCTACAAATCAGGACTTAATTTATTGTTTTATTGATGATCTAGAATATGTATCAGAAAGTGATGGAGAAAATCATAACACATATTAAATTTCAAAGCATGTCACAAATACAGTTTTTTTTTCCCCTGGAGAGCACTTGCTTAAGCATTTCTGGTTTATCTCTGCTTTAGGGGCTGGTCAATTAGTAATGCCACTCACATCAAAGCTATATCTTCCAAGCACCTCACGGACTTTCCTCTTGAAACTGTGCAAATGTTAGGTAGCTGTTTTTTCCCCTTTCTAGGAATATTGCTTCAATTGCTATATTGCCCTTAAATGTGTGTGTGGGAAGGAATTTGGGTGGCACAGTAGATAGAGCACTAGGCTTGGAATAAAGAGGAGTCATCTTCATAACTCAAATAGAGCCTCAATCACTTACTAGCTGTGTGGCCCTGGGCAAGTCTCTTAACCATGTTTGCTCAGTTTACTCAACTGTGAAATGAGTTAGAGAAGGAAATGGGAAACCATTTCAGTATTTTTGCAAAGAAAACCCCAAAATGAGGTCACAAAGAATCAGACACAACTGAACAACAACAAGAAGACACCACACACATATTTTTCATTCCACACAACAATCTTATAAGATAGAGGACACTATTAAGGCCACTTAATCATAAGGAAATTGAAATTAGGACTTATTTCAATCTATAAAACATTAAAGTGTCTAAGTCAATATGAATTCAGGGCTCTCCTAATCCCAAATCTGTGACACGTTCTGTAATATAGTGTTGTCGTTGAAAAAAAAAATTGGATTACACTTCTGAATGCATAAGAAAAATAGCCTGATTTGGAGGCTGGATCCCACAGTGAGAAAGGTACAGATTGGATTTTCTCTCTAAGGAAAATATGATCTAATTGAAGTTGTTGTCCCCTCACAGCCTTTATAAAAGCATTCTTGACTTCTTTGTTCCTCAAACTACAGAACAGAGGGTTCAACATGGGGATGGCCATGGTGTAGAACGCTGAAGCCATTTTGTCTGAGTCCGTTGAATGGCTTGAACTGGGCTGTAAGTACATTAAGATGATTGTCCCACAAAATATGGACACTTCTGTGAGATGGGAATCACAGGTGGAGAAGGCTTTTTGGCAGCCTTCAGCAGAATGGATCTTTAGGATAGTGATAAAGATTAACAAGTAAGAGGTAAAGATGACAAGAAATTGGCAAAAGGTGTTGAGTGACTCTAAGATAAACACTAGTGACTCAGTTATGTGAATATCAGTGCAAGAGAGAACTAGAAGAGGGGGAACATCACAGAAAAAGTGATGAAGCACATTGGACCTGCCAAAGCAAAGGCTAAATATGTTTCCTAGGACTATGGAGGAGGTAAGAAAGCCAAAGACATAAGCATTACTAGCCAGAAGTGTACATACAGTTGATGTCATGGTGATGGTGTAATGTAGGGGCTTAGAAATCACTGCATGGTGATCATAGGCCATGGAGGCTAAGAGGAAAGTTTCAGTGGTAACAACCCCCCCCCCCAAAAAATAACTGTGCAGGACATGAATTGCAGGTAATGACCTTATCTCCTATAAAGAGCTCAACCATCACCTTGGGAGTCACAGCTGAAGAGTAGCCAAAGTCCACCAGACAGAGGACACTGAGAAAAAAGCGCATAGTGGTATGGAGGCAGAATTTGCTGGAGATCAGAAATATTATCCCCAGATTCCCTACCAGTGTGATGAGGTAGATGAAGGTGAACATTATGAAGAGAGGAAACTGAAGCTCTTGAACATCTGTTAATCTTGTAAGGATGAATTCATTCATTTCACATCTGTTTTCCATGGATGTCATTTTAGAGTGACGTCATTCATCCGCAACGAGAGCAATCATCAGAAAAATCCACTTTGCATGATGAAGGACTCTATTTCATAAAACATGGTTAGCAACCTATCTTCTGTCAGGTCTAGAAATAAGCCATCAAATGACTAAGAACATCTCCATAGTCGTCATAGCAGTTATTCTATTTCACCAAAATTCACTCTTCCATTTTCTCATAAAGGGAGTGAATCCTTCAGGTATTACTTCTCGATTTGTTTAATCTACCAAAAATTTATCAGTCCCCAAAGTGGCATTCCCCACTTCAAAAAAGTGGCTTATTATCTGGAAAAAATCAGCATAAGAAGGGGGATTACTGTTGGTCAGGATGGGAGAGCTAGATTTTTTTTTATTAATGTGCTTCACTTTTATGAAGGAGAGAGAAAAGCAGAATAAAGAAGAAAAAGGAGGAACCAAATAAGAGGAAAGTTTAAAAAACTAAGAGAAGGGTGGAGGGAATCAAAGGTAGTCAGCCAAGAGTTCCCTGGAATCCTACATAGTCCTAAAATGATTGTAGCTTTATGGGTTACATGACAGCTCTATGAAATAAGTACCACAAGTAAAATTATGTACAGTTTATGGATAAGGAAAAGGAAATGACTTGACTTACCCCTGAGGAAAGTGAATCACTAGAGGCAGCTAGGTGCAGTGAGCAGAGCACTGGCCCTGGAGTCAGGAGGACCTGAGTTCAAATCTGGCCTCAGATACTTGACACATTTCCTAGTTGTGTGACCTTGGGCAAGTCACTTAACTCCAATTGCCCTGCCTTCCTCCCCTCCAAAAACAAACAAAAAAAGAAAGAAAGAAAGTGAGTCACTGTCTGAGATACAGAAAGTTTTTAGGCAGCACTTCCTGCCTCCATGTCCAGCAATGTTTCCACTACATAATTTTGCTGTCTACACTGCAGTCTTGGGATTTGATATCCTAGAATCTAGCTCGCTTGATTATGGAGATAGATAGCCAAGACTCCAAAAAACAAGAGTTAGCCAAGAACTTTATATTCAAGGTTTGGCCTTGAGGTCCCAAGCCTAAGAAACATAATCATATTAGAAAAGCCCTCCACTAGTCCCGGGGACAAAGAATTCAAAGGTTCCTAGTAGCAAAGAAGTCATTCCTGACCATTACTGCGGCATGGATGGCAGCAAAGTTGGCTATACCTACCCCTACCCTCCATTCAGCTCAGCCTCAGGAAACAGAAAAGGAACTAAATGAATGGGTGGATGACTCAGAATTTGACCCACCAGCTTGTTCCCCAGCACTGAACCCTGCAGTGGAATGTCTTAGTAGCTTAAGTCATGGAAGAAACAGGGACATTAGGTAGACCTGGAAGCCCTGCAGCTCTTGCAAGATGGTGCTCCCTTGGAGATACTTGGCAGCTCTGCTGCCAACTCATGAACAAAACAAGCCATTTAGTCTGCTCTGACCATGGGGAAAACCCATTTTTTCATGGGTACTTTCTCATTCATAGCTTATTGTTAGCAAAATGAGGTAGAAAAGGACCTGGGAAAGACCACTGACAAAAGCTGGCTTCTAGTTCTGCTTCTACCATCTCTTTGCTAAGTGAAATTGGCCAAGTAACTGAACATCTCCAAGTCTCAACTGATTCTTCTTTGAAATGGGTGTAATAATCTCAGACCTGAAAACAATCAAAAGGTTTTTGTGAAGATAGATGTAATACTGAACATGAAAGAGATGTGGATTATTTAAAAGATCTCCAGAAAATGAAGCAATGGGTTGGAGTTGGAGGTCACTGAAACTTTAGGCAAGTCACTTATCTTGGATGAACCTTGTTTTACTCATTTGTAACTTGCAAATAAGCATATTTGCATGCAGTAATTCTTGTGACCATTGTCAGGACATAATTTGATAAATTATAAATGATATTCTTATTATCCTGAATATTATTACTATTCTTTTTAAAATTCTACCTATTTTTACCTGTTTTCCTAAACTCCATCTGATCCTGTTCCTCCATGTTACTTAGCTATGAGGACACATGTCCTTTATATTCTAGTTTGATGGTAATGTAGTAATCATTTGTCAAGATTTAAGTCAAGCCTTTGACAAGCTTCCTCCTGCTATTCTTGAGGATAAGATGGAGAGAAAAACAGGAAAGACCACATTATGGTAGATTCGGAATTTTTGAATAGTTAGATTCATGAATGATTCAATAATGACTCATCATCCACTTGGAAGTTGGTCTGTTCTAAGCCCCTGCCTGCTGTATCTCCCCCACTATGCAAAACCAACTTTTATTTGCCATCTATGTATTTTATATTCACTTATATATGTATATTTATTTTCACCCAACAAAATTCAGTTCCTCATGAACAGATACTATGTGGTTTTTGTCTTGGTGTACCCAGAACCTACACTAGGCTTTAATTGAAGTAGTGGACTAATAAATTAATGTGGAATTCAATTGATTTACCACCTACTTAGATAAAGCAACATTGGCATCTTGATCAAATTCCCAGATGGGAAAAATCCAGTAGGGATGACTAATACACTGAGTGATCTATTCAGGATTCAAAAATATCTCAGCAGGCAGAATTTCTAATTAAGTTCAACAGGATGAAATTTGGAAAGGAAACATGTGAAATTTTACACCTGTATGACTTGCTGTCCAACGTGTTCCCTCACAAAAATTGTACCTCATGATTTAACTCACACAACCAAATTCAGGGTATGTATGTATGTGAGTGTGTATTTGTGCATGTATACATACATCAATGCATGCTTTTAATAACTACTAGGGATATCTTTTGCCCCAAAATCTCACAAGACAATGCATATTATTAAATTATAATTATAAAATTCATAATTTTACTCTACCCATAATTCTAAACAAAACTCTATACACAAATGTACAAAACTTCAATTATTGCAAATATTTTATGGGGCACATTCTGGAAGTACTAAAAGAAGTAATCCAGGAAGAATTCAAATGCTTAATCTTATCTGCCAGATTTCCTAATAAATTTCTTTATTCTTTTCATTTTGTTGAATTGAAATAACATTTTAATAAATTGAGTGAGAAATTAGAGTATGTCATCAATATATATATATACATATATAAATATCTAATTAAAATTCAATGCTCATCTTTTTAAATTTGACCAAAGCAGTACAATATTTGGCTTACCACTAGACACAGTCTTAAACTTGGTTTCGTATAAAGTTTATGGCTTGCATTTTGATTTGAAATGAGTATAAAATGAAAGTGCTTCTTCACATAAATATGAGGTGGAAGTGGTAGGAGAATTTATATATTTTTGAAGAAGAAAAATATTTTTTTAAAAAAATTAGCCATCTAACTAATCACTGAAAATAACTAGTTATGATATTAATTATTTGGTTTTTTTTACTGGCTAAAAGTATCAGGCAATAAATACTTGTTTAACACCTACTAGGTACCCGGTATTGTTCTGAGTACTGGAAATACAAAATGGGGCAAAAGATAGTAACTGCTTCTCAAGGAGAAGAGTATTGAGTAATAAATAAACTTGAAGTTCAGCTGTATATATTGCATTATTTTTATATTAAATATATATGCATGTGTATTATACATATATGTGTATATTATATATGTGTGTATATACATATGTATGTAAATGTGTATATATGTATGTGTGTACATATATGTTTATATATATATACACATATATATGTATATGTGTGTGTATAAACTTGGGAAGGGAAAGACTTTCTTCAGTTAATACTTCGTTCTCTTAGAGGGAGCCTTTTGGCATATTAGAGAGAGCACTGGGCCAGGTGTTCAAATCCATCCACAGACACTGATTGCGTGACCTTGGACAAGTCATGTAACCTGTATTTGTTTAAGTTTCCCCATTGCAAAATGCAGGTAATAACAGCATCTCTCTTCCAGGGTTATTGTCAGAATCAAATAGGATAGTATCTGTGAAGCATTAAGCCCAGTGATGGGCATATGATAGGCGCTATGTAACTACTAGCTATCATCATCAACATCATCATCATCATCATCATCACTATCATCATCACTATAAAGCACTGGTATGCTGGCTATAGTCTTACAGAAACTCTATTAAATGACTGACCAATGTTGTAAACCAGGTCATTTGAAAATTCACCAAGGAGAAGAACAATAGCATATGCAGGTAATGTGGTCAAATTGGCAAACTTCAGCCTTAATATTAAAATGAGAGGCAATATAAGATTTGTTTCTGGAGAACATCTATCATGGTCAGTGATGGTTTCAAGATATCCTTTAATGAGAATGTCCAGTGAACTCACTTTCCAAACAGCCTGATGATTTGGCTTCAAGATTTCTCAGCTACTGAACACTGCTATTAGGGAGGAAAGGAAAGAAGGGAGCTACTCTGGGGCAGTGGATAGAATGAAAAGGAGCAAATGCAACCATGTGTGATCATCCATTGAGAATCAATTTGCATTGAAAAGTAGAACTCTTGCGGTACTTTGGAAACAATTCGTGAAGTTGAAAAATTAAAAGAACCTCTCAGACTTAGCAGAAGCAATCCAAGAGTTGGATGTGATATTTGTACACGCCCCCTAATTTTTGTGCACATGATCCTGACAGCTTCAAATTGCTACAGAAACAAGCCTACAATGCTCCAGAAATATGCATGCTTGTCACAGAGGAAAAAAAGATTCATAATATAGTTGAGTAATTATTTAGTGTGTATGGTACCAATAAAATGCCATGGTTTCAAACTCCTGGGACTATCTATGAAAAAGCACTTATTATGTGTCTCCTGTGCAAAGCACTGTGCCAGGTGCTGGGATATATATTGAAAAGCAAAATAGCTCTTGTTCTCAAGTACTCAAATTCTTAAAAAGTGAGATGATATCTTTAGAACATTTCAGATAAAAATGTCATATAAAGGACCAGGTTATATAGACAGAGTAAATGGTAACACATCTTCCATAATATCATTTCCATTGATATTGCTATCAATTTATCATTCTTTGAAAATAAAAACTATGGCAATATCTAACATTTAACCATTTGAAAGTGCCAGTACCTTTGCCAGCAAGGATATTTTCCTCCTAAGGTCTGCATAAGCACTGGCAGCAGAGAGGGCAGGGAATGAAGAATTGGAAAAACAGTTGCCAGGTAGAGGAGCCACCCTCCTCCCCCAGATGATGGTTTCAAAAAATGTACTGCTCCAGGACCACCATCCAGGGAGAAGCAAATCAGGGTGTGGGAAAGCGCCACATCACATACAAATCAATGACTCACCCTAGTGCTGAGAAGCATTCCAAGACAAAAGATCCCACTTTCCCTGCCATATTTAAACAAAGGCCAGAATCATCAAAGGCACTTGATAGCCTTAGCATCCCAAAAGAGAAGAACACCAAAAATCCTGCCCTGATTATCATTAAAGTGACTTTCATATTGTCACATAGGTATTAAGTGACAGATTTGAATTCAGGAAGATGAATCTTCTAGAATACTAGCCTGGCACTTTATCTACTTTGCCACTTAGCTGCCCCCTTCTTATATTGCTTCTCCTTTAATTTTATAAATAAAAACATCTCCTGCATGGTGCCACAGAGATTCCATGTGTTAGGATCTGTAGTGTCTCCCCAGAAAGTACTTCCATTAATAGTCTAGTTATGTCGGATTTCTCCAGATCACTTAGTGTCCTCTCTGAGATCTTCCTCAGGGCGCTGATTAATTGATGCAGAGGAATTTTCCCAGAAGCTCTTCTGCAATGTTACCTAACCAAAGTTGAGGAAGAAGTTTTCTGAGTTGGAGAAAAGTAAGACAAGGTCAAGGGGAGGTCAGATGCTGTCATGCATGCTAGTTGGAGCTCATGGCTGATATATGGCGACCAGGAGGATGGACTCTCATTTCTTTCCTCCCTGTTATCAGAAATTTAAACTGTGTTTTAGAAAATCTTTGCAGTTGAAAATGGTGATGATGACAGTTTGTACCCACACAAGATTCTTGGCAAACTTGGATTATGGTGAGAAGAAAACTGGGATTATGGAGAGCTAGGTTCAGTCCCAGCTCAGCCATGAATAAACTGTGGAACTAGGTGAAACTCACTCAGCTCTTTTGGTGGAGATGATCTGGAGCAAAAAACTTGTGCAGGAACATGCTCAGGCTTCCTTCGGTATTTCAGTGGGAGCTAAGCTACTCCGCTCTGAACTCCTAGGGTCATGCATCCTCATGTACACTCCTATCATTTTCTTTGCTGGCCCTGATTTTGTTGCCCCAACCTAAAAGACATGCAAACACACACACACACACACACGCACGCACACACACACACGCACGCGCGCACACACAGAGACTCTTCACCTTATAATCAGATCACCAGCACTAGTGTCTCTGAAAAGGACATGGATGGCCCTATTATCCCATTCATATCTATGACTTCACAGAAAAAAAAATCGTTCTTCCTTGGCCACCACAAAACCTCAAAATGTTGTCTTCAGGTAGAATATCACTCACATGATACTGTTAGGCTTCTGAAGCACTTTACACATACCATCTTATTTGATCTTAACAACACACCTGTAAGGCAGGTGCTATTATTATTCTTATTTTGCAGATAAAGAAACTGAGGCTGGGAGAGTTAAGTGAATTGGCCAGGATCACACAGCTAGTTAATGATGATGGTAGAGTTTAAATTCAGGTCTTCTTGATTTCAATTCCAGAACTCTAAATTCTACATGATTAGGCTGTTTACTGAATCGTAAACTCTTTGAAGTTAGGGACCATCTTGATTTTGCATTTGTTTTCCTACGGCCAAGAGCAGTGCTTGACATGTAAGAAATATTTAATAAGTGTGTCTATATTCATTCACTTTCTGTGAAGTAAACACAATAAGGACTGGGAAATCAAGAACAAAAAATCGTAGACACTGCCCTTCCTTGAGGTGATGAAGAGTAAACACTAAGAAATAACTTGGCCTCATTAGATTAATGCAGGACATTATTATTTTTAAGTATTCCTAAATATCCTTATGATTTCACATTCCATTTCAAACTCATCAAGTAATTTATAGAGTACTGTATTTTTACATGCTTTGTGTTCTATGTTCGTGATGGCATGTATGGAGTCAGAGATGAAGAAAATGTAAAAGTTTGATATGTCCTGATGGGTGCCAGGTATCTAGAAAGAGTGGCATTATGTGAACACCAAGCTAGGCAACAACAATCCACAGAATTATGGAGAGGGATACAGTGAGAAAATGACAGAATCTTAGAGTCAGAGGGTTCTCAGAGGTCATCGGATTTAACTGATACCTGAAAATCAATATTCTCTGTGACACATAAAATAAATGGATACCTTACTTGAATAACTACAGTGAGGTGGGAATTCTGCCAATTTTGAATTGCTCCATTTGTTAGGGAGCCAAAATGAAGCCAAATTTTGCCTCTGAAAGTTGCAGCAATTGCTCTCTGTTTGTTTTCTGGGGCCAGGCAGACTATGTCTAATCTCTCTTACGCAAGACATATATTCAAATATGTCACCCACCCACACTTAAATTTTCATTCTACCAAATAATTATAGTAATTTTCTTAACTTTTTCTCTCATGGAATAGTCTGCAGTAAACCTCCTCTATGTACCCTCCCTGAATAAATATTTTTTTTCCTAAAATGTAATACCCAGAACACAGAAACATACTTGGGGATACTCTGAAAATGGCAGAGGATAGCAGTATAACATCCTTCCTAATTTGTGGCAAAAGATTTCATACTATTGACCGATATTGGATTAGTAGCCCACTAAGACCAACTGAACTTTCTTGAATGAATCATGCCTTATTTATGGTGTCAAAATCATTCAAATACCAAAGGGCCAAGGTATGGAGTCAATGTAGGGAAAGGAACACAAAAGACCTACCAATGTCCCTCATGCTTCACAAAGATTTCTGGGCTCTGATGCACCTTGTTTAGTCTTGGAAAATGACTTGCAAATTCTCTCTCTCTCTTCCTCTCTCTCTCTCTCTCTCTCTCTCTCTCTCTCTCTCTCTCTCTCTCT
>CM053623.1:450273409-450338158 GCA_028646595.1 Phalanger gymnotis | reverse complement strand
GTGTGTGTGTGTGTGTGTGTGTGTGAACATGCCATTCATTCCGCACAACAATCTTAGAAGCTAGGGCATACTATTAAAGTCCTTTGAATAAGAGGAAATTGAGGCTGAAACTTGCTGTAAGGCCAAACAACATAAAAAAGTATCTGAGACATAATTTAAATTCAGGGCTCTATTAACTCCAAGTCTACTAAACTCTCTACTATGTGATGTTGCCTCTGAAAAAAAATTTTGGCTTACACTTCTGTAAGCATAAGAAAAATAGCCTGACTGGGGGGCTGGATCCCAGAGAGGTGAAGATATAGATTGGATTTTCTCTCTATGAAAAAGGATGATCTAATTGAACTTGTCTTCTTCTCACAGCTTTCATCAAAGCATTCTTGACATCTTTGTCCCTCAGACTACACACCAGAGGGTTCAGCATGGGGATGACCATGGTATAGAACACTGATGCCATTTTGTCTATGTCCATTAAATGACTTCAGCTGGGTTGAAGGTACATAAAGATGATTGTCCCATAAAATATGGACACTGCTGTGAGATGGGAAGTGCAGGTGGAGAATACCTTCTGGCGGCCTTCAACAGAATGGATCATGAGGATAGTGATAAAGATTGATAAGTAAGAAACAAAGATGACAAGAAATGGGAAAAAGACAGTGAATGATCCTAAAATAAAGAATACTGACTCAGATATTTGAATATCTGAGCAAGAGAGAACTAGGAGAGGGGGAATACCACAGAAAAAGGATGGACTATGTTGGACCTGCAGAATGAAAGGCTAAATGTGTTTCCTATGACTATGGAGGAGGTCAGAAAGCCAAAGATATGAGCACCACTGGCCAGATAGGTATATACTGTTGAAGTTATGGTAGTGGTATAATATAGCGTCTTGCAAACAGCTGCATGACAATCATAGGCCATGGAGGCTAAGAGGAAACTTTTAGTAGTAGCAAAGGCCTCAACAAAGAGTAACTGTGTAGCACATCCATTATAAGAGATGACCTTGTGCCCTGTGAGGAGCCCAGGCATTACTTTGGGAATAACAGCTGAGGAGTAGCCAAAATCCACCAGAGAGAGGTTACTGAGGTAAAAGATACATGGGGGTGTGGAGGCAGGAATCCCAGGAGCTCAGAGCCACTATCCCCAGATTCCCTGCCAAGGTAGTAAAGTAGATGAAGGTGAACATTATGAAGAGAGGAGCCTGAAGCCCTGGAGCATCTGTTGCTCCTGTAAGGATGAACCCATCCACTGCAGATTTGTTCTCCATAGATACATTTGAAAGTGTTATCATTCTCTCTCTCTCTCTCTCTCTCTCTCTCTCTCTCTCTCTCTCTCTCTCTCTCTCTCTCTTTCTCTTTCCATGTGAGTGTGTGTGTGTAAACATGCCATTCATTCCACACAACAATCTTAGAAGATAACAGTGTACTATTAAGGTTCTTTGAATAAGAAGAAACTGCAACAATAGAGTAACTATCAGAAAAATCCACTCTACATGATGAATGACTCAAAGACACAAACAATGGTCAGAGATATGTCTTATGTGAGGGGCAAAAATAAGGAATTGAGGGACCAAGAGCATCTAGGCATTAGTCATAGCAATTACTTTTTGTCCCCCAAATTAATTGGTCTAGTTTCTCATATAG
The DNA here is from genome assembly GCA_028646595.1 of Phalanger gymnotis. Classification (NCBI taxonomy): domain Eukaryota; kingdom Metazoa; phylum Chordata; class Mammalia; order Diprotodontia; family Phalangeridae; genus Phalanger; species Phalanger gymnotis. The sequence continues at coordinate 450,336,518 of CM053623.1, read as the reverse complement.
ATATAGAGTATCTCTTCCCACTTTTTTCAAACTATTTCACACTTAACAATTCCCAAAGTGGTATGTCTGACTTTAGGAATGGGGAATGCTTTGCTTCCAGATGAAAATCAGCATGACAAGGGGGATTATTGTTGGTCAGGGTTGGAGACTCAGCTCTTTTCTTATGAATATGTTTCACTCTGATGAAGAAGAGAGAAAAGAGGAATAAAAGACAAAAGGAAGGAATAAGAGGGAAATTAAAAGACTGAGAGATGGAGAAGATGATCAAAGAAAGTTGTCTGAGATTTTACTGGAATCCTGCATAGCTGTGCAATCATTGTGGCTCTAAAGTCTATACAATGGACTGAGGTCACCATTTCCTGAGGAGGAACAGCTGCCAGTGAACACCAGTTCCCTTGCAGTGAGAGTTGTCTGTCGAAAAGATCATTGGCAGATCACATAGCAATGTGTATGCTTTTTAAATCTATTCCCCTTATGCTTCCTGTATCTTTTTCAATCCTCCAACTCTGCCAGCATAGAAGCAGAAGTGGGCCACAAGCGGGCATTTAGTCTTTTTATTCACATAGTTTACTAGGTCCTGGAGAAATCACCAATGTTTGATTTAACCTCCAAGTTTCAGCCAAAATCCCACCTTTCCTGATCCACTTCAATTCCAGTGCCTCCACTCTTTTGATTATCTCTAATCTATCCAAGATATAGCTCTCTTGTACAGTTGTTTGCATGTTATTTAGAGATTATGCACTCCTTGAGGGCAGAGATTCTATTTTAACTTTCTTTATGTTCTTAGTGACTAGCATGGTGGTGGGCACATAGTAGGCACTTAATAAATGTTTATTGGCTCCCTGGTTGACCAGTAGTAACCCTCCCTGTCTGAACTAAGCCAAGGAGGCCTTTGGGCATCAGACAAATACATAATCCATCCCCAGACTCCACCATAAGACTTTACAGCTTGGAAGCACCTTCCATGGTTATGTTTCACTGACTTATTTTTAGAATACTTTGCTTCATCTCCACAAACATTAGACATTAGAAAACAAGTTTTCATAGAAGTTATAAGTAGGCTGCCACATACTATCTATGTCCACTTGTATCTTGCCGAAAACATGGAAAACAAAACCAGAGAAGCTTAAGTCAGTATATTTCCTCAGAGGTAACCTACCTCAGCTCACATGTGACCAGAAGTCACCTCTATCAAAGCATGCCAACAGGTGTGTAAGATTGGAAAAGGAGAAGAGCTGATTAAGTAGGAAGAAGGAAATGTAAGAGACATGAACCTCTAGTAGCCTCATGGGGTCCCCAAGGAATTATGCATGACAAGGAGGATAAGTTAGAATCTCTAATTCAAGAAAACAATTGTGGCTGCTACAATAACATTTAGACTAGAGAGATGGGAACCATAACAGAATGTGGTTGTGAAAAAAAATTTCTCCCTTGTTTGAATGAAATGTGATAGGTAACAGTAGGCTGTTATATTTCTTTTTTAGAACTGAGAATATGTGTTCATATGAGGATATCTAGGAACCAGAGTGGAAAAACATTGTGGAAAGAATTATATGTCATCAGCATATAAGTATACTGTTATATCCATTATTTGTATTGGAAGAGTACATAGATTAGGAATTTGGTAAACATCACAAAATTGGTTTGAAGGAATGATATATTAGTGATAGGGAACTTTAATTATCTAGGCATCTGCCAGAATGCTGTTTGTCATTTTGTCTCTCTCATTCTATCTCTCTGTCTCCCTCTGTCTCTGTCTCTGTCTCTATATCTTTCTCTATCTGTCTGTCTCTGTCTTTGACATTGTCTTTGCCTGGTTTTCTCTGTATCTCTTTCTATATATCTACATATTAGCATTTCTCTCTCTCTCTCTCTCTCTCTCTCTCTCTCTCTCTCTCTCTCTCTTTCTCTCTCTCTCTCTCTCTCTCTCTCTCTCTCTCTCTCTCTCTCTCTCTCTCTCTCTATCTCTCTCCCCTTAAAGTGCTGTTATTGATTTCTTGATGACAATGATATTTTTCCAAATTCCAAAGTGAAACAACCAATAAGAGGAAATTTGATTCTCAAAATTGATGCAGAACTGTTAGGTAGGATCAAAATAATGGGGAATGTTACAGGAACAGGAGGAAAGTAATTCAATCATCTCAAAGTTTGAGATAGATAAAGAAAGTAAAACTTACAGTTGTCAGACATGCACATTAAGTTTGAGGTGGGTCAATTTCAGACCTTCCAGAGGAGGGATAAAGCAGGATGCTATGAATTATTTATAGAGGGAGTTCAAATCTGAAGGAACAGGAATATTTCAAGAAAAAAATTTTGAAGGTACAAGAAGAAAAAATTGTCATTAGGCCAACTTAGATATGAAAAAATCTGCAATAAAAAACATACAGGTAACCAAGGACGAATGCGAAAGCAGATACTATCTTATAGTAATAGAGTTAGAGGAGCGCCAGGGCTCAGGATGAACTGAGGGAAGCTTAGAAAGCTAAAGACTATAAGAAGATTGAGTTTTTTTTTTGGGGGGGGGGAATTGGCCATTTATGTAAATAAAAGACATAGAATTGGATTGATTCTCAAGGTTGATGAGAAAAGTGCAGTGAATGGCAAGCAAAGGGTGAGCATCTGAAATCTATTTTGCTTCTGTTTTCTTTGACAAGGAAATGATTTTTGGATTTAGAAGAACTGAACAACTAGAGATAATAGGGAGTCACCTCTATTAGTAAAGAGAAAAGAAGAAGCATTTCTATGGCATCTATTAAATGCTTTGGCTTGTGTTGGGCACTTTAAAAATATTATTTCATTTGATTTTCACAACGGCCCTGCAACATAGGTGCTATTATTATCCTCATTTTAAAGCTGAGGAAACTCAGGCAAACAGAGCTTAAGTGACTTGCTCAGGGCCACATCCTAAGTATCTGAGGTTGGATTTGAACTCAGGGTTTCCTTACTTCAGTTGAGCTCGGTTCATTGTATCCACTGTGCCAGAGCTTCCTCTTTAAAGTTGGCCAAGTATTTTAAATACATTGTCTCATTTTATCACCACAACAACTTTGTGACATACATGGAAAATAGGAAAATCAATCTGACCTTACACTCAATGGAGGGCACAGTATCCAGGTGTGCAGAGGTGGTCGTCTCCATTCTGAATTTGGAGCAACATCTTCGGCTGTGCATTCCATGCTTTAGGAAGGGCATTGATAACCTAGAGATTCTCCAGAGGAGTTCAGCCATGATGAAGAAGGACTTTGAAATCTTGTTATATTGAGACTAGTATAAGAAAATGAGGGTGTTTGGTAAAAATAATATAAAAGATGGGTGTCAGGACAGGGGTTGGTAATAGTCATCTTCAGGAATCGGCTGAACTGACATATGGATGAAGGATTTGGTTTGTTTCGTTTGTACCTAAAAGGAAGAACCAAGAGCAAAGTGTAGGAGTTAAGAAGAAACAAACTTGGGTTTTAAGTAATGAAAATATTCCAAAGCTACTGTTATTCAGATATGTAAGGGAGTGCTTTGACATATACAGGATTTCCCTCAATTGAAGTCTTGAGGAAAGGGAGTGGACCACATGTTCAATATTGTTATATAGGTATATACATACAAATGTATGTATATGTGCATATATGCAAATACACATAAATTTTATAAACACACAAATATATACATACATACATACACATATATGTATGCGAATGGAGATTATATATGTATACGCATGGAGATTATATATATATATATATAGAGAGAGAGAGAGAGAGAGAGAGAGAGAGAGAGAGAGAGAGACAGATAGACAGAGAGACAGAGAGACAGAGACAGGGCCAGAGACAGAGACACACAGAGGGAGAGACAGAGAGACACAGAGAGAGAGAGAGAGACAGAGAGAGAGACATAGAGTAGGGGGAGGAGAGACAGAATCAGAAAAAGTTTATTCATTATTTTGGGGCAAATGTGACTCCTAGCTTTTCTTACTGTTACTGTATCCATGGAAAAGTAACTTCATCTCAGAGTTTCCATTCACTCATAGGTCAAAAGAGGATAATATTCACGACACCTACATCATAAGGCTCTTCAAACTATAGAAGGAGATTATTCTGTAAAGTAATTGAAAACCTTAAACTTCTATATAAATGTTACCAATACTAGCACTATCTCTGTTATCTTTCACAAATTCTTCAAGGTCTTTCACTCCTAGCACCTTATGGACCTTAAATTCCTCACTGACAAAGAAAAGCTATTGGACTAGATAACCTATGAGGTTGTTTCTAGCTCTAAATCAGTGATTTAATGTTGTTTTTCAACCTGTATTAATTTTAAAGATTTTCATTAGTGTTCATAACACTTCCATAAGAGGATTGTTCTTCTAACATTTTTAATGTGGGACTTGCAGGTAAGGACAAAATTTTAAAAGGGTAAATAAATAATTAAAGCTTCATCCCATAAACTATTAGGGGTGTAAGGAAAAATGTGTTTTTACAACTTAAGGCATTGAAGGATTTTCCTTTAACTCAACAGGAACTACATTAAATAGAAGAAAAACAATTTAGAGTCAAGATTTATAATGTTTGTCTCCTACATGGTACTCTTGAGAAATTTTTTTTGGTATTCGACATATTGAATAAATAGGTCAGGATGTCTATTACAATCTTGCCAATGTAGTAAAAGATTGTGTCCTTTTGTGTTCCCGTGTCTGGACAGAGCTTTTCTTGGTTGCCAGAGCAGATCAGATGATTTGTCTTCTACTCAGAAATGCTGAGGTGTTGATAGGTAGTACTATTTTGGAAGGAGCACTTGATTAGGAGTCTGAAGACTTGTACTCTAATCTTGTTCAGATTTTTTCTAAGTTCTCCTGTGATTTCACAGAAGTTAATCACTCTTTACAGACCTCTGTCTCCTCATTTGGAAAATGGCAATTCTATTTTTCAAGTATGGAGGTCACACAGTGGTTGTGATCAAAGTGTTTGCCAATAATCAAGTAGTATAGACATGAGAGTTACCATGATCAGCAAAAGTTGTGGGCTTGTACATGATAATGAATGAGTGAGTCCTCTGGAAAAAAAGACAGAGGGAAAAGAGGATAGAAGTGTTACTAAACTACAAAGCACTTGTGTGAGAGTGTGGTGTGGTAGAGAGAGCTTTGTTTGATTTTTGAGTCAAGAAGATGTGGATTTAAATCCCACCTTAAATTCTTATTAATTGTATATGTCTGGACAAGTTACTTAAATCACTTAGCCTCAAATTACCTCTCTGTAAAAATGATATAATAATGGGACTTATCTCACTTTTGGGGAGATTGACATGAGAAAATCAATGTAAAAAAAGTCTTTGCAAATATTTAAGTCCTATATAAATATGAGCTAGTATCTTTGAGAGCAACGACTGTTTCTCATCTAAATTTTATCAGTCCCCTTTCCTCAAGAACTTAATGTAGTGTTCTGTACACAGTATCCAATTAATCACCATTACTCAATTAAATGTTCATTAGTACCATAAAGATATCAGTTCCTCAAATTGCTCCTTCAGTGCCTTGAAGGATAATGACCCTGAAAAGCTACACACAGAAGGTAATAGCTGGTGTTTATAGAGCATAGGGATGTTTGAACACAACTAACATTCATGAATTTGTCTGAGCCCCAACACAGCCCTAGGAGATAAATACAAGTGTAATCATGCACAGTTTTGTAGCATCAATCTGCTAGCAGCTGCTGCTGCAGGGGTGTAAGACCCACCAGCAGCCAGCACACAGAAAATCGCCAACACAGGTTCTTTGATCTTCTTTACTAAGGAAAGTAATTTTAAGGTGTTAAAAATGTTAGTTTGATCAAGCATACATATATTATTCACTTAGGTCAGAAAGAAAAGATCAGCCCCCTGAACTTTTAAAGTAGCAAATACCAGCATAAATTACAAACATCAACAGACAAACCTTGTCTGATTCAAATCGTGATTCATAGTTACTGAAGAAGCATTGGTGTCTTGTCTGTCTGAGTTACAAAGCCAGAGCCAGTTATGGCTTGCCCAGAGTCTCAACAGTGCTTACATGAGTGTGCCCCAAGAGTGAAACATGAGCCTTCCCTCAATTATATCCTCTTCAGATCCCTGTGGGCTCTTACCTCACCCAGGCTGGGTGTGTGAAGGTTCCCCACCCCTAGTATCACATCATATACAATTCAATTACTCTCCATTGTCTTAATTCTCAGAAATAGCTGAGAAATATTCCAAGATACAGATAGCAAAACGATTGCCCACCCATTCAAACAAAAGGGAGACTTGGTAGTCTTAGCATCCCCAAAGGAAAGAACAGGGAAAAGTCTGATTGCCTTTACAAGTTTATGGATAAGAAAAGGGAAGAAGTCAATTGACTTACCCATGGGGAAAGAGTGAGTTAGTGTCCAGTGATGTTTCCACTATACCATGCATAAGCACTTTATCCTTGTATTGGTTGTTCTAGACCCTAGCTGAAATGATATGGAGAAATGTGGCTAGGACTCCAAAGAGAAGAGTTAGCCAAGTACTTTATATTCAAAGTTTGGCCTTGAATTTCCAAGCCTAGGAATCATGTGATCTTATTGGAGAAACATTTCGCTAGTCACTGGGGTAAAGAGTTCAAGGTTCCTATTGACAGAGAGTTGGTTCCTGGTCATCATTGTGACACAAATGGATATAGAGTTAGTAAGGCATATCCCTACCCTCCATTCACCTCTGCCTCAGGAAAGACAAAAGAAACTCAGTGAATGAGTCAATGACTCAGGGAATTTAACCTTTAAGTTGGTATCACAGCTCTGAGATCTGTCGTGGAAGGTTTCAATGTCAGTAGCTGAAGTCAGGGATGAGGCAGGGACTATATGCATACCTGGGAAGCCCGCAGCTCTTGAGAGATGCTGATCCCTTAGAGATACCTGGCAGTTCTGCTGCCAAATCATGAACAAAATAATCCATTAAACTGTGCTCTGAACATGGGGAAAAACTATGAATATCCACAGAGACAATTTCCTCACAGGTACTTTGTCATTCTTGCTGTTACTAAAGTGAAGTAGAACAGGGCCTGGACAAGGACATTAATAAAAAACTGGATTCTAGTCCTCCTAGCTATGTGACATTGGCTAAGTTACTGAACATCTCCAATTCTCAGTTTATCCATCTTTGAAATGGGCATAATAAGCTCAGAATACAATAAAATTTTTGATGATGATCAAATAAGATACTTAAGATGGAAGAGATGTGGGATAGTGAAAAGATCTCTACAAAATGAGGTTGTAACAAGATCCCTGAACTGGGTTTTGAAGATCTGAGATGAAATTAGAGGTCATTGTGAAACTATAGGCAGGTGACTTATCCTAGCTGCCTTGATTTCCTCATTTATAACATGCAAATAAGCATAATTGCATCATCTAATTCTCAATATTATTGTGAGGATAGTAATTTGGAAATTTTAAATGATATTTTTACTAATCTGCTATTCTTTTTTTAATCTACTCCAAGCTCCCAACTTATCTGTTTCCCCAAACTTCATCTTATTCCGTATCACTCTTCTTCGTAGCTCTGGTTTTCCAGGATGCATGCCCTTAGAGTTCTAGTTCAATAGTAACTAGAGGAAGCCTGAAGCAATTGTTTGTCAAGGTTTAAGTAGAGCCTTCGACAAGCTCCTTCCTCCTTTTCTTGAGGATAGGACATAAATAAAGATAGTAAAGTGCACAGGGTGACAGATTACAACAAATACTTAATGAATGAGGTTTCATTCATTTATATTCTATGAAGTAAACATGTAAAGGGCTGTGAAATCAAAGACAAAAAGTCATAGATCATGCCATTCATTGAGGTTATAAAGAGAACATACTAAGAAATAAGTTGGCCTTGTTAGATTAATGCAGAGGGATATGAATATTGTTAAGTGTGCCAGAATATCCTTACCATTTCACATTCCATTTCAAACTTGTTGGGGAGTGGTAGAGTGATGTATTTTTTCTTGCTTTGCAATCCATATCTATGATGGCATGTGAGGATTTAGAGAGATTAAGTAAAATGCATGTGTAATTTTATAACATATATTATATGTAAAATTTATAACAGGGCCTCAGGTATCTGGAAGCAATGATAGTATGTGAATACCAGGCCAGGCACCAAAGGTCGAGGGACAATTCTTGATATGGATAGAGTGAGGGATTCATAGAATCTTGGGGTCAGAAAGTTCCCAGAAGTCATCAAATCTAATCCGTGCCTGAAGAGCAATATTCTTTTAACCCACCCAGTAAGTGGATACCCCTATTGAAGTCCTACAGTGAAGGATAATTCATCTGCCAATTATGAATTGTTTCATTTTGGAGGGAAAACTTTTCTTGCATTGAGCCAAATTTTGTGTTTCAACACTGCAGGCATGGAATGTTCCTGTTTTGCCTATTAGGGCTAAGCAGAATGTATCTAATCCCTTTTCCACAAGACATGCCTTCAAATACTTCCTCAACCCCTCACACACTTACATTTTCACTCTCCAAGATGAATACACTCAGTTCCTAATATGGAATAGTGTCCAGTATTCTTCCTCTGCACATGCTCCAGATATCAATGGTTTTTTTTGTCTTTTTTTTTCCTAAAATGTGACTACCAAGACTGAATAAAATTCTCAGATGTACTCTAGAAAGGGCAAAAGATAACCTTGCCATCACCTCCCTCATTTTGGGCAAAAAAAAATCGTCAATGTGATTATGTATGTCATCAGCATTTTTCCTTCCAAGACCTACTATTGACTAGTATTACACTAGGAGACCATTAAAACCCACTGCACTTTTTCAGATGAACCATGCCTTTTTTATAGTGACCCATTACCAGTTGATTTGAATCACAAATAACTCAGATCCCAAAGGGAGAAGGTGTAGTCAAAGTAGTAGAAGAAAAACCAAACACTTAGCAAAGTCCCTTGTACTCAATAGAGACTTCTTGGCTCACAAGGACCATGTTTAATCATGGAAAATGACAACACAACGTTCTCTCTCTCTCTCTCTCTCTCTCTCTCTCTCTCTCTCTCTCTCTCTTTCTCTCTCTCTCTCTCTCTCTTACCTCATTATTGTCATCATAAAAATCCAGATAAAGAGAAACTGAAGCAGAAAGCTCTGACTACAATCAATTTATTAGAAGGCTAGCAATTACCAATAAAAGGGATCCAAGTATTTCATTAGTCGAGGATACACCTGACAATCAGAACAGCTTTTTTTATATAGTTGATTACATAAAGTACCAGAACCCATCCAGGGATGCAAACTAAACTAAGACAGTGATTGGTCACACATACAGAAGTATGATGGGCTTTCCTTGGCTTGATTACAAGCAAGAAAGTCCATAATCCAGGAAAACATAGAGTTAATTAACATCCCCTGGAAAGTCTGATGGTAGGCAAATATCCTATGACAAGGGTGACTCATCTCTGAAAATGGTAAACAAAAGCTCAAACAAATATTTTTGTGGTTCGACTTAAGCCCATTCAAATGAGGAAGTTAAACTCTTACGAATATTACCAGTGAGGCCAAACAAGTCTGCATTTGATGCTCAAATACTAATTCTAGTGACTAGATACAATTATCAATTAATAATTAATTAATGGTCCAAAATAAAGTGGGGTATCAATTTTCAATTTCACATTAGTCTCTGAATGGAGTTGTTTTTTGGAAAATCATCTTACGTTCTGATAGTATAACATGTTCCTATGTCTCTCCCAACATGACAAAGATGTGTCTCAAGCTCATACAAAATAATTCAAATCAACAAATATTGGCCAGCTTTTATTTCATCACCCAGAAAATTCAAAACATTTTTAAAAATCACATGAACTCCTATTCAGACACAGAAACACATAAAGCACCCAAAGAACCTATTATCTAGAGTAGAATTAATTGGCATCAGGATACTACACCAAGAGTACATTGGTATACCTCTATCCCACAGGATCATTCAAAGTTCTTGCCAGGCCCTTACAACCACCCAGTGGTTTATATTCCTTCCTAAAGGCTGACATACTGTAGTAGTGTGAGGGAGCCAGCTACAAGTAGCTTGTAAAGAGATAATTGAAGTTTGAATGTGAACACTTAGAATGAAAACATCAGTAAATGTGACCAATCAAACCTTAATTTATTGTTTTGTTGATAATCTAGAAAAAGATAATGAGGATTAAATGTTAAAGTATGTCATAGAGAAAGTTTCTGGTTTGTTTGTTTTTTTCCAGAGAGCTGGTTCTTTAGCATTTACCAGCACATCTATGGTTGAGGGGCTGCTGAATAATGAATGTTAATGCCATCAAAGCTATGATTTCCAAACAGCTCAGTGACTTTGCTTGCCAAGAATTATGTTGGCCATAAATTATGGAGCTGCTCTTCTTTGTAGAAGGATAATAGAGTCTGTATACTGTGTGTGTTTATGTATATGTATAGATCATTCTACACAACAGTCTTATAAGATAGGAGATTCTATTAAGGACCTTAATACATGAGTAAACTGAGGGTGAGATTTTAAGCGACTTGCCTAATGCTAAACAACATAAAAAGTATCTGACAGAATTTAAATTTAGAGTCCTCTTAACTCCAAATCTATTATACTTTCTACTAAGTGATGTTGCCTTTAAAGAAGTTTAGCTTTACCTTTCTATGTGCTTAAGAAGAATAGCCTGTTTTGGGAGCTGGTTCTCAGAGTGGGGAAGGTACAGATTGAATTTTCCCTTTTTAAAAAAATTGTTTTTGGAAATGGAATTTTATTTTTTCCAATTACATGTAAAATAGTTTTTTATATTTTTTATAAAATTTTGAATTCTAAAGTTTTCCCTCCCATGCTCCCATCATGCTTCCCCAATATGGAAAGCAATCTGATATAGATATACATGTTCAATTGTGTAAACATATTTTCATATTGATCATGTTATGAAAGACAAACAGGAAAGAAGGGAAAAGCCAAAAAACAACAAAAAAGTGAAAATAATACGTTTCAATTCCATAGCTCTTTCTCTGGATGTGGATGGCATTTTTCATCATGTGTGTTTTGTAATTGTCTTGGACCACTTTGTTACTGAGAAGAGCTAAGTCAATCATAGTTGACTGTCACAAATGGATTTTCTCTCTAAGAAAAAAAGATGATCTAATTGAAGTTGTTGTCCCCTCAGAACTTTCCTGAAAGCATTCTTGACCTCTTTGCTCCTCAGACTATACACCAGAAGATTCAGCATGGGGATGACCATGGCATAGAATACAGACACAATTTTGTCTATGCCCATTGAACGACTTGAGCTGGGTTGAAGGTACATGAAGATGATTGTCCCATAAAGTATAGACACTGCCATGAAATGGAAGCACACATGAAGAAGACTTTCTGGTGGCCTTCGTGAGCATAGATCCTCAGGATGGTGCTGAAGATTAATAAGTATGAAGCAAAGACAACAAGAAATGAGAAAAAGAGAGCGAATGACCCCAAGATAAAGAGTACTAACTCAGTGATGTGTATATCAGATCAAAGAGAACTAGGAGAGGGGGAATATCACAGAAAAGTGATGGACTATGTTGAATCTGCAGAAGGAAAGGCTAAAAGTGTTTCCTATGATTGTAGAAGAAGTCAGAAAGCCACAGATGTGAGCACCATTGGACAGATAGGCACAAACTGTTGAAATTACAGCAGTGGTATAATGTAGAGGCTTGCACACAGCTGCATGGTGATCATAGGCCATGGAGGCTAAGAGGAAACTTTCAGTAACAGCAAAGGCCCCAGCAAAGAACAACTGTGTAACACATCCATTATAGGAGATGACTTTGTCCCCTGTGAGAAGCCCAGCTGTCACCCTGGGGGTAACAGCTGAGGAGTAGCCAAAATCCAATAAAGAGAGATTACTGTTGAAAAAGTACATGGGGGTATGGAGGCAGGAATTCCAGGAGATCAGAGCTACAATCCACAGATTCCTTACCAGGGTGATGAGGTAGATGAGGGTGAACATTATAAACAGAGGAAAATGAACCTCTGGATCATCTGTTATTCGTATAAAGATGAACTCATCCACTTCAAATCTGGTCTCCATAGATGTCACTGGAGAGTAATGCCATTCACCTGCAATAAAAGAGTAACTATGAGAAAATTCCACTCTGCATGATGAATGACTCCAAGACATAATACTTAGTCACAAACATATCTTATGTGGAGGGTACAAATAAGGAATTAAGGAACCAAGAGCATCTAGGTTGTTATGATAGCACTTATTCTAGGTCCCCAAAATTCATTGATCCAGTTGCTCATAGAGAGTCCTTCATGCATTGTTTCTCACCTTTTTTCATCTTACTAAGTATTTATCAATCATCAAAGTGGCATTTCCCACTTCAGCAAAGGGAAGTACCTTATTGTCTGGCAAAAACCAGCATGCAAAAAGGGACTATTGTTTGTCAGTGTTGGAGAATGAGATCTTTTCCTATAAATACACTTTATTCTGATGAAGAAGAGAGAAAAGAGGAGTAAGAGAGAAGAGAGAGAAATAAAACAAGAAAAAAGTTAAAAGATAGAGAAGTAAGGAGAGCATCAAAGAAAGTTTGCTGATATTTTTCTGGAATCCTGCTTAGTCCTAGAATCATAATTGCTATAAGGTCTATGCAACGAACTGAAGTCACCAGTTCCTGAGGAGGAACATCATCCAGTGGACACCAGTTGCATATTTGTGGGATTTGTCAGTCAAAAATGCCAGTGGTGGATTATGTAATAACAAATGTATGATTTCTAAATTTGTTTCCCTCTTACAACCCTTCCCTTTTTCAATTTTCCCCCACTATCTCTGTGGATACAGAGGGTGACCACAAACAGGGATGTTTTGCCCTTTTAGTCACTATACAGATTTCTGGGTTCCAAAGAAATCATCAACCTTTGCTTTAGCCTCCTTCAAGTTTGAGCTAAAATCTCACCTACAGGAAGACCTTCCTGATCCATCTCAATCCCAGAGCCTCCACTCTTTTGATTATGTATAGTTTATCCTAGACATAGCTGGTTTGTACACAGTTATTTACTTATTATCTAGAGATTATGTTCTCCATGAAAGCAGGTACCATATTTTACCTTTTTTTTTATTCTCAGTGCTTAGAATGGTTATAGACCCATGGTAGACATTTAATAAATGTTCATTGACTCACAAACTGGCCACTTGTAACCCTCTCTGTCTGAATTAAGCTAAGGTGTCCTTTGGACATCAGGCAAATGCATAGTCTATTCTGAGGCACCACAATAAATCTTTACAGCTGAGAAGAACCTGCCACAGTTGTGCATCACTCACTTACACTTAGGGTACTTAGTTTCATCTCTACCACCATGAGTCATTATAAAAAAAGTTTTAATGGAAGTTATAAGCATGCTGCCACATGTGATCTTACAGGTTGTATCTTTAAAAATATATAACAAACAGAATCAGAGAATCTCAAGTCAAGATAGTTCCTCAGAGATCATATATCTCAACTTAATCTGACTGGAACTCATCTCTACAAAAGCCTCCCAAAAGTCATGTAAGATTGGAAAAAGAGAAGAGCTGATAAAGTAGGAAGAATGAAAGACAAGAGTTATATAACTCTAGAAGCCTATTAGGGTCCCCAAAGAATTATGCCTACCAAACAAGGTGAACTGGAATCTCTAATATATGAGAACAAATCTGGCTGCCAAGGTAACATTTAGACTTGAAGAATAAGACTCATAACTGGAATATGGTTCTGGAAAAGTTTCTCCCTTATTTCAATGACAAGGAATAGGTAACAGCAGGCTGTTATAATTTTTTAAACTAAGAAAATAGACTCATATGAAGAAATACAGGAACCAGAGTAGGGAAGCATGATGAAAAGCATGTATATTTCTGTATATTTCTGTTGTGAGTATTCAATTATCTGGATATCTGTCAGAATATTCTCTCTTATTCTGTCTCTCTAATTCGGTCTCTCAATGTCTTTCTCTGTCTCTCTTTATTTTTGCAACTTTGTCTCTCCTTGTCTTAATTTTTTTTTCTTTTCCTTTTCTTCCTTCTCTATATATGTCTCTTTCCCTCTATGTATCTATGTTTCTGTCTCTTTCTTCTCAAATAACAGCTCTTCATTTTTAATGAAAATGATATTTTTATCCATCAAAAGTGAAAACATGAAGGAACAAATTTGGAGAAATTCTATTCTGCATTTGATTATCATAAAAGATAAAGAATTATTAGGTAGGATCAAAATAAATTGGAATGCTATAAAAACTAGGGCGGAAATAAAATTATCCTAAAGGTTGAGAGAGATAAAGACAGGAAAACTAGCATTTTTCAGGCATGAACATTCAGCTTGGGGAGAGTCAACTCTAGGTATTTCAGCAGATAAAGTAAGGTCCCATGGATCAATTCTACAGGGAAGGCAAACTTGAAGACATGGAAAACTTCTAATAATGAAAATTTGAAGATACAGGAAGAATCAACAATTAGACAGATTTAGATATGAAAAAAAACAATTCACAGAAAAGAAAAAAGGAGAGTAACCAAGGATGGATGAAAAAGCATATCCTGTCTTACAGTAATAGAGCAACAGAGTGCCAAGGCTCAGATTTGAATTGAAGGAAGCCCAGAAAGCTAAAGACTACAAAAAGGTGGGCATTTTTATTGCAAAAATGGGCATTTAGAGAAACAAAGGATAATCAAATAAGGAACCAGACTGATTTTCAAGACAGATGAGACAAGAACAATGAATGATAAGCCAAGGCAGATCTGCTCAGTTTGTATTTTGCTTCTTTTTCTCTGATGAGAATGACCTTTGGATTTAGAGGAAATGAATTATAGCTAGGAGAGAATTGATACCAAAGATAATAAGAACTGGCACTTCTACTAGTGGAGAGAAGGGAAGAAGCATTTATATGACATCTATTATGTGCCAATCACTGAAGTACCCTTCATCATTATTGTCTCTTTTTTTATTCTCACAAGCCTGTCATGTTGTTGCTAGTATCCCAACTGAAAATTGAGAGATCTGAGGCAAAGAGGGTTTATGTGAGTTGTCCAGCATCACTGCTTAAGTGTCCAAGGCTGGATTTGAACTCAGGGATTCCTGACTCCAGTTCAAGTGCTTTATCCAGTCTACCAGAGCTGCTGCTTTAAAGTATTCAAAGTACTTTAAATATATTGGATCATTTCAGCCCCACAACTTTGTGACATACATAAATGACAAAGAAACCAATTTGACCTTTCATTTCATGGAGAGGCACAAGATCCAGGCACACAGAGGAGGTCCTCTGTAATCTGCATTTGAAGCAATGTGGGAGGAATAGCATCTGTCTCCCAGGGTTGTTGTGAGGATAAAATGCAAGGCTTTTTGTAAAGCACTTAGCGCAATGCCTGGCAAAAGGTAGCTGCTATATGACTGCTAATTAGCATCATCATCATCATCACCACCACCACCACCACCATCGCCACCACCACCACCACCACTATCACCATCATCCTCCTCCTCATTCTTATCTTCATCATCATTATACTAGTACTGGTACACTGGCTACACTCTATTGAATGACTGATCAGTGTTGCCAACCAAGTCATTTCAAAATCACCAAATAGAAGAGTAACATGTAGAAAATGAGCTTAAACTGGCAAATTTCAGCCTCAATACCAAAATAAGAGGCAATATAAGATTCGTCTCTTTTTTAATTTTATGCTTTATCATTCCCCCAATTACATGTAAAAACCATTTTAACAGTGCTTTAAAATTGTTTGTGATACAAATTCTGTCCATCCCTTACTACCTTCCCTCCCCACATTGAGAAGGCAAGCAATGTAATATAGCTTATGTGTGTTCGGTCATGCAAAACATATTTACATGTTAGTCATGTGAAAACAATGCAGATAAAAAACAGGAGAGAAGTAGTACCTTAGAGTTGTTTTGATTTGCATTTCTCTAATCAATAAATAGAGATGTAGTACCTAAGAGTTGTTTTGATTTGCATTTCTTTAATCAATAAAGATTTACAGCATTTTTTCATTTAACTATACATATTTTTAATTTCTTCCTCTGAAAACTCTCTGTTCATATCATTTGACCATTTCTCATTTGGGAAATGACTTGTATTCCTCTAAATTTGACTCACTTCTCTGTATATTTTAGACATGAGGCCTTCATCAGAGACACTGGTTGTAAAGATTCTTTCCCAATTTTCTGCTTCTCTCCTAGTCATTGTAGCATTGCCTTTGTTTGTACAAAAACTTTTCCAATTTAAGATAAAATTATCCATTATGCATTTTGTAATGATCTATATCTCTTGTTTGGTCATGAATTCTTCCCTTTCCCATAAATCTGACAGGTAAACTATGACTTGCTCTCCCAAATTGCTTATAGTATCAGCCTTTAGTTCTAAATCATGAACACATTTTGACTTTATTTTTATATGGTGTAAGATATTGGTCTATGCCAAGTTTCCGAAATACTATTTTCCTGTTTTCCCAGCAGTTTTTGTGAAATAGTGAATTCTTAACCCAGAAGCTTGATTCTTTGGGTTTATCAAAGAGTAGATTGCTATAGTCATTCACTATTGAATAATTTGTACTTAACCTATCCCATTAATCCACTACTGTTTCTTAGCCAATACAAAGTAATTTTGATGACTGCTGCTTTATAATACAGTTTAACATCTGTTATGGCAAGGCCAGCTTCCCTGGCATTTCTTTTCATTAATTCACTAGATATCATGGTCCTTTTGTTATTCTAGATGAATTTTATTATTTTATCCAGCTTTGTAAAATAATTTTTGGTAGGTCAATTGATATGGCACTAAATAAATAGATTAATTTAGGTAAAATTGTCATTTTATTATATGATCTCAGCCTAACTACAAGCAACTGATTTTTTTTTTCCATTTATTTAGATCTGAGTTTATTTGTATAAAAAGTGTTTTGTAATTGTGTTCATATAGGCCCTGAATTTGTCTTGGAAGGTATACTCCCAAATATTTTATAGTGTCTACCATAACCTTAAGTGGAATTTCTCTTTCTATTTCTTGCTGTTGAGCTTTGTTAGTAGTATATAGTAATGCCAAAAATCTATGTGGGCTTATTTCATATTCTGAATCTTTGCTAAAGATTTTTATTATTTCAAGTAGTTTTCTAATTGATTCTCTAGGATTCTCATCTAAGCAAATTATCATATCATCTGGAAAGAGTGATAAATTAGTTTCTACTTTACCTATTCTCATTGCTTCCATTTCTTTTTCTTCTCTTATTGCTACAGCTAAAATTTCTAGTACAAAATTGGATAATAGGGGTAATAATGAACATCCTTGTTTCATTCCTGATCTTATTGGGAAGGCATCTAGCTTATCCCCATTACATATAAGGCTTGCTTATGGTTTTAGGTAGATGCTATTCATAATTTTGAGGAAAACTCCATTTATTCTTACGCATTCTAGTGTTTTTAATAGGAACAAGTGTTGCATTTTGTCAAAATCTTTTTCTGCATCTGTTGATATAATCATATGGTTTCTCCTGGTTTTGTTGTTGATATGATCAATTATGCTGATAGTATTCCCAATATTGAACCAGCCTTGCATTTCTGGAATAAATCGTAACTGGTCATAGTGTATTATTGTCATGATAAGTTACTTCAATTTTTTTGATAATATTTTATTTAAATGTTAGCATCAATGTTAATTAGGGAAACTGGTTTATAATTTTCTTTCTCTATTTTGACTCTTCTTGCTTTAGGTATTTGTACCATATCTGAGACATAAAAACAATTTAGTAGGACTCCCTCTTCCCCTATTTTCCCAAATAGTCTATAAAGTATGGGAATTAATTGTTCTCTAAAAGTTTGA
Organism: Phalanger gymnotis; assembly: GCA_028646595.1. Taxonomy (NCBI): domain Eukaryota; kingdom Metazoa; phylum Chordata; class Mammalia; order Diprotodontia; family Phalangeridae; genus Phalanger; species Phalanger gymnotis. The sequence goes on along the minus strand of CM053623.1, from coordinate 450,318,716 downwards.
CAGAATTCACACGTAAAACCATCTGGCCCTGGAGATTTTTTCCCAAGGAGTTCATTGATAGCCTGCTCAATTTCTATTTCTGTGATGGAGATATTTAGGCATTTTGCTACCTCTTCTGTTAACCTGGGCAATTTATATATTTGCAAATATTCATCCATTTTTAAAGTTGTCAAATTCGTCGGCATACAATTGGGCAAAATAATTCCTAATTATCATTTTAACTTCCTCTTCATTGGACGTGCATTCACCCTTTTCATTTTTGATGCTGATAATTTAGTTTACTTCTTTCTTTTATTTTTATTAAATTAACCAAAGGTTTATGAATTTTATTTTTTTCATGAAACCAGCTCTTAATTTTATTTATTAGTTCAATACTTTTCTGGATTTTAGTTTTATTAATTTCTCCTTTGGTTTTCAGTATTTCTAATTTGTTATTTAATTGAGGATTTTCAATTTTGTTCTTTTTCTATCTTTTTCAGCTGCATGCCCAATTCATTTATCTCCCTTTTCTCCATTTTATTCATGTAAGTATTTAGAAACATAAAACTTCCCCTAGAACTGCTTTTGCTGCATCCCATAAGCTTTGGCATATTGTCTCATTTTTGTCATTCTCTTGAATTAAACTATTCATTATTTCTATAATTTGTTCTTTGCCCCACTCATTCTTTAGGATTAGATTATCTAGTTTCCAACTAATTTTTAGTTTATCTTTCCATGGTCCTTCATTACAAATGATTTTTATTGCATCATGACCTGAAAAGGATGCATTGACTATTTCTGCCTTTCTGTTTGGGATTGTGAGGGTTTTGTGCCCTAGCATGTGGTCAATTTTTGTGCATGTGTCATGTAGCACTGAGAGAAAGCTATATTCTTTTCTATCCTCATTCAATTTTCTCCGGAGGTCTATCATATCTGCCTTTTCTAAAATTCTATTTCACTCTTTAACTTCTTTCTTGTTTACTTTGAGGTTAGATTTATCAGTTTCTGAGAGGGGTAGTTTGAGGTCCCCCAAGGGTTTAGTTTTGCTGTCTATTTCTTCCTGTAACTCCCTTAACTTCTCCTCTAAAACTTAGCATGCCATACCACTTATTGTATATATATTAAGTAATGATATTGCTTCAATGTTTATGCTGCCTTTTAGCAGGATATAGTTTCCTTCCTTATCTTTTTTAATTAGATCTATCTTTGCTTTTGTTTTATCTGAGATTAGGATTGCTAACCCTGCTTTTTTACTTCGGCTGAAGCATAATGTGGTCTCCTTGAGCCTTTTACCTTTATCCTGTGTGTATCTCTCTGTTTCGAATGAGATTCTGGTAAACATCATATTGTAGGTTATGATTTCTAATCCATTCTGCTATCCACCTATGTTTTATGGGAGAGTTTATCCTATTCACATTCACAGTTATGATTACTATATGCATCTTCTTCTCCATCCTATGACCCTCACCACTTCTTTTATTTCTCCTTTCACCTATTCTTCAAAAGGGGTTTGCTTTCGACCACCACCTTCATCAATTTTCCCTCCCTATTGACATACCTCCCTTATCTTACCCCTTTCTCCTTGCTACTTCTTCCCTCCCTTCAAACTACTTCCTTTTGTTTCTCCTTTCCCTTCTACTGTCTGTAGTACAAGTTTGATTTCTACACTGATCAGAGTATGCTCTTCCCTCCTTGAAAAAAATATGAGAAAACAGCTCAAATATTGCTCTTCTCCCTCCCTTCTTTCTCTATACTATAATGTGTTTTTGTGCCTCTTCATGTGATGGAATTTACCCTTTTCTACCTCCTCCTTACCCCTCCTCCCAGAAATATCCCTTTGCACTCTATAATTATGTTTTTTTTTATCATCACATCAGTTACTTTATACTGACACCATCAGTCCATCAGTCTGTTACCGATAAAGTAACTGATGTGATGATAAAGAAAAACATAATATATACATACATGTATATGCATACACACATACATACATAAATTTGTATGTGTATATATATATCCCTTTTATTTGTTATAAAAGCTGTAACATTTTCAAGATTTATACATATATGACATATGTAAAACAATAAAATCCTATGTAAGGATGTAAATAATTTTCTTTATTAATAATAAGCTACTTTATTTATCTTTTTATGTTTCTCTTAAGTTTTGTATTTGAAGATCAAATTTTTGAGCTCTGGCCTTTTCATCAGGAAGGTCTGGAATTCCCTTATTTCATTGAATGTCCATCCCCTTGACTGAAAAATTCTGCTCATTTTTTGCTGGGTTGGTGTAGTTCAAGCTCCTTTGCCTTTTGGAATATCATATTCCAATTCCTCCTGTCTTTTAATGTAGAAGCTGAAAGATCCTGCGTGATCCTGACTGTGATTCCATGATATTTGAATTGTTTCTTTCTGGCTGCCTGCAGTATTTTCTCCTTGACCTGATAATTCTGGAATTTGGATATAATATTTCTTGGAATTTACAATTTAGGATCTCTTTCAAGGTGGATTCTTTTCCATGATGATTTTACACTCTGGTTCTAGGACCTTGGGGTCGTTTTCCGTGTGATTTCTTGGAAGTTACTCTCCAGGCTCTTTTTTTTTTCATCATGCTTTTTCGGTGGACCAGTAATTTTTAGATTGTCTCTCCTGGATCTTGTTTCCAGGTCAGTTCTTTTTCCAACCAGATATTTCACATTTTCTTCTATTTTTTTCATTCTTTAGATTTTATTTGACTGATTCTTGACATCTCATTGAGTCATTAGCTTCTACTGCCCCAATTCTAATTTTTAATGAATAATTTTCTTCCTTTAGCTTCTCTGTCTCCTTTTCCACTTGGCTGATTTTATGTTTCAATGAAACATTTTCTCCATTTATATTCTGAATCTCCTTAACCATTTTGTGATTTTACTTTTAAAGATTTCTTTTCATCCATAATTTTTCCCAATTTTTCCATTTTTCTTTTACCTCTAATTTGGTTTTTAAAGTCCTCCTTGAGTTCTTCCAGGAATGCTTTTGTGGGCTGGAGACCAGCTCACATTCTCTTCTGAGGTTTCAGATGTGGGTGTAGTGTCCATGCTGTCCTCTTAATTGGTATTTTCATTCCCCCTGTCTCCATAATAGGAATCAATGGTCTTTGGCTTTCTAGGGTGCTTTTTCATGGTGTTATTTTTTTGTTTGTTTTTGTTTGTTCGTTTGTTTGTTTTTTGGCTTTGGCTTCTAAAGTGGATCTCTGCTGCTGGGACTTGGGAGGGGAGTTCTGCCCCAAACTTCTTGTGTTGAGATCTGTGGGCCTGCTCACTGGCTTTGTGTGCTATGGCCTCTGGTTTCATGAGGTGTGTGGGAGGGCTGATCTGTCTGCTGGAAGTCTCCTCTTCCCCAGGAGTGCTCTACAGCACAGGTAATCTCAGCTGTTGTCTGTGCTGTTGTCTGCCACTTCCCCTAACTGTGCAAAGGCATGTCTGCTTCCCTGGCGTTGAGGTTTGCTAGCTCCACCCTGCTGGTGCTCAGTAACTCTTATTGTTCTGCTGAGGTGGAGCATCTTGGGACACTTCTCTTCCTTCAGTAGTCTCTTTAAACAACCACAAGAAGGGCCCTCTCCCCAATTTCTCTCTACAGCTGCACTTCTGGCTGCTCTGTTTCTCCCAAGGTAGTATTCTCTGGGTGAGGAAGGGAGAGAGGGAGATATGATTTCCCTCACCATTATGGCTCCCAGATGTTCAAAAAGGCGAGTTTCAAACCTTTGCTCTGTGAGTTTGGAGACCTCTGGGTTAGCTGCTCCTGCAGCTGCTGGTTCTGTGCTATCTCCCATAGCTCTGACAGACTCCCATCCTGAGCTGATAGGCTCAGGGTGGCTTGATGGCCACCCTAGCCACTACTTCCACCCTGGCCCTGTTCCTATTCCCGAGTTTTGTTTGCCTAGCACTCTCCCAGATCATTGTGTTGCCTGGGTTCTTCTGCTGTTTCTGGTTGCTGTGGCCTGGTGACATTCTGTGTGCCCAGCACTCCTTCCCCTCTTAGTCTACTAGCGGCTTCTCTCAAGTCTGCTCAGATTCACTTTTTTACACAAATCTCTCAATTCTAATTTTTATCAAATTCTTTTCTTTATTTGCCTTCTGCTCCTCTTTTTCCACTAGGCTAATTTTACTTTTCATGGCATCATTTTCTCCAGTTATGTTCTTAACCTCCTTAACCATTTTGCCAGATTTACTTTTTAAAGATTTTTCTCATTACTGATTTTTTCCCATTTTATCTTTTACCTCTCTTATTTGGTTTTTAAAATCTTCCTTGAGTTCATCCAGAAATCCTTTTTGGACTCAAGACCAGTTCATATTCCCTTTTGAGGGTTTGGATGTGGGTGTAGTTCAATGTGTCCTCTTCTGAATTCGTGTTTTGATCTTCTCTGTCCCCATAATATGATTCCATGTTATTTTTTTTTTACTTTTCTAGATTCCTTTTCCATGATGGTTGCCTTTTTCCTGGCTTTTTAAGTGGATCTCTGCTTCTGGGGCCCAGGGGGCTGTGTCCCAAGCTTCTAGTGCTGGGGACTGGGGGCCTGGTTGGCTTCTAAGGCCTCTGGTTTTGTCACCTAGAGACTATGTAGTGCTGCTCTTACCTGGTGTTGAGCTGGAATTGGTTGCTGTGTGCTAAGGATTGAGGGCCAGTGAGTTCTTCCTGAGTTTCTCGGGTAGTAGGGATCACTGTGTGAGGTGTGGGGGCTTGGTGGTCTGGCTTCTGGAAGTCTCCTCTACCCCTAGGGCTGTCCTGTATCATGGGCTGTCTCAGCAGTTGTCTGTGCTTGTTTGCCAATTCTCCGGGCTGCGCAATGGCAAGACTGGGGTGCTAGTGTTGGTGTTTACCAGTTCCACACCCCTGGGGCTCAGGAACTCCTGCTTTTCTGCCAAGGTGGGGCCTGCTGGGAAGCCTCCTTTCCTGTACTCCTCTCATTCTGCCACCACAAAAGAGGCTATTTCCCCAGTCTCCCGAACTATAAGATTAATGAACCTCCACTTCTGGCTCCTGTATTCCAAGGATTCTCCTAGGGAAGTATTCTCTGGGTTTATTCAAGAGCAGGATGAGAGTCATTTTCCTGGTCACCATGGCTCCAGAAAGTTAAAGAAGGGCAATTTCATATGTTTAGACTGTGGGCTGAAAGCCTCAGGAGTAGCTTCTGCCTTGCTGCCTCACGTAGATCCTAGAGAAACTCATCCTGGGCTGAGAGGCCTGGGCATCACCACCACAGCCAGCAGTTCAGCCCTGAGCTTGCTCCTGCTCTTGCTCTGGTATGGTTTTGCTATGCAATGCATTGTTCTCTTAAAGGCTGCTTGTTGGCAAAATGGAGAAAGCATTAGTCCTGAAGTCAGGAATATTTGAGTTTAAATCCACCCTGAGACACTAGCTGTGTGACCTTGAGGAAGTCACTGAACCTCTGTTTACTTCAGCTTCCTCAATTTTGAAATTGGGATAATAATAGCACCTATCTGCCATGGTTGTTGTGTGCATCAAATGCAATACTTTTTGTAAGGCACTTAACCTAATGCCTGGCATATGGTATTTGCTATCTAACTGATAATTATCAACATCATCGTCATCATAATCATCACCATCATTACCAAAACCACCACCCCTACCACCATCATCAACGTCATGATCCTTATCCTCATCATCATTATACTACCACCGATATACTGGCTACATGCTCACAAAAATTCTACTGAATGACTAACCAGTGTTGCCAACCAGGTCATTTCAAAATTCACCAAGTACAGAAAAAAAACATATGCAGAGAATGAGGGTAAATTGGCAAATTTGATCCTGAATACTGCAAAGAGAGGCAATGTAAGGTTTGTTTCTTTTTTAGTTTTATATTTTGTCATTCTTCTAATTACATGTAAAAACCATTTTAAGTCTTTTAAAATTTTTTGAATTGCAAATTCTGTCACTCTGTTACTACCTTCACCTCCCACATTGAGAAGGCAAGGAATTTCATGTAGCTTATACATGTTCAGTCATACAAAACAAAGTTCTATATTAGGTGCATGAAAAATGCAGACAAGAAACCCACAAGAAAAATAAATAAAGAAAGAAAAAGTATGCTTCAATCTGCAGTCAGACGGCACCAAATCTTTCTTTGAAGACGGATAGCATTTTTCATCATAAGCCATTCAGAACTGCCTTGGGATATTGTATTGCTGAGAATAGTTAAGTCATTCACAGTTGATCATCACATAGTGTTGCTGTTACTGTGTACAATGTTCTCTGGGTTCTGCTCATTTCACTTTCATCAGTTTATGTAAATCTTTCCAGGTTTTTCTAAGAGCACTCTGTCATTTCTCATAGCACAATAGTATTCCATAACAGTTATACACAATGTATTTATTCCCCAAATGAAGGAAATCTCTTCAATTTCCAATTCATTGCCACCACTAAAATGGCTATAAATATTTTCAAATATGAAGGTCACATTCATTTTTGCATTTTTATCTCTTTGCGATATAGACATAGGTCCAAACTGATCTTCAGAAGGGTAGAATCAATATCACCAACAGAGCACTAGTGTTTCAATTTTCCCACGTGTCCTCCAAATTTATCATTTTTCTCTTCTCTCATAATAGCTAATCTGATACAAGTGGGACCGTAGTTCAGAGTTTTTTTTAATTTGCATTTCTCTAATCAATTGTGATTTAGAGCATTTTTTATCTGACTATAGAAAACTGATTTCTTCTTGTGAAAACTGCTTTTGACCATCTATCAACTGGTGAATGGCTCCTATATCTATAAAATTGACTCAATTCATTACACAGTTCAGAAATAAGGTCTTTATCAGAGAAAACTGTTGTAGAGTTTTTCCATGTTTAAGCTTACTATGTATTTCCCTCCACCCTATTTTTACTCTTTTTATCCTAATCTCTCTCTCCTTTCACCCTGCCCATTATCAAAAGCATTTTGCTTCTGACTTTTACCTCCCCCAGTCTTTGCTCCCTTCTATTGACACCTCCCTTCGCTTATCCTCTTCCCCTCCTACATTCCTGAATGAAAAATAGATTTGTGTACCTAACCGAGTGTGTTTGTCATTATGCCCTTTTGAGGTACTTCTGATGAGAAAAAGGTTCATGTGACCCATGGCTTCAACCAGGATGCAAATCTAGGAAATGCAACAGAGTCCTGACCCTGCTGCAAGTAAAAGGACCTCTGCAATTCCTTCTTACCAGTTGTCTGACTTCTTATTGTCTGTGGACTGAGAAGTCCAGAAAACATCCACTGCAGCCGCTCATTCAGTCAACATCAAGGCCTGGGGCATGGCTCTTTGGTTTGTTATGGCATGGCTTACACTGGATTGCACTGCGCTCTTACCCTTATGCAAAAGACCTTTCCTGTCTACCTTCTAAGTTGTCTTAGATAGGGAAATTGTTTCTCCCAATTCTTATGTGGGTTCTGACACTCCAGAAATTATTTTGAGGTATTATATAAAGCTATTTGGAGGGGCTTAAGGGAGAGCCCAATTCAGTCCCTGGCTTTCCTCCACCATCTTGCCTCCACCTCCTTCAGGTTTGTTTTGAAGAACATTTGTCATGGTCCATGATGATTTCAAGAAGGATTGTAATCAGAATGTTCAGTGAAACAGATTTCCAGACAGTCTGAGGATTTGGTTTCAAGAACACAAAAATTCTAAAAATCTTCATAATATAATGTCACAAAATATCACATCTACATTTATGGAGTAACAGAAAGAAACACGGGAGCTACTCTGGGGCATTGGACAGAATGAAAAGGAGGGACTGCAGCTTTGTGTGCCCATCCATTGATATCAGTTTGCACTCACATGTAGAACCTCTGTGGTGTTTGGAAACAATTCTAGAATCTGAAAAACTGAAAGAGCCCTCGCATTTTTCAGAGCTGTTCAAGACTTTTACAAAGTATTTTTAACATGCCTCCAATTTACTGTACACATGGCCCTGACAGTTTCGAATTGCTGCAGAAACAAGTCTAAAGAGTCTTAAACATGAGCATACTTGATTAACACAGAAGAAAAAGACATTTTAATGCAATTGAATAATTATTTACTGTTTATTCAATTTACCAGATATGGTTAGCTCCAACTCCTTGGAATATCATTTCAAACACCCGAAGAGTTTGTGAACAAAAAGGGAAACATTGCACTAAATCTTTCTACCTCTGACCTGTATAACTCTTCTGGGTCCAAGTCCAGCCTTTCACAAAATAGACACTTAGTAGACATTTGATGTACATCAATGAAAAAGTGAATACAAGCTCAAATCTGACCCATATTCCCCACGTGTTAGGTAGTAACCATACCTACAGAATGTACATTCTCCAAAAATTCAGATTCTCCCCTGACAATAATGACAGCAATTTTCTTGTAGGTAATGCCTATAGTATTTATTGAAGGGAATTATGTACCCATCTTGTGGAGATGGTAGTTGGTTGTTGTCTTTTGTTCTAGAAGAGGACCACGTGAAAAGGACCACGATGTTGGAGTCAAGGTACAGCATGTCCAACTGTGGCTGATCAGAACAATATGAGGTTGGAAGGCTCTATCATAATCCATATGAAATTTTTGGAATGGAGATGTCTCTATACTTGAACATCTCACTTTTCTTTTGAGCTACTGAAATGCTGCTTCACTCACATAGTAGTGTTCCTTCATTGATGCAGCCATGTCATGACATTTTGTCATTTGCCAATGTCTCCCATGTCATGCAATACACTTTGAAAGTGTCCTTGTATTACTTCTTCTGACTTCCATGTGAGCACTTGCCATGTGCCAATTCTCCATAAAGTAGTCTTTTAGGCAAACAGATGTTTGGCATTCAAACAACATGGCCAGCCCAGTGGAATTGCACTCTCCAGTAGAAACTTGAATGCTTGGCAGTTTAGCCTGAGAAAACACCTCAGTGTCTGGTACCTTGTCTTGCCAGATGATCTTCAGAATCGTCCTAAGACAATTCAAATGGAAGCAACTCAATTCCTGGAATGGTACTTGTATGACAGGCATATACCAATAAGGTCAACACAATACCTCTGTGGACCGTCAATTTGATAGGCAATATAATACCTCCTTGATCTAACACTTTCTTTTAGAGTCTCCCAAATGCTAAGCTAGCTCTGGCAAAGTATGCATTGACTTAATCATTTACATGTGTATGCCTAGAAAGTATACTGCAAAGGTAAGTAAACCTATCCACAGTAATCAGTACTTCTCCATTTTCTGTAACCAATGTTTCCAAATATGGATGATGTGGTGCTGGCTGGTGAAGAACCTGTGTTTTCTTTCTGTTAATTGTTAGACCAAAATTAGCACAGAGATTTGATCCATACTTTTTTGTATCTCAACTTCACAAGCCTCAGTGGCAACACAATCATGTGAAAACAAAAATTCATGCAGCAACCACCCTCCACTTTAGTCTTGGCATGGGGCTTTTTTATGTTAAATAAATAATTTGCCATCACTGCAGCAGCAAACCTCAATGACCTGTTTGTCTTCATTGAAGGTGTCAGGCAATGTTGCTGAAAATGTCATTCTTAATTACATCCAAGGAAGCACACACAAGTGAATCCTTGCTTCACTCCATTGGAGACTGGGAAAGCAAAGGAGAATCATGCACTATCTAGAACCTGTACAAGTGTGCCATCATGAAATTGACACACAATATTGAGGAACTTCTCGAGGCAACCAAATTTTGACAAAATTTTCTATAAGCCCTCATGACTAACATCATTAAAAACCATGATCAGGTCACTGAACGTTTTATACAGACCTGAGTTCTCCTCCTGGACTTTCCCGTGGAGTTGTAGGTCAGCAAATACCATATTGACTACTATCTCATTTAATTCTGAGGACAAGACTATGAGATAAGTCTATTGGAATGATTACGCACATTTTGTGGAAGAGAAAATTGCAGCTCATAGAGTTGAGATGACTTACCCATGGTGAAACAGCTGGTAAATTTCAGAGGTAAAGATGTTAGTTAAAAAGCATTTCTTAATCACTCACTGTATGACAGGCACTGTGCTAAGTGTTAGGGATACAAAGGAGGCAAAACCATGGTCCTTGCCCTCCAGAAGCTCACATCCCAAAAGGGAGATAAGCAAATAACCATGTAAGAACAAGCTGAATACTGTATTAATGGAAGGAAATCTCAGAGGCAAGAGTTTTCTTTCTTTTACTTTTTAATTAATAGAATAAAAGAAACATTTCCATAAAATAGCATTATGAAAAAAGATCATTGCCTATGAAACCACATATCTAATATGTATAAATTGCTATTCCTTTTGAATATACAATAAAGTTATTGTTTAAATTTATGTTCTTTTTTTCTTCTCTGTGCCCCCGGGATGGCTATCATTAGACAAACACATACATGTATGTAGACACACACACACATTCACACACATACACGTATATATGTAAAACGCACACTTCTTTTTATCAGTTTTCTCTGGATGCAATATTGCTATTACTATATACAATTTTCTCCTGGTGCTGCTCATTTCACTCTTCATTATTTTATGTCAGTCTTTCCAGGCTTTCCTAAGATCATGGAGATCATCACTTCTTATAGCATAGTAGTATCCCATCACAATCGTACACCACAACTTGCTCAGGCAGGGTTTTTATCCAGATCTTTCTGACTCCAGCTCCATCCCTTTCCCCACTGGGCTATGCTGCTCTCCATATGAGCCCCTTAGCCTTCCATTATATTTTCCAGAACCTACTGGCATGTGGACATAAGTGGGTGGGACAGCAAAGGGGAGAGTTGGCCAAGCATTTTCACAGGAGTATCTTCGGTTTGAAATCCCAACCTTACCATGTACTTGATGCTTTTCAAGAACCTCTTCCCCAGTAGCTTATGCTAGCTATACCAAAGGCCTTAAATCAGGTGAGGTTATCTCTGATCTTTTCTCCTGCAAGGATAGAGGCAGAATTAGGGACCTCCCTTTCTTCTCAGTCTCAGGATGAGCAATGGAAAGCAGATAAATGACTGAGTGACTCTAGCAATTGCTGTCTCTGGGTTTGTCCTATTTTAAGGAGACTTAGTAGTGTACTACATGGAAGTTAAAGCTGAAGTCTTAAATTAAGCAAAATCTTTATACAAACCTTGGAGTGCCGCTGCTCTTAAGAGACTATTTTCCCCAAGAAACAAATGGCTGCTCTGCAGTCACCATATAGAAAACATACAATTACACTCTGGCCATGGGGCTAAAACTCAAGTATACTGTTTCCTTGGCTGTGTTCCTTTGTTAATCTACCTCATTGTCAGGAGAAATAGAAGGAGCCTTTGACATGGAAGACAAATTGTAGTTTCTTTTTTTCTTATATTTAATTTATTTAATATATTTAGTTTCCAGCATTGATTTTCACAAGAGTTTGAATTACAAATTTTCTCCCCATTTATACTCTCCCGCCCACTCCAAGATGGCATATGTTCTGGTTGCCTCATTCCCCAGTCAGCCCTCTCATCTGTCACCCCATTCCCCTCCCATACCCCTTTCCCTTCTTCTCTTGTAGAGCAAGATAAATTTCTATGCCCTATTGCCTCTGTATCTAATTTCCTAGTTGCATGCAAAAACTATTTTTTGTTGTTTTTGAATGTCTGTTTTTAAAAGTTAGAGTTGCAAGTCCTCTCCCCTCTTCCCTCCCCACCCACCCTCCCTAAGAAGGCAAGCAATTCAACATAAGCCACATGTGTATCATTATGTAAAACCCTTCCACAATACTCATGTTGTGAAAGATTAACTATGTTTTGCTCCTTTCTAACCTATCCCCCTTTATTGAATTTTCTCCCTTGACCCTGTCCCTTTTCAAAAGTGTTTCTTTTTGATTACTTCCTCCCCCATCTGCCCTCCCTTGTATCGTCCCCCCTTTTTATATTCTTCCTCCTTCTTTTCTGTGGGCTAAGATACCCAATTGAGTGTGTATGGTATTCCCTTTGCAAGTCAAGTCCAAAGAGAGAAAGATTTACTCATACTTTCTCACCTGCCCCCTCTTCCCTCCTTAGAGAACCACTTTTTCTTGCCACTTTTATGTGAGATAATTTACACATTCTATCTCTCCCTTTCTCCCTCTCTCAATATATTCCTCTCTCATCTCTTAATTTAATTTAATTTAATTTTTTAGGTATCATCCCTTCATATTCAACTCACCTGGTGCCCTTTGCCTACAAATATATATATATATATATATATATATATACATATATATATACATATATATACATATATATGTATAGTATATATGTATATATATACACACACATAAATATGTATATATAATGTATATATACACATACATACATATACATGCATGTATGTATGTTATAAATACATATATGTGTGTATACATATACATTTATATGTATATGTATAAGTTTATGTATATTCCCTTCAGCTACCCTAATACTGAGGTCTCATGAATTATATAGATCATCTTTCCATGTAGAAATGTAAACAAAGCAGTTCAACTTTAGTAAGTCCTTTATGATTTCTCTTTCTTGTTTACCTTTTCATGCTTCTGTTGATTCTTGTGTTTGGAAGTCAAATTCTCTATTCAGCTCTAGTCTTTTCACTGTTAAAGCTTGTAAGTGTTCTATTTTATTGAAAATTCATATTTTTCCTCGGAGCATGACACTCAGTTTTGCTGGGTAGGTGATTCTTCGTTTCAGTCATACCTCCATTGACCTCCAGAATATCATATTCCAAGCCCTTCAATCCCTTACTGTAGAAGCTGCTAGATCTTGTGTTATCCTGATTGTTTTCCCGCAATTCTCAAATTATTTCTTTCTGGCTGCTTACAGTATTTTGTCCTTGATCTGGGAGCTTTGGAATTTGGTGGCAATACTCCTAGGAATTTTCTTTTTGGGATCTTTTTCAGGAGACAATCGGTGGATTCTTTCAATGTCTATTTTGCCCTCTGGTTCTAGAATACCAGGGCAGTTCTCCTTGATAAAGTCTTGAAAGATGATATCTAGACTCTTTTTTTGATCATGGTTTTCAGGTAGTCCAATAATTTTTAAATTATCTCTCCTGATTCTATTTTCCAGGTAGGTAGTTTTTCCAATGAGATACTTCACATCATCTTCCGTTTTTCTTTCCTTTGGTTCTTTTTTATACTATCTTGCTTTCTCATGATGTCACTAGCTTTCACTTGCTCCAATCTAATTTTTAAGGTAGTATTTTCTTATGTGGTCTTTTGGACCTCCTTTTCTATTTGGCTAATTTTGTCTTTCAAGGCATTCTTCTCCTCATTGGCTTTTTGGAGCTCTTTTTTTCATTTGGTTTAGTCTATTCTTTAAGGTATTATTTTTTCAGTATTTTGGGTCCCTTTGGTAAGTCGTTGACTACTTTTTCATTGTTTTCTTGCGTCAGTCTCATTTTTTGTCCCAATTCTTCCTCTATTTCTCTTACTTGCTTTTCCAAATCCTTTTTGAGCTCTTCCAGGGACTGAGACCAATTCATATTTTTCTTGAAGGCTTTTGATGTAGTTTCTTTGACTTTGTTGACTTCTTCCGGTTGTATGTTTTGGTCTTCTTTGTCACCAGAAATGGTATCTTGAGTTTGAGTTTGGGTCTGAGTTTGAGTCTGAGTTTGTTTTCACTGCCTGTCCATGTTCCCAGACAACTATTTGACCCTTGAGCTTTTTGTTGGGATATGACTGCTTGTAGATTACAGAGTACTTTGTCCCAAACTTGACAGGCTATGCTATTGTTTTCAGAGCTATTTCTACACATGAAGCTCTGCCACACCAGTGCTCCTCCTCCCCTAAGAGCTGCCAATCTGGACTGCAACTCAGATCTAAGCAGGTTATGCACTCTTGCTCTGATCCTCCACTTAATTCCTCCCACCAGGTGGACCTGGGGCCAGGAGCAACTACTGCTGGAGCTCTGTAGGCAGCCTCAGAGCTCTATTCACTATGTCCCTGAAGTTTTTCTCACTAAAATTCTCTGGTGTCTTTGGTGTTTGTGTGTTGAGAAGTCTGGTTACTGCCACAGCTCACTGATTCAGGGTGCTATGGCCTGTTCTGCCAAACTCCCACTCTGGTTGTTTGAGACATGTCCCACACTGGGCTCTGCTCCCAGCATGGTGAGATAGACCTTACCCTGCAACTATCCAAGCTGTCCTAGGCTGGAGCCCTTCTTTCATCTGACATTTCATAGGTTCTGCAGTTCTAGAATTTGTTCAGAGCAATTTTATAGGTCTTTGGAGAGTCCTGGGAAAGAGCTGTAGGCAAGCCCCTGCTTTCCAGCCACCATCTTGGCTCTGCCCCCTTGTTCTGCACTTTTTTCAGTAGGCACCAAATGCACGCAAATAAAATTGTATTGACAGAAACCATCAATGACACGGATAAAGGTGTCAGGCTTATCACATATTCATACGACTCATATCTGAGAAAGCTAGTTAACAGAGTACTGTTTTATTTCATGCATTGCAATCTATGTTCATGATGGCATATGAGCGCTCAGACAGACAAAGCAAAAGGTACAAGTTTGATATGTCCCAATAGGGAAACAGGTATCTGGAAGCAGTGATATCACTGTACGCCAGGCCAAGACCAAAGGTCCAGACTGAAAGCTTTTTGGTTTTGTTTGGTTTTTTTTTTTGAGTGGGGAGAGGTTGGAGAAAATCAGTCTAAGTGACTTGTCCAAGTTCATAGAGCTAGGAAGGGCACGAGGTGTTTGGATTTTTACTCAGGTCATCTCATCCTGAGTCCAGGGATGCTGCTCTACCCACTGTTGACATAAGTGCCCCTGCAGGGGAAATTCTTGAGAAGGATAGAGAGAGGGAGTCATGGAATCCAAGTCAGAGTGCTCTCAGAGGTCACGAAATATAATCCATTCCTGAGAAGGAATACTCTCAGTAACACACCCAATAAACAGACAGCCCACCTGGAGACCTACAGTGAAGCATTATTCAAGATAGGCTGCCAGTTGTGAAGTGATACACTTGTTAGGAAACCTATTCCCTTCTTTAAGCCAAAATGTGCCTGTGAACATCTCAGCCATTCCCCCAGTTCTGCCTTCTAAGGGCCAGCAGAATGGGCCTAATATCTCTTCCATGAGAATATCATCATATACTTCACCCAGCCACACTAAAATTTTCATTCGCCAAGATAAATGTACTCATTCCTTATTGTTCCATATATGGAGTCATCTCCAGTAAATCTAACCTTTCCATGATGCAGCTGTCAATGTTCTTCCTAAAATGTGACAACAAGGACTGAAGAAAATACTCAGGAGTACTTTGAAAGGAGGATGCCAGATGTTGCAGTGGATAAATCACTGGGCCTGGAGTCGGGAAGATCTGAGTTCCAAGCCAGCCTTACACATTAACTAGCCATGTAACCCTGTCCAATTCACCTAGCCTCTATTTGTCTTAGCTTCTCTTCTGTAAAATTAGAACACATTGAAGAAGGAAATGGTGAATTACTTCTGCATTTTGACAAAAAAAACAAACAAAAAACTCTCACAAATAATGACCAGAGGGTTGTGTAGAATTAGAGGAAAATGAACAAATGAACAACAACAAAAACTCTGCAAAGCAATGATGACAGGAGTATCATCCCCTCCCTCATCTGGGAAAAATGATTTCTCAATGTGGTTGAATATGACATTACTATTTTTGCTTCCAAGTATACCATTGACTGATGTTATACTGGTAGCCCACTAATACTCAAGTACTTTTATAAAGGAACCATAGCTACTTTATGATAACTTAGAACCAATTGCTTTGAGTTCCTCTTATTTCCCCAAACTCAATTCACAAATAGATGCTGTGTAGTGTCAAAGGGTGGAAAGAACCACCAATGACCTACTACAGAGTTGGGCCCTAGTTACTTCCTCTCTGAAACCTATGAAAGGTTTCAACTTAAAGTCCTACTGTAACTCCTTTCAAAGTCCCTCTCTCCCCAATGAGTCATCTGGGCTCACATCCTTAATAATGACATTCAAAAATGTTTTTCTGCTCTCTCTCTCTCTCTCTCTCTCACTTCTTACCCTTGAAAAGAGTTTTTTTTTTCTCTAAAAAATCAACTTACTTGCTGACATCATAACTTGTTCCTAAGTTTCTCCCAGTGTGGTCAACATGGGTCTCAGTCCTGGCCACCCTTTATTTCATGCCACAGAAAAAAATCAAAAAATGTTAATATAAAACAAAACCTTATAGAAACCCCTATTCAGACATGGAACACATAAAGAACCTATTAGATAGAATGGAATTAATCTTGAACTTTGTGAGTATTTATGTTGACCTCAAGATATAACACTAACATTACAATGAAGTATGCCTCTCCTACAGGATCAAAGGTCTTTCCAGGCCATTAGGACAATCCTGTTTTTTTATATTCTTCCCTAAAGGCTGCCATACTGCAGTGGTGTCATGGTGCCAAAGAAGTTATTACGTTTTAAGTTTGTGCACCCAGACTATAAACTTAATAAATGCTCCAAATCAGGACTTAATTTATTGTTTTGTTTATGATCTAGATTTCAGAAAATGACAGAGAATATAATAGGTTAAATTTCAAAATGTGTCATGTATACATTTAATGTTTCTGGAGAGTTGGTTCTTAAGTGTTTCCCAGTTCAGCTCTGCCTTAAGGGCTGTGGAATAATAAATGCCAATAACATCAAAGCTATATCTTCTGGACAACTTGGGGTTTTTTTTTCTCAAAGTAATGAACTGTTCAAAAATTATGTATCTGATCTTCTCTTCCTAGGAAAATCACTACAGTTGCTATCTTGAACTTAGGTGTGTGTGTGTGTGTGTGTGTGTGTGTGTGTGTGTGTGTGTGTGTGTGCGTCTAGGTGATGTTGTGGATAGAGGACTGGGCTTGAAATCAGGAGGACTCACCTTCATGAGTTCTAATAGAGTCTCAGTCACTTACTAGCTATATAGCCTTGGGCAAGTCTCTTAACCATGTTTGTCACAGTTCCACATCTGTGAAATGACCTGGAAAAGGAAATGGGAAACTTCTGCAGTGTCTTTCCAAAAAAATTAATGAATAAACCCAAGCCAAAAGGGGGTCACAAAGAGCCACACAAGAAGAAAGCAGCACACATGTATTATTCATTCCACTTAGCCATCTAATAAGAGAGGGAATACTATTTAGGCCCCTTAATCATAAGGGAAGTGAGATTGGGTCTTGAATCAGGCTATACAATATGACATTGTCCAAGACGATATAAATTCAGGTCTCTTCTAAATCAAGATCTATGACACTTACTACTACCAAATGTTTCTTTTAAAAAAATGATTACATTTCTGTATTCATAAGAAAAATAATCTGAATTGGAGGCTGAATCATAGGGTAAGGAAGGTATAGATAGGATTTTTCTATCTAAGGAAAAATATGATCCATTCGAAGTTATCATCTCCTCACAGCTTTTTGAAAAGCATTCTTGACCTCTTTATTCCTGAGACTATAGACCAGAGGGTTCAACATAGGGATGACCATGGCGTAGAACACTGACACCATTTTGTCTGTGTCCATTGAATGGTTTGAGCTGGGTTGCAAGTACATGAAGATGATTGTCCCATAGAATATACACACGGCTGTGAGATGGGAAGCACAGGTGGAGAATGCTTTCTGGCGGCCTTCAGCAGAATGGATCTTCAGGATGGTGATGAAGATGAACAAATAAGAAGTGAAGATGACCAGAAATGGGAACAAGGCAGTGAATGACCCTAAGATAAAGAATACTAACTCAATGAGGTGAGTATCAGAACAAGAGAGAACAAGGAGAGGGGCAATATCACAGAAAAAGTGATGTACAATGTTGGACCTACAAAAGGAAAGGATACACATGTTTCCTATGACTATGGAAGAGGCCAGAAAGCCACAGATGTAAGCACCACTGGTCAGATGTGCACATAGACTTGGTGTCATGGTAGTGGTGTAATGTAGGGGTTTACACACCGCTGCATAGCGGTCATAAGCCATGCAGGCTAAGAGGAAACTTTCTGTAGCAGCAAAGGCCCCAAAGAAGAACAACTGTGTAGCACATCCATTATACGAGATGACTTTGTCCCCGGTGAGGAGCCCTGCCATCACCTTCGGAGTAACAGCTGAGGAGTAGCCAAAATCCACCAGAGAGAGTTTACTGAGGAAAAAGTACATGGGAGTATGGAGGTGAGAATCCCAGGAGATAAGAGCTACCATGCCGAGATTCCCTACCAGGGTGATTAGGTAGATGAGGGTGAACATCATGAAGAGAGGAACCTGAAGCTCTGGAATGTCTGTTAATCCTATGAGGATGAACTCAATCACTTCAGATCTGTTCTCCATAGATGTCATTTGAGAAGGTTGTCATTCACCTGCAACTAAAGAGTAAGCATCAGAAAAAAAAACACTCTGCATGACGAATGAGTCTAAGACATGAAGCATGGTCAGAGATCTATCTTATGTGAGGCCTTGAAATAAGCAATTAAGGCACCAAGAACATCCAGGTAGTTGTCATAGCAGTTATTCTAGGTCCCCAAAAGTCATTCACCCATTTTCTAATAAAGAGAGAGAGTACCTCATGTATCACTTCTCACTTTGTTTAATCTACTACAAATTTAACCATCCTAAAAGTCTCATTTCCCACTTCATGAAAGGGAAGTGACTTATTCTCTAGGAAAAATCAATATGAAAGGAGGTAGCTGTTGGTCACAACTGTAGAAGTAGTTCATTTCTTAGGAATATGCTTCACTCTGATGAAAAAGAGAGAAAGAAGAAAACAGGAGAAGAGGGAGAGACTCAATAAAATGAAAGTTAAAAATTGAGAGAAGGGAGGAGAGGATCAAAGAAGGTTGGCCAAGAATTCACTGGGATCTTGTGTAGTCCTGGAATTTTTGTAGCTTTAAGAGTTATGCAATAGACTAAAGTCAAAAGTTCCTGAATAGGAACAATTGCCAATGAATACCAATTACATAATTGTGGAACCATCCTTCCAAAAGACGACAAATAGGTTACTTAACTATAAATGTTTGATTTCTATTTTTCTTCCTTCATAAAGCCTGTCCATTTTTAAATTCTGCACCACTGCCACAGTGGAAACAGCAGGAAGCCACAAACAGGGATATATTGCCATTTCATGAATTAAATGTTTTTTTGGTACCACAGAAATCACGAATTTTGGTGTTAGTCTATTTCAAGTTGGAGCCAAAATCTCACCTATGGGAAGCCTTTCTTAATCCATTGATCTCAATTTCAGTGCATTCCCTCTTTTGATCATCTCTAAATTATTCTAGATACAGCTTGTTTGTAAATTGATATTTCCATGTTGATGGTATAGAGTTTCTGGACTCCTTGATGGCAGGGACTGTATTTTACCTTTCTTTGTATTCTCTCTGCTTAGCCTGGTACTGGACACATAATAGGCACGATAAGTGTTTATTGCCTCACCAATTGGCCAGTGCTCACTTTCAATGTCTGAACTAAACTAAGTTGACCTTTAGGCATCAAACAACTATGTAGTAGTCCATTCCCAGGCACCACTTTAAGCCTTTATATCTTAGAAGGAATTGCCACAGTTGTGCATCACTCAATCTTAGAGTTCTTAGTTTCCTCTCTACTACCATAAGTTATTAGAAGTTTTTGTAGAAGTCATTAGTAGACTGTCACATGCTAGTTATAACAATTTGTACCTTTAAATATATATATATATACATAATATATATATACTGTACATCCTTATCTCTATCTATTCATCTATCTATCTATCTATCTATCTATCTATCTATCTATCTACCTGTATCTCTCTATCTATCTACATACACACATGCAGAGAGAATCTCAAGTCAGCATGGTTCCTCAGAAGCCATCTACTTCAACTCACATGTGACCAGTAGTTACCTATACAAAAGCCTGTTAAAGGGCATGAAAGAGTAGAAAAGGAGAAAAGCTGGTTAAAGAGGAAGAATGAAAGAAAGTGACATATAGATCTAGTAGCATATTGGGGTCCCCAAGGAATTATACCTTACATGCAAGATGAATTAGAATCTCTAATACATGAAAACAAATCTGGCTGCCAAAGGACCATTTAGATTTTAGGGATGGGACCCACAACTGGAATATGGTTCTCAAAAGGTTTTTCCCTTACTCGAGTAAAACAGGACGAGTTACAGTAGGCTACTATATTTTTTTTTAACCAGAGAAAATATACTCATATAAAAAACCCAGGAGCCACAGTGGGAAAACATGGTTGAAAGCATTTATATTATTATCAGTATATCACTGATGGGAGTCTTCAATTATGTGGGCATCTGTCAGAATGTTCTCTCTCATTCTGTCTCTCTGTCTCTCAATGCCTTTCTCTCTCTCTTCCCTCCTCTCTTCTCTCTCTGTCTCTCTGTCTCTCTCTCTCTCTCTCTCTCTCTCTCTCTCTCTCTCTCTCTCTGTCTCTCTCTCTCTTTCTCTCTGGCTCTTTTCCCTTTCTCTTTGCTTGCTTCTTCCTGTGTGTCTCTATCTACATATCTATCTAGATAGCTCTCTCCTCAAAGAACAGATACTGATTTCTTGAAGAAAATAATATTTTGACCCATCAAAAGTGTGAAATGAATGACCAAATATGAGAAAATTCTATCCTCCATTGATTCTCATAAATCATTAGTAATTATTAGGTAGAATTAAAATAAGTGGGAATGTTACAAGAGTAGGGGGAAAGTAAATAAGTCCTCCTAAATTTTGACATAAAGAAAGGAAAACTAGCAACTGTCACACTTGCACTTTAGACTTGGAAAGAGTCAATTCCAGGCAATTTTGAGGAAGGATAAAGGATAATTGTGTAAGGAATTTAAACTTAAAGGGAAATAAAACATCTCAAGAATGAAATCTTAAAGATACAAGAAGAAAAATTGACAAGTAGGTAAACTTAGGAGAAATAAATTTGCAGAAAAGAAATAAACAAGATAGGTAACCAAAGATGAATGCAAAAGCACATCTTATTATATTATATAATAATAGAGTCAGAGGCGTGCCAGGACACAGTTTGAACTGAGGGAAGCCTGGAAAGCTAAAGACTACAAAAAGGTCATTATTTTATTGAAAAATTGGCCATTTGGGGAAAGAAAGGATAGTAAAATGAGGAATGGGTTGATTATCAAGGCTGTTGAGACAAAGACAAAGAATGCAAGCCTAGGCAGAGCTGCTCAGTTTGGATTTTGTTTCTACTTCTCTGCCAAAGAGAATGATCTTTGGATTGAGAAGAACAGAACAACTAAGAGTTGATGCCAAACTTAATAAGAACTAGAAACTATTTTAGTGGAGAGAAGCATTTATATGCACCTATTGTATGCCTAGCACCGTGGTACACTTCATGAATATTATCTAATTGTTTTTCATCTCAACTCTGTGAAGTAGGTATTGTTATCCCCATTTTAAAACTAAAGAAACAGAGGTAAACAGGGGATGAGTCATTTTCCCAGGGTCATACCTTACGTTTCTGTGGTTGGATTTGATCTCTGGACTTCCTGACTCCAGTCTCAGTGCTCTTTCCATTTTACTAGAGTTGCCTCTATAAAGTTTGCAAAGTACTTTAAATCATTTGGATCATTCGATCCCCACAATAACCTTGTGAAATATACAGCTAACAAAAAATACTATTTGACCTTACATTGCATAAAGAGAAGCAGTTTCCAGGCATAGAGAGGTGAAGTCCACTCTAGTCTACACTTGGAGCAGCTAGTTCAGTTGGGGGTCCCATACATTAGGAAGGACATTGATAGACTAGAGATTCTCCAGAGAAGTTCAGCCAGGATTGAGGGCTTTGAAATCTTCTCATGTCTGAATTGGTGGGAGGAACTGAGGGTTTTGGTGTAGTAAAGAAAAAAGATGAATACCAAGGATGGGGTTGGGATTAGATATGTTCAAGTATCTGGGTGACTGACATATGGATGTAGAATTTGGTTAGTTTTATTTCCATAAAAAGGGAAGAACCAGAAGGAAGTTTTAGAAGGTGAGAAGAAACAAACTTCAGTTTCATGGAAAGAAGATTCCAAAAACTCTGCTATTCAGAAGTGGAAGGGATTGTCTTCACATGTGCTGGATTTCCCCTCACTTAAAGTCTTGAAAGAAGAGCTAGTTGATCTCTTGTTCAACCTAGACACACACAGATACAGATATAGACATACACACACAGAGAGATACACACACACATATCAGAAATGTGGCAACAGAGACAGAAAAGGTTTTTTTTTTCATATTTTATGGAAAAAATTGACTCCTAGCTCTTCTTATTTTCACTCTGACCATGGACAAGTCACCTCATCTGAGAGCCTCAGTTCACTCATAAGTCAAAAAAGGATGATAAAAGTAATAGCACCTACATCATAGTACTGTTCTGAGTACAGAATGAGATAATTTTTTAAAGTGCTTTGAAAACCTTAAAGCTCTGTAAAATAATTATTTACTGTTATTTCCATTTACACCACTAATACTCTTTGTTTTATCTTTTGGAAATCCCTTAATATCTTTTACTCCTAGGATATCACAGATCTCAGTTTGCTCATTGATAAAGAAAAAAAAATAGTAGACTAGATGACCTCTGAGATCCTTTCCATCTTTGTATCAGTGATATTATGACACTTTTAACCTGTATTAATTTTGAAGATATCCATTTGTCTTCATAACACCACAGTGAAAGAAGTTTTATTCTAACATGGTTAATGTGAAACTGAGAGGGAAAGACAGAGTATATAAATAAAATTTTATCTCAGAGTTTTAGAGTTGGGAAAATCTATTTTTACAACTAATGGCAATGAAGGATTTTCCTTTAACGTAATAGGACCTATATTAATTAGAAAACAACCAACTTAGAGGCAAGATGTATAATACTGGATGTCTCATACATGGCACTTGTGCCATTTTTTGTAATCAATACATTTTGACATAGACAATATATTTAGACATAGTATATGACTCTCCTTTTCACAAATGTACTCAAGGTAGAGCCCTCCTGACTTCCCATGTTTAGAGAGAGAGCCCTTCTTGGTCACCAGTACTGACAAAGTGATTTCTTTTTTACTCTGGAATGCCAAGATGTTGGTCAATACCACTCTCTTTGAAAGATTATTGATTTGGAATGTGAAGACTAGGTTTCTAATATTGCTTTGACACTCACTAAATTCTGGGATTTTATGGAAGTTAATGAATACTTTTACATGTCTGTTCATTGGAAAGTGGGAAAAGTTAATTCTTAGGGCATGGAGTTCACACAATGGTTGTAAGAAAAGTGTCAAGAATCAAATGTTATAGACATGAGACTTAACATTACCACTACAAGTTATTGGGCTTTTCTATGATAGTGGACAAGCAGGTGCTCTGAGAAACAAACGGTGTAGAGAAAAGAGAATAGAGCTGCTACAACATTACAAAGTACTAGTGTGACAATGTGGTGTAGTAGAGAGGGCTTTGATCTTTGAGTCAAGAAGATGCAGATTTAAATCTCACTTCACACACTTAATGATTTTATACATCTGGACAAAATCATGTAAGTCAATCAGCTTCGGGTTACTTACCTGGAAAAGGGGATGGACATGAAAATGATTGTATTTATTTCAAACAGTGGTTGGGAGATTCAGATGAGAAAATTGAATCTCTTTCCTAATGTTATATAAATGTGAGCTAATATTATTTAGGACAAAGAATCTATCTCACTTAAATTTTCTTAACTAACCCCTCCCTAATTTTTTTTTCATGCAGTGCCTTTCAAAAAGTATACCCCTAATAAAA
The DNA here is from genome assembly GCA_028646595.1 of Phalanger gymnotis. Taxonomy (NCBI): domain Eukaryota; kingdom Metazoa; phylum Chordata; class Mammalia; order Diprotodontia; family Phalangeridae; genus Phalanger; species Phalanger gymnotis. The sequence continues at coordinate 450,295,013 of CM053623.1, read as the reverse complement.
TTATTAAGTTAAATATGCACTTGGACTACACAATCAGCCATACCTCGGATGGCTCCTTCACTTACTGAAGGATGGTGAGCTTGATAAGCTGCAAGTAGTGAATGATAACAGATGTTTATAGAGTCTTTGGATGTTTGAGCACAATTTCAATACATTATCTCATTTGATCCCTAATTTGAGCCCTATGAAATAAGTATAGTGTGCACAAGTATAATTATGCACAGTTGATGGATAAGGAAATGGAATTAAAGAGACTTACCCATGGGAAAGTGAGTCATTGTCTGAGATGCATAAGGTTTTCATGAAGGTCTTCCTGCTTCCATGTCCAGTAGTGTTTCCACTATACCATTTTGGTAACTATACTGGACTGCAGTCTTGAGATTGGATATTCTAGAACCTAGGTGGCTTGATGTGGGAAAAGGTGGCCAAGACTCCAAAAATGAGAGTTAACTAAGAACTTTATATTCAAAATTTGGCCTTAAAGTCTCCATCCTAGGAAGCATAGAATTCTATTGGGGAAATTCTTCACTAGTCACTGGGCTGATTTCCAAGTTTCCTAGTGACAAAGAGGTCATTTTTGGCCATTGCCGTGGCATGTATGGCAGTAGAGTTAGGAATGTTCACCCCAACCCTCCATTAAGCTAAGACTCCACAAACAGAAGAAGAATGAGATGAATAAATTAATGACACAGGGAATTTGATCCACAAACAGGTACCAGATCACTGAGCCCTATAATGGAATGTTTAAATACCAGGAGCAGAAATCAGGGATGAAGCATTGACTTTATGCAGACCTGGATGTCCTGCATCTCTTGGGAAATGGTGTTCATTTGGAGTTACTTGGCAGCTATGCTGCTAACTCATGAACAGAACAAGCCATTAAGTTCTGCTCTACCCATTGGGAAAAGCTATTTTATCATGGATACTTTGTCATTCTTAGCTTGTTGTTGGCAAAATGATGTAGAAAGGGGCCTAGAGAAGGCCATTGTGAAAGCTAGATTCTAGTCTTTCCCTCTACCACCTCCTAGCTATGTGATACTGGTCAAGTCACTGAACATCTCCAAGTCTCAGTTTATTCATCTTTTAAATGGGTTTAATTATCTCAGATGTGAATACTAACACAAGGTTTCGGTGAATATCAAATATGATACTAAACCTGAAAGGGAGACAGAGTATTGAAAAGATCTCCATGATGTGAGGGAGTGAAAATATCACTGAGGTTGGTATTAAAAGATTTGTTATGGAATTGATGGTCATTTAGAAACTTTAGGCAAGTCACTTATCCTGGAACCTTGATTTCCTCATTTGTAACATATAAATAAGTATAGTTACATGTTCTATCTCTCAGCACTATTGTGAGGAAAGTTCTTATTATCCTGAATATTATTGCTATTCTTTTAAAAAATATACTCAGAGATCTCAATTTCCCTCCCTAAATTCCATCTGGTACTGTCTCACTCTGCTTCGTAGTTCTGGTCCATGAGAACGCATGCCCTTATGATTCTACCTCAGTCATACTTGATGGGCATACTATAGTAATCATACTTCAAAGTTTAAATAGAGCCTTTAACAAGCTTCCTCCTGGTATTCTTGAGGACAAGATGCAAAGACAGAAAAGAAGACAGCATAGCAGATTCAGAATTTTTTGAATATTTGTACTCAAGAATGATTCATTTAATGGCTCATTGTTAACTTGGAAGGTGATCTATCCTGAGCCCTTGTCTCCTAGTGTTTCCCCAGATTGCAAAATCAAATATTATTTACATTTAATTTATACATTTATGTTTAATTATATATATACATGTATGCATTTGTATGTATATGTGTGTGTATATATATGTATATGTATGTATATATATATATACAGATGTTTATTTTCATCCAATAAAATTTGGTTTCTCATGGACACACTTTTTGTCATGATATACTCAGAACTTTCATTAGGCCATAATTAACATAGTGTAATAAATTATTGTGAATTTCTGATTTGTCACTTACTTTTACAAATCAGTATTGGCATCCTTATCAAATTCAGATGGAAAAAAATCCAGGAGGGACAACTAATACACTGATTGATCAAGTCAAGATTCAAAAACATCACAGCAAGCCAGAATTTTCAATTCAATCTAACGAGATGAAATTTTGAAAGGAAACGTGCAAAATTCTATACTTCAATTATTTGTTGTCCAATGCATTCCCTCCCAGAAACTGCATGTTCTAAACTTACATGTGTACAGATTACTAAAATTTTATTCATCTCTTTAACTTCTTTCTTGTTTATTTTGAGGTTAGATTTATCAAGTTCAGAGAGGGGAAAGTTGAGGCCCTCAACTAATATGGTTTTGCTGTCTATTTCTTCATGTAACTCCCTTAACTTCTCCTCAAAGAATTTGCGTGCTGTACCACTTGGTGCATATATATTAAATAATGATATTGCTTCATTGTTTTTGGTTCCTTAGCAGGATATAGTGTAATTCCTTATCTCTTTTAATTAAATATATCTTTGCTTTTGCTTGCCTGAGATTAGGATTGCTACTCCTGCTTTTTTTTTTTTACTTTAGCTAAGGCACAATATATTCTACTCCAGCCTTTTACTTTTACCCTGTGTTTCTCCCGTTTCAAATGTGTTTCTTATAAACAACATGTTGTAAGATTAGGGTTTTTAATCCATTCTGCTATCTGCCTCCGTTTTATGGGAGTGTTCATCCCATTCACAATCAGTTATGTTTAGAAGTGGTGTCTTTTTCTCCATCCTATCCCCCCCTCCCATTTGTGCTTTTATTTCTCCCTTCTCCTTTCCACTCCTCAAAACAGTTTTGCTTTTGTCCACCACCTTCATCAATTTACCCTCCCTCATGATTCCCTTCCCTTATCTTACCATTTTCCCTTTGCTACTTCTTCCCTCCCTTCTGACCACCACCCCTTTTGTTTCCCCTTTCCCTTCTACTGTCTGTAGGACAAATTTAATTTCTATACTGATCAGAGTACGTTGTTCCCTCTTTGAAATAAAATACTATGAGAATAAAGATCAAATACTGTTCTTCTCCCTCCCTTCCTTCCCTCTACTATAATTTATATTTGTGCCTCTTCATGTGATGTAGTTTAGCCTTTTCTACTACCTCCTTACCTCTTATCCCAGAAATATGCCTTTGCACCCCATAATTATGTTTTTAGCATCACATCAGTTACTTTATACTGACACAAGGTACAGTATGTTCACTTGTGGCTGATCAGAGCAATATGATCTCAGCAATCTATCAGATCAGATCAGATCAGAGCAATCTATCTCATAATCCATATGAAATTTTTGGAATGCAGATGTCTCTATACTTGAACATCTCACTTTTCTTTTGAGCTACTGAAATGCTGCTTCACTCACATAGTAGTGTTCCTTCTTTGATGCAGCCATGTCATGACATTTTGTCATTTGCCAATGTCTCCCATGCCATGCAATACACTTTCAAAGTGTCCTTGTATTATTTCTTCTGACTTCCATGTGAGCACTTGCCATGTGCCAATTCTCCATAAAGTAGTCTTTTAGGCAAACAAATGTTTGGCCAGCCCAGTGGAGTTGCACTCTCCAGTAGAAACTTGAATGCTTGGCAGTTTAGCCTGAGAAAACACCTCAGTGTCTGGTACCTTGTCTTGCCAGATGATCTTCAGAACCTTCCTAAGACAATTCAAATGGAAGCAACTCAATTCCTGGAATGGTACTTGTATGACAGGCATACACCAATAAGGTCAACACAATACCTCTGTGGACTATCGATTTGGCAGGTAATATAATATCTCTTTTATCTAACACTTTCTTTTAGAGTTTTCCAAACACTAAGCTAGCTCTGGCAAAGTGTGTATTGCCCCCATCATTTACATGTGTATGCCTAGAAAGTATACTGCAAAGGTAAGTAAACCTATCCACAGTAATCAGTACTTCTCCATTTTCTGTAACCAATGTTTTCACATGTGGATGATGTGGTGCTGGCTGGTGAAAAACCTGGGTTTTCTTGCTGTTAATTGTTAGGCCAAAATTAGAACAGAAGTTTGATCCATACTTTGTTACATCACAACTTCACAACCCTCAATGGGTACACAATCATGTGAAAACAAAAATTCATGCAGCAACCTCCCTCCACTTTAGTCTTGGCGTGGAGCTTTTTCAAGTTAAATAATTTGCAGTCAGTGCAGTAGCTAACTTCGCTGACCTTTTTGTCTTCATTGAAGGTGTCAGACAATGTTGCTGAAAATGTCATTCTTAATTACATCCAAGGAAGCACACACAAGTGAATCCTTGCTTCACTCCATTGGAGACTAGGAAAGCAAAGGAGAATCATGCATTATATAGAACCTGTACAAGTGTGCCATCATGAAATTGACACAGGATGTTGATGAACTTCTTGAGGCAACCAAATTTTGACAAAATTTTCCATAAGCCCTCATGCTTAACAGTATTAAAGTCCATGATCAGATCACTGAACGTTTTATACAGACCCCAGTTCTGCTCCTGGCCTTTCCCGTGGAGTCGTAGGTCAGCAAACACCATATTGACTATTATTTAATTCTGAGGACAAGACTATGAGATAAGTCCAATGGAATGATTATGCATATTATGTGGAGAAGAAAATTGCAGCTCAGAAAGTTGAGATGGCTTACCCATGGTGAAACAACAGGTAAATTTCAGAGGTAAAGATGTTAGTCAAAATGCATTTCTTAATCATTCTCTGTATGACAGGCACTGTGCTAAGTGTTAGGGATACAAAAGTGGCAAAACCAAGGTCCCTGTCCTCCAGAAGCTCACATTCCAAAAGGGAGATAAGCAAATAACCATGTAAGAACAAACTGAATACTGTATTAATGGAAGAAAATCTCAGAGGCAAGAGTTTTTTTTTCTTTTACTTTTTAATTAATGGAATAAAACAAGCATTTCTATAAAATAGCATAATGAAAAAAAGTCATTACCTATGAAACTACATATCTAATATGTATAAATTGCTATTTCTTTTGAATATACAACAAAGTTATTGTTTAAATTTATGTTCTCTTTTTTTCTTCTCTGCCACCCCTAGGGATGGCTATCATTAGACACATACATGTATGTAGACACACACACACATTCACACACATACACACATATATGTAAATTTTTTTCTATTCTTTTTACCAATTTTCTCTGGATGCAATATTATTATTGCTATATACAATTTTCTCTTGGTTTTGCTCATTTCACTCCTCATTATTTTATGTCAGTCTTTCCAGGCTTTCCTAAGATCATGGAACTCATCATTTCTTATAGCATAGTAGTATTCCATCACAATCATACACCACAACTTCTTCAGGCAAGGTTTTTATCCAGATTTTTCAGACTCCAGGTCCATCGCTTTTCCCACTTGGCTATGCTGCTCTCTACACGAGCTCCTTAGCCTTCCATTATATTTCCCAGAATGTACCTGGCATGTGGACATAAATGGATGAGACAGCAAAGGGGAGAGTTGGCCAAGCACCATCTCATGAGTGTCTTGGTTTTGAAGTCCCACCCTTACTATATACCTGATGCTTTTCAAGAACCTTTTCCCCAGTCCCTACTGCTAGCTATTCCAAAGGCCTTAAATCAGGAGAGGTTATCCATGGTCATTTCTCCTGCAAGGATAGAGGCAGAATTAGGGACCTTCCTTCCTGCTTAGTCTCAGGATGAGCAATGGAAAACAGATGAATGAATGAGTGACTCTTGGGATTACTGTCTCTGGGTTTGTCCCATGTTAATGAGCCTTAGTAGTGAACTACATGGAAATCAATCCCTCAAGTCTTAAGTTTAGCAAGATCCTTATACAAACCTTGGAATACAGCTGCTCTTAAGAAACTATTTTCCCTAAGAAACAAAATGGCTGCTCTGTATTCACCATATAGAAAACATAACATTGCACTCTGCTCTGGCCACGGGAACCAAACCTGAGTCCTCCAGGAGACCATTTTCTTGGCTGTGTTCCTCTGTTTATCCACCTCATTGTTGGGAGGAATAGAAAGAGTCCTTGACATGAAAGCCAAGGAATAGTTTCTAATCATGGCATTTCTTCATTGGGAGGCCTCAGGAAAGACACCGAGCTTTTCAAAGTTTTCATCTATTCTTCTGTAAAATAAGGATAAAAATCTCAGCTCTGTATATCTTGAAGGAATGTTGTAAAGGTCAATGTATCATTGGGCATGAAAGATGGAAATTGCTGTAGGCATAAGATTACTGGATTTCAGATAGAAATGCAGGTTTAAAATCTGTGTTCTGCCCTTTTTTAGGAGGCAAGAAATGTACATTAATAAAATTGAATTGAAGGAAGCCATCAATGACATGGATAAAGGTGCCAGATTTACCACATTTTCACATGATTTATATCTGTGAAAGCTAGTTAACATTAGAGTAGTGTTTTATTTCATGCTTTGAAATCCATGTTAATGATGGCATGTGAGCATTTAGACAGACAAAGCAAAAGGTACAAGTTTGATATGTCACAATAGAGTAACAGGTATCTGGAAGCGGTGATATCATTGAACACCAGGTGAATACCAAATGTACAGAGGGAAAATTTGTTCATTTGTTTGTTTGGGGGAGGGTAGGAAGTTGAAGAAAATCAGGGTTAAGTGACTTGTCCAGGATCACAAAGCTAGTAAGTGCATGAGGTGGTTGGATTTTAATTCAGATCTTTCTGAGACCAGGAATGGTGCTCTATCCACTGTACCACCTAATGGCCCCTGCAGGAAGAATTCCTGAGAGGGATAAAGGGAGGGAATCACAGAATCAGAGTTAGAGGGCTCTCAGAAGTCATCAAATCTAATACATTCCTGAGAAGGAATATTCTCAGTAACACACCCAATAAATGGACAACCCATTTGAAGACCTACAGTGAAGCGTTATTCAAGATAGGTTGCCAGTTGTGAAGTACTCCATTTGTTAGGAAACCTTTTCCCTGGTCTAAGCCAACATGTGCCTGTGAACATTCCAGCCATTCCCCTAGTTCTGCCTTCTAGGGGCCAGCAGAATGGGCCTAATATCTCTTCCATGAGAAACATCTTCATATACTTCACCCATCCACAATGAAACGTTCATTCACTATTCACCTAGATAAATGTACTCACTCCTTATTTGTTCCTTATGTGGAATCATCTCCAGCAAATCTCACCTTTGCATGATGCAGCTATCAATGTCCTTACTAAATTGTGATAACCAGTATTGAAGAAAATACTCAGGAGTACTTTCAAAAGAGGAAGCCAGGTGCTTCAGTGGATAAAGAACTGGACCTGGAGTCAAGAAGATCTGAGTTCCAAGCCAGCCTTACACATTTACTAGCTATGTAACTCTGTCCAATTCACTTAGACTCTATTTGCCTTAGCTTCTCTTTTGTAAAATGGGAACACATCGAAGAAGAAAAAGGCACTTTGCCAAAAAAAACCCTTGCAAACAATAACCATAGGGTCGCATAGAGTTGAACATAACTGAATGTCTGAATAAAAACAAAAGCTCTGCAAAGGGCAGAGAGCAGCAGTACAATAACCTCCCTCATCTGGGAAAAATGGTTTCTTAATATGGTTGTATATGGCGTTACCATTTTTGCTTCCAAGTATACCATTGACCAATATTATACTGGTAGCCCACTAATACTCATGTACTTTTACAGATGAACCATAGCTTCTTTATAGTGACTTAGTGCCAATTGATTTGAGCCCCCCTCCCTTCCTAATTCAATTCATAAATAGAGACTGGGTAGTGTCAAAAGTTGGGAAGAACCCACCAAAAACCTACTACACAGTTGGGCTTCAGTTACTTCCTCTCTGAAACCTATAATAGCTTTCCACTTGAAGTCCAACTGTAACTCCTTTCAAAGTCCCTGTCTCCCCACTGAGATTTATGGGTTCACATAGATGCTATTTAATCCTGAATAATGGCTTACAAAAATGATTTTCTGCTCTCTCTCTCTCTCTCTCTCTCTCTCTCTCTCTCTCTCTCTCTCTCTCTCTCTCTCTCTCTCTCCCAGCTTATTATCCCTGAATACAATTATTCCTGAAAAATCAACTTACATGCTAACACTAAGTTGCTCCCTAAGCTTCTCCCAGTGTGGTCAAGATGGGTCTCACGTCTTATAAAATGATTCAGGTTGCTAAATCCTGGCCAGCTTTTATTTCATCCCACGGAAAAATTTAAAAAAATGTTAATACAAAACAAAACCTTATAGAAAAGCCTATTCAGACACAGAATAGATAAGGAACCTCTAAGCTTAAATGGAATTAATATTCAAGTTGGCCTCAGGATATTACACTGACCATACAATGAAATATGCCTCTCCCATAGGATATAAAGGTTTTCTGGGCTATTAGGACCATCCTGTGGTTTAAATTCCTTCCTAAATGCAGCCATACTGCAGTGGTGTCATGGAGCCAGCTCCAAGTGACTCACAAAGAGATAATTACATTTTAAATATGAGTGCCCAGACTATAAATTTTAATAAATGTTACAAATCAGGACTTAATTTATTATTTTGTTTATGATCTAGATTTCAGAGAGTGATGGAGAAAATAATATGCTAAATTTCAAAGTGTGTCATGTATACTTTTTTTTCTGGAAAATGGTTCTTAAACATTTACCAGCTCATCTCTGCTTTAGGAGCTGCAGAATAATAAATGTCACTAACATCAAAGATATGCTTCCAAATAACTCAGTCTTTTTTTCTCAAAGTAATAAACTGTTCTAAAATTATGTAGCTGATCTCCTCTTTCTAGGAAAATCATCACAACTGCTGTCTTGAACTTAGGGATGTGTGTGTATGTATGTGTGTGCTTGTCTGTCTGTCTTTGCCTGTGTGTATTTGCACATCTAGGTGGTGCTGTGGATATAGGACTGGGCTTGAAATCAAGAGGCATCATCTTCATGAGTTTTAATAGAGCCTCTGTCATTTACTAGCTATATAGCCCTGGGCAAGTCTCTTAACCCTGTTTGTCTCAGTTCCTCCTCTTTGAAATGAGCTGGAGAAAGAAATGGAAACCTACTCTAGTATCTTTGCCAAAAAGAAAAAAAAAACAAAGGGCATCATGAAGGGCCAGACAAAATTGAACAACAACAACAACAAGACAACACACATATGTTATTCATTCTACTAATGATCTTTTAAGAGAGGGGATAATATTGAGGCACCTTAATCATAAGGAAAGTGAGATTAGGTCTTCAATCAGACTATACAACATAAAAGTGTCTAAGGCAATATAAATTCAGGTCTCTTCTAACTCTAGATCTATGACACTTATTACTGACAAATGTTGCCTTTGAAAAAGTTTGTATTGCACTTATGTATACATAAGAAAAATGACCTGAATTGGGAGCTGGATCTTAGAGTGAGGAAGGTGCAGATTGGGAATTTTCTCTCTAAGGGAAACTATTTTCCAGTTGAAGTTGTCTTCCCCTCACAGTTTTCCTTAAAGCATTCTTGACATCTTTGTTCCTCAGACTATAGACCAGAGGGTTCAACATTGGGATTACCATGGTGTAGAAAACAGATGCCATTTTATCTGTGTCCATCGAATGGTTTGAGCTGGGTTGGAAGTACATGAAGGTCACTGTCCCATAGAATATAGACACTGCTGTGAGATGAGAAGTACAGGTGGAGAAGGCTTTCTGTTGGTCTTCAGTGGAACGAATCTTCAGGACAGCGATGAAGATTAACAAGTAAGAGGTAAAAATTGCAAGAAATGGGGAAAAGGTAGTGAATGACCCTAAGATAAAGAATACTAACTCAATAATGTGAGTGTCAGAACAAGAGAGAACTAAGAGAGGTGGAATATCACAGAAAAAGTGATGGACTATGTTGGACCTACAAAATGAAAGGCTAAATATATTTCCTATGACTATAGAGGAGGCCAAAAAGCCACAGATGTAAGCACCACTGGTCAGATGTGCACATAGACTTGGTGTCATGGTAGTGGTGTAATGTAGGGGTTTACACACTGCTGCATAGCGGTCGTAAGCCATGCAGGCTAAGAGGAAACTTTCTGTAACAGCAAAGGCCCCAAAGAAGAACAACTGTGTAGCACATCCATTATATGAGATGACTTTGTCCCCGGTGAGGAGCCCTGCCATCACCTTAGGAGTAATAGCTGATGAATAGCCAAAATCCACCAGAGAGAGGTTACTGAGGAAAAAGTACATGGGAGTATGGAGGTGAGAATCCCAGGAGATAAGAGCTACCATCCCAAGATTCCCTACCAGGGTGATTAGGTAGATAAGAGTGAACATTATGAACAGAGGAAGCTGAAGCTCTGGAACATCTGTTATTCCTATAAGGATGAACTCATTTACTTCAGATCTGTTCTCCATAGATGTCATTTGAGAATGTTGTCATTCACCTGCAACAAAAGAGCTTCAGAGCATCAGAAAAATCCACTCTTCATGAAGAATGAGTCCAAACATAAAGCATATTCAGAGACCTATCTTATGTGAGGCCTAGAAATAAGTAATTATGGCACCAAGAACATCCAGCTAGTTGTAATAGCAGTTACTGTGGGTCCCCAAAATTCACTCATCCATTTTCTCTTAAAGGGAGACAGTCCCTCATGTATTACTTCTCACTTTGTTTGATCTACTACAAATTGAACCATTCCCAAAGTGGCATTTCCCTCTTCATGGAAGAGAAATGCCTTATTCTCTGGGAAAAATCAATATGAGAAGAGATCGCTGTTGTTCATGGTTGTAAACTAGATTATTTCTTAGGAATGTGTTTCACTGATGAAGAAAACAGAAAAGAAGAATAAAAGAGAAGAGGGAGAGACCCAATTAAATGAAAGTTTAAAAATTGAGAGAAGGGAGGAGAGGATCAAAGATTGGGCAAGAATTCACTGGGACCCTGCTTAGTCCTGGAATCATTGTAGTTTTCAGGGTTATGCAACAGACTGAAGTCCCAAGTTTCTAAGTAGGAACAATTGTCAATGGACACCATTATGGTAGTGAGAATCATCCATCCAAAAGACCACTGGCGGATCACTTAACTATAAATGTTTGATTTCTGAATATGTTTCCTTCACACAGCCTAAGTCTCCACCACAGCCACTTTTGGAACAGAAGATGACCACAAGCAGGGATATTTTGTCCACTTATTCATAATATGTTTTTTTGGTCCCACAGACATCATCAGTTTTTAGATTAGCTCTCATCAAGTTTAAGCCAAAATCTCACCTACAAAAAGCCTTTCTTGATCCATTTATTCAATTTCAGTGCCTTTGGTCTTTTGATTATCTCTAAATTATCCACAATATAGCTTGTTTGTATTTTACCTTTCTGTGTATTCTCTCTACTTGGCCTGGTGATGGAACATAATAGGCATTTAATAAGTGTTTATTGACTCTCCAATTATCCAGGGGTAATTTTCAATATCTGAACTAAGCAAAGTTGGATTTTACCCTCAGACAACCATACCGTAGTACATTTTCAGACACCACTTTAAGCCTTTATAGCTTTGAAGGAATTGCCACAGTTGTGCATCACTCAGTTTTAGGGTACTTAGTTTCATCTCCACCACCCTGCGTTATTAGAAATTTGTACAGAAATCAGTAGGCCACCACATGCTAATTATAACAACTCTTAATATATGTATATCTATAAGTATATACATACATATATGTATATTACATATATTAAATAGAAGTAGTGAATATCCAGTAAATATGTTTCCTCTCAAAGGTCATCTACTTCAACTCCCATGTGACCAGGAGTCACCTGTATAAAAGAATGTCAAAAGGCATGAAAGAGTGGAAAAGGAAAAGAGCTGGTTAAGGGGGAAGAACAGAAGATAAAAGATATATAAAGCTAGTATCATGTTGGGGTCTCCAAGGAATTATGCCTCACATAGAAGATGAATTAGAATGTCTAACAAATGAAAAAAAAATCTGATTTCCAAGCTACCATTTAGACTTGAGGGTTGGGACTTTCTGGAATGAAATAGGATAAGTTACAGTAGGCTACTATAATAATCTTAATCTAAGAAAATATACTCATATAAAGAAATCCAGGGAAATGCGGTAGAAAACATTTATGTTTTTATCAGTATATTACTGATGAGACTCATCAATTACATAGGCATCTGCCAGAATGTTCTCTCTCATTCTGCCTCTCCATTTCTCAATGCCTTTGTCTGTCTCTCTGTCTCTATTTCTCTATATCTCTGCATCTCTGTATGTTAGTCACTGTCTGTCTCTTCTTGGCTCTTTTCTCCCTTTCTCTTTGCCTGCTCCTTCTTGTGTGTCTCTATCTAGCTACCTTGGTAGCTCTTTCCTCAAAGGATAGATACTGGTTTTTTTTTTAAGAAAATGACATTTTAACACATCTGAAGTGTGAAATGAGGGAAGAAATAGGAGAAAATTCTTCCCTGCATTGATTCTCATAAATCATGAGGAATTATTAGGTAAAATAAAATTAAGGTGGAATGTTACAAGAGCAGTGGGAAAGTAATTAAATTCTCCTAAACATTGAGATAAATAAATAAAGGAAAACTATCAATTTTCAGACATGTACATTAGACTCTGGGAAGAATCGATTCCAGGAAATTTAGAGGAAGGATAAAGGATAATTGTGTAGGGAGTTTAAACTTGAATGGAAAGAAAAATCTCAAGAATGAAGTTTTAAACATATAAGAAGGAAAAATGACAATTAGGTAGACTTAGATGTGAAAAATAAATTTGCAGAAAAGAAATAAACAGGATAGGTAACCAAAGATGAATGCAAAAGCACATCCTATTACATAGTTATAAAGTCAGAGGAGTGCCAGGACACAGTTTGAACTGAGGGAAGCCTGGAAAGCTAAAGTCTACAAAAGGTCATTATTTTATTGAAAAATTGGCCATTTTGGGAAAGAAAGAATAATAAAATGAGGAATAGGCTGATTCTCAAGGCTGCTGAAACAAGTACAAAGAATGAGAAGCCAAGACAGAGCTGCTCAGTTTGGATTTTGTTTCTATTTCTCTGCCAAAGAGAATGATGTTTGGATTGAGAAGAACAGAACAACTAAGAGTTGATACCAAAGTTAATAACAACTAGCACCCATTTTAGTGGAGATAAACATTTATATGGCATCTATTATGTGCCCAGCACTGTGCTGCACTTCATAAATATTAACTTATTTGATTCTGACATCAACTCTACCTAGTAGGTAATATTGTTATCCCCATTTTAAAGTTGAGGAAACAGAGGTTAACAGGGGTTGAGTGACTTGCCCAGGGTCATACCTTACATTTCTGTGACTAGATTTGAACTCAGGAATTCCTGACTACAGTCCTACTGCTCTATCCATTGTACAAGAATTACCTCTTTAAAGTCTGCAGAGTACTTTAAATAGATTGGATAATTTGATCCCCACAACAACCTAACAAGAAAACCAATTTGACTTTACACTGGATGAAGGGCACAGTATCCATGCATACAGAGGTAGTCCTCTCTGGTCTACATTTGGAGTAACATATTCAGTTATGGGATCCACATATTAGGAAGGACATTGATAGGCTACATATTCTGCAGAGGAGTTTAACCAGCATGGAGGACTTCAAAATCTTCCCATGTTGGGATTGGTGGAAGGAACTGAGTGTGCATGTTCGGTGTAGAAAAGATAAAAGATGGGTGTCAGGGACTGGACTGGGATTAGTTATCTTCAAATATCTTCAAAAGGAGGATTTGGTTTGTGTTATTTGTACAAAAAGGGAAGAACCAGGAGGAAAGGTTAGAAGAGAAGAAGAAACAAACTTAGCTTTTATGTAAAGAAAAGATTCGAGGGGGGTGGAGCCAAGATGCCCGGGTGAAAACACCATCTTAGCAGAGCTCTCTCACAATTTCTGTCAGATTCCTATAAAAAAGTGAATCCGAGCAGATTTGAGAGAGTTAGAAACCACAAGCAGTCTGAGTGGAGCAAATTTCCAAGCCAGGAGAGTCTGAAAGGCCCATGGGAGGAATCTGTAGGCTGGGAGAGTGCTCGGAGTGCAGAGCTGCTCCAGACACAGATACACATAGACTGTGAATGTCTGTATAAAATAACTGATATAAGGATAAAAAAAAATAATTAAGAAATGTAAAGAGAGGGCTTTGAGAGAAGAGGTAAGGAGGTAGTAGAAAAGGGTAAAATACATCAAATGAAGAGGCACAAAAACATATTATAGTAGAGGGAAAGAAGGGAGGGAGAAGAGCAGTATTTGAGCTTTACTGTCATCGGATCTGGTTCAAGAAGGGAATAACATACCCTGATAAGTATAGAAATCTAACTTGTCCTACAGTCAGTAGGATGGGAAAGGGGGAAAAAGGGAGGGGGGCTAGTCAGAAGGGAGGGAGGAAGTACCAAGTGGAAAACAGTAAAGACAAGAGAGGGGAAGCAAGAGAGAGGGTAAATTGAGGAAGGCAGAGGTCAAAACAAAACTTCGTTGAAGAGTGGAAGGGGAAAGGGAGAAATAAAAGCATAAACAGCAGGAAATAGGATGCAGAAAAAAACACAGATAGAGTAAAACATATTGTGCTTCAGCTAAAGTAAATAAAGCAGGTGTAGCAATCTTGATCTCAGACAAAGCAAAAGCAAAGTTAGATTTAATTAAAAGAGAGATAAGAAAGGGCACTACATCCTGCTAAAAGGCACCATAAACAATGAAGCAATATCATTGTTTAACATATATGCACCATGTGGTACAGCATGCAAATTCTTAGAGGAGAGATTAAAAGAGTGAAAGGAAGAAAAAGACAGCAAAACTATACTAACAGGAGACCTCAACCTCCCTCCCTCTGAACTTGATAAATCTAACATCAAAATAAATAAGAAAGAAGTTAAAGAGGTGAAAAGAATTTTACAAAAGGCAGATATGATAGACCTCTGGAGAAAACTGTATGGGGATGGAAAGGAATATACTTTGTTCTCAGCAGTACATGGCACATACTCCAAAACTGACCATGTACTAGGATATAAAAACAGTGCAGAAAAGCAGAAGTAATCAAAGCTTACTTTTCAGATCACGATGCAATAAAAATTATTTGTAATAAAGAACCATGGAAAAATAAGCTAAAAATTAATTGGAAACTAAATAATCTAGTTCTAAAGAATGAGTGGGTCAAAGAAGAAATCAGAGAAACAATTAATAACATCATTCAAGAGAATGACAGTAATGAGACAAGATACCAAAACCTATGAGATGCAGCAAAAGCTGTTCTTAGGGGAAATTTTATATCTCTAAATGCTTAGATGAATACAACAGAGAAAAAGGAGATCAATGAATTGGGCATGCAACTGAAAAAGCTAGAAAAAGAATAAACTGAAAATCCCCAATTAGATATCAAATTAGAAATACTGAAAATCAAAGGAAATATTAATAAAAAGGAAAAGAAGAAAACTATTGAACTAATAAATAAAACAAAGAGCTGGTTTTATGAAAAAAAAACAATAAAATTGATCAACTTTTCATCAATTTGATTTTAAAAAAAGAAGAAAATCAAATTACCAGTATCAAAAATGAAAACGGTGAATTCATCTCTAATGAAGAGAAAATCAAAAGATTACTTAGGAATTATTTTGCCGAATTGTACGCCCATAAATTTGACAACCTTAGGGATATGGATGAATATCTATAAAAACATAAATTGCCCAGGTTAACAGAAGAGGAAGTAAAATTTCTAAATAACCTCATCTCAGAAAATGAAATTGAGCAAGCCAACAATGAACTCCCTAGGAAAAAATCTCCAAGGCCAGATGGTTTTACATGTGAATTTCATCAAATATTTAAAGAACAATTAATTCCTATACTTTATAGACTATTTGGAAAAATAGGTGAAGGAGTCCTACCAAATTCTTTTTATGATATAAATATGGTACTAATACCCAAACGAGGTAGAGTCAAAACAGAGAAAGAAAATTATATACCAATTTCCCTAATGAATATTGATGCAAAACACCCATTCCTATTAAAAAGAGTAGAAAGCATAGGAATAAATAGAGCCTTCCTTAAAATTATAAATAGCATCCACCTAAAACCATCAACAAGCATTATTTATAATGGGCTAAGCTAGATGCATCCCCAGCAAGATCAGGGGTGAAACAAGGATGTCCACTCTCACCTCTACTATTCAATTTGGTACTAGAAACGTTAGTTATAGCAAGAAGAGAAGAAAAAGAAATTGAAGAAATTTGAATAGTCAAAGAAGAAACTAAATTTTAAATTTTTCAGATGATATGATGATGTGCTTAGCGAGAATGCTAGAGAATCAAGTAAAAAAATATTGAAATAATAAAAATCTTTAGCAAAGTTGCAAGGTATAAAATAAACTCACATAAATCCTCAGCATTCCTATACATTAGTAACAAAGCCAAACAGCAAGAGATAGAAAGAGAAATTCCATTTAAAGTTATTGTAGACACTATAAAATATTTGGGAGTCTGTATACCAAGACAAACCCAGGGACTATATGAACATAATTATGAAACACTTCTCACAAAAGTAAATTCCGATATAAATAAATGGAAAAAATATCAGTTGCTCATGGTTAGGCTGAGCTAATATAATAAAAATGACAATTTTACCTAAAGCAATCTATCTATGCAGTGCCATACCAATCAAACTACCAAAAAATTATTTTACAGAGCTGGATAAAATAGTAACAAAATTTATCTGGAAGAACAAGAGGTCTAGAATATCTAGGGTATTAATGAAAAAAATGCTAGGGAGGTTGACCTAGCCATACCAGATATTAAACTGCACTATAAAGCATCAGTTATCAAAACTACCTACTACTGGCTAAGAAACAGCCATGGATCAGTGGAATAGGATATGTACACAATACAGAGAAGTAAATAATTACAGCAATCTACTCTTTGATAAAACCAAAGAATCCAGCTTCTGGGCTAAGAATTCACTATTTCACAAAAATTGCAGGGTAAATTGGAAAATGGTAGGGCAGAAACTGGGCATTGACCAATATTTTACACCATATACCAAAATATAGGCAAAATGGGTTCATGATTTAGGAATAAAGGTTGATATTATAAGCAATTTGGGAGATCAGGGAATTATTTACCTATCAGATTTATGGAAAAGAAAAGAATTCATGAAACAAGAAGAGATAGAGAGCATTAGAAAATGCAAAATGGATAATTTTGATTATGTGAAATTGAAATATAAATAAGTTAATTAATTAAATTAAATTTAAAAAGCCAATGTAACAAAGATTAGGAGGAAAGCAGAAAATTTGGAGAAAATCTTTACAACCAGTGTCTCTGATAAAGCCCTCATCTCTAAAATATACAGGGAACTGAGCCAAATATATAGGAATACAAGTCATTCCTAACTGAGAAATGGTCAAAGGATATGAACAGGCAGTTTTCAGAGGAATAAATTAAAGATATCTATAGGCATATGAAAAAATGCTTGAAATCACTACTGATTAGAGAATTGCAAATCAAAATAATTCTAAGGTACCACATCTCTCCTGTCAGATTGGCTAAAATGACAAAACAAGATAATGATAAATGCTGGAGAGGGCGTGGGAAAATTGGAACATTGTTACATTGCTGGTGGATTTGTGAACTGATCCAGCCATTCTGGAGAACAATTTGGAATTATGCCCAAAGGGCTATAAAAATGTTCATATCCTTTTACCCAGTGATACCACTTCTAGGGTTGTATCCCAAAGAGATCACACAAGTGGGAAAAGGACCTATATGTACAAAAATATTTATAATGGCTCTTTCTGTAGTAGCTAAGAATTGGAAATCAAGGGGATGCCCATCAATTGGGGAATGGCTGAACGAGTTGTGGTATATGAAGGTCATGGAATACTACTGTGCTATAAGAAATGGGGATGATACGGACTTCATGATAACATGGAAAAACCTACATGATGTAATGCTGAGTGAGCAGAGCAGAAACAAGAGAACATTATACACAACCACAAATATATAGATTCTGTGAGAGCCAACCATAATAGACTTTGCTCTTCTCAGCAATGCAAGGCGCAAGGACAGCTCCAAAGAACTCATGATAGAGAGAGCGATCTACATCAGAGAAAGAACTATGAGGTAATAATGCAGATTGAGGCACACTGTTTGCTCTCCTTTTTTATATTCCCTTTGTTTTTTATTCTGCATTGTTTGTTTTTGGTTTTTTGGGTTTTGTTTCTTCTTTCTCCTGATCTATTCCATTGGTCATAATTCTTCTTCACAACTTGACTAGTGTGTAAATAAGTTCAATTAAAAGTTATATGTAGAAGATATATCGTATTCCATGCCATCTTGGGGAAAGGGGGGTGGGGGACAAGAAAATCTGGAACTCAAAGTTTTGTAGAATGGAGTATTGTAAACTAAAAATTAAAAAAAATTATAAAAAAGAAAATATTCCAAAAATTTTGCTATTTAGAAGTAGAAGGCACTGTCTCAACATGTGCTGGATTTCCCCCCATTTAAAGTCTTGAGGGAAAAGGTAGCTGATTTCTTGTTCAACCCAGACACACAGATATAGACAGACAGATGCACATCTATATCCAAATGTATATGCATGTTTGTGTGTGTGTGTGTGTGTGTGTATATATATATATATATATATATATATACGTATATACACATATATATTAGCAGGGTTGTGAGGCAGCTAAGTGGTGCAACGAATGGAGCACTGGCTTGTCAGGAGGACCTGAGTTCAAATCCAGCCTCAGGCACTTGACACATTTATACCTGTTTGACCTTCGGCAAAACACTTAACCCCAATTGCCCTGCCTTCACCCCTCCAAAAAATAACAAAAAAAAAAAGAAATGTTGAGATAGAAAAGGAAAAGATTTTCTCATTTTATGGGAAATGCTAGCTCTTATTGCCACTGTGACCACGGAGAAGTCACCTCACCTCAGAGACTCAGTTCACTCATGCATCAAAAAAGAATAAAAGTAATGGTACATACCTCATATGACTGTTGTGAATAAAGAAGGACATAATTCTGGAAAATGCTTTAAACCTCAAACCTCTAGAAAATAGTTGTCTACTGTTATTGTAATTAACAGTACTACAACTATCTGTTTTATCTTTCACAAATCCCTTAATGTCTTTTATGCCTAGGATATCACAGATCTCACTTTGCTCATTGATAAAGAAAAAAAAATATTAGACTAGATGATTTATGAGATCCTTTCCATCTCTGTATCAGTGATAGTACGGCACTTTTAACTTATATTAATTTTAAAGATATCCATGAGTCTTCATAACAGCACAGTGAAAGAACTTTTATTCTAATGTGGTTAATGTGAAATTGATAAGCAAGATAAGGTAAATAAATAAAATTTTATCACATAGAATTTTAGAGGAGTATTAAACAAATTTATTTTTACAACTAATGACAATGAAGGATTTTTCTTTAACACAATAGGAGCTATATTAATTAGAAAACAACCAACTTAGAGGCACAAATTATAGTATCATTTGTCTCACACGTTGCACTTGTGCCAATTTTTGTAATAAATACTATTGAATTAAATACATCCAGACATAGTCTATGACCATCCTTTTCACAGATGTGCTCATTGTTGGGTCCTTCTGAGTTCCCATGTTAAGAGAGATCCCTTCTCAATCACCAGGGCTAACAAAATGATTTGTTCCCTACTCTGAAATTTCCAGGTGTTGGTAAATAGCAGTTTCTTTGAAAGATTATTGATTAAAAGTCTGGAGACTTGGGCTCTAATTTTGCTTGGAAATTTACTAATTTCTTCTGTGGTTTTATAGAAGTTAATATTTTACACCTCTGTCTGCTCATTTGGAAAGTAGGAATAATATTTTTAGGATATGGAGTTCATACAATAATTGTGAGGAAAGTGTCAAGAATCAAATGTTATAGACATAACACACCATGATCAGTGCAGGTTCTTGGTCTTGTACATGTCAATGGGTGAGCAGGTGCTCTGAGAAACACAAAGATATAGAGAAAGGAGGATAGAGGTGATACTACATTACAAAGTACTTGTGTAGTAATGAGTCGTAGTGGAGAGGGCTTTGATCTTTGAGTCAAGAAGATGTGGATTTAAATCTCAGCTCAAACACTTATCAATTGCATACTTCTGGATAAGTCACTTAAGTTAATTAGGCTCAGGCTACTTTTCTGTAAAAGAGGGAAGGATATAAGAATACTGCTATTTATCTCAAATAGTTGGTGGGAGATTCAAATGAGAAAATCAACATGAAGCTCTTTCCAAATGTTTTATAAATGTGAGCTAATACCATACTTGACAATGACTTTATCTCACCTGAATTTTCTTATCTAACTCTCCCTAAAGGTGTTTTTTTCCTGCAGTGCCTTGCAAACAGTATAGCCCCAGTCAACACTATTAAATTAAGTGTTCATTTGGACTAGACAGTACCCGTCCCTCAGATGTCTCCTTCAATTACTGAAGGATGACAAATTTGAAAAGCTGCAAATAGTGGTTAGTAACAGGTGTTTATAGAGCCCATGGATATTGGAACACAATTTCCATACATTATCTCCTTAGAGCCCTGAGACAGCCCTATGAAATAAGTACCATAAGTATAATTATGCAAGTATACCACAAGTATAATTATTAAGCAAATGGAATTAAAGTGACTTACCTATGGGGAAGTGAGTCACTGTCTGAAATACAGAAGGTTTTTATGCAAGTCTTCCTGCCTCCATGACCGACAATGTTTCGACTATACCATTTTGGTGTCTACACTGCACTGTTGTCTTGGGATTGGATATCCTAGAACTTGGCTGGCTTGATGTGGAGAAAGGTGACCAAGACTCAAAAAAACAAGAGCTAGCCAAGAACCTTATATTCAAGATTTGACCTTGAAGTCCCAAACCTAGGAAACATAGAATTATATTGGACAAACTCTTCCCTAGTCACTGGGGCAGAGTTCAAAGGTTCCTAGTAACAAAGAGGTCACTCCTGGACATTTTTGTGACATGGATGGCAGTTAGCAATGCCCAGACCTACCTTCTATTCAGCTCAGCCTCAGGAAACAGAAAAGTAACTACATTAATGAGTGAATGAATCATGGAATTTGATCCACCAGCTCATTCCCCAGCACTGAGCCCTGTAATGGAATGGTTCACTGTTAATAGCTGGCCTTATGAAAGAGACAGGGACATTATGTAGACATAGAAGCTCTTGGGAGATGGTGCAACCTTGGAGCTACTTAGCAGCCCTGCTGCAAACACATGAACACAACAAGCTATTAAATTCTGCTTTCACCATGGAGAAAAACCATTTTCTCATGGGGATTTGTCATTCTTAGCTTCTTATTAGCAAAATGAGGGATTAAGGGACCTGGGTAAGGCTATTGACAAAGCGGCCTTCTAGTCTTGCTTCCACCATCTCTTAAGTAACATTGGCCAAGCCACTGAACATCTCCAAGTCTTACTTTATTGTTCTTTGAAATGAGTTTAATAATCTCAGACCTGAAATCAATCAAATGGTTTTGGTGAAGATCAAACGTAATACTGAACAAGAAAGAGATGTAGGTTATTGAAGAACACTCTACCAAAAGAGGCAGTGAAAAATCACTTAACTTGGTGTTAGAAGATCTGGGATGGAATTGGAGGTCACTGTGAAACATTAGGCAAGTCACT
>CM053623.1:450256898-450272909 GCA_028646595.1 Phalanger gymnotis | reverse complement strand
GTAATTAGTAAACTCATTCTTCCATTTCTATAATGCCTTCCTAATTAATTCACTATCTTTCTAACCACAGCAGGTCTTCCAGACATTTTCAGTCTTACTCAAATCTCTACTCCTTCTGTCCCCTCACTGCCTCAGCTGAGAATATCTCCTCATATTTTATTGAAAAAATTTAAGCCATTCACTGAAAGCTACCTTTTCTACCCTACCCATCTCATATAACTCAGATGCCTTCTGTTATCAACTCTTCATTCCCTTCTGTCTTACATGAATGAATTGGCCCCTATCCCTGGCAAAGCAAATCCCTCTATGTGCACATGTGATCCCATTCCATCCCATCTCCTCTGGCCAGCCGGAAATAGCTCACACTAGCAAAGGCCACAAATTAAAACATATTGGCAACACTTCCCTCTATAGGAGATAACCTTGCTCCCTGTCTGGAACCTACTCATCACTTTGAGAGTAACAAATGAAGAGTAAATGGTTTCCCTCGTGGAAAATGGGAGACACTTTGATTAGCTGCAGGTATATTCAAAAAGACCTAACAACCTACAGCTAAGCTTCCTGGCACATCTTATTTCAATTGCACTCTAGTATTGTGACCCTTTAGCTCTCACTGTCTGGTGAGAGGCAATGGCCTAAGTAGAAAGGCCTCAGGGTCTTTCTCCTGCTTTTTAGGCTATCATGTGTCTGTTTGTCTTTCATTTAAAAAGAGGACCATGGCATCAGGGAAATGAAGACATGACTTGCAGTTGACTTTGATTTGAGGGAGGGAGGGCTGTGCAAGGTCACCAGCCTCACTTTCTCCTCCATCTGGATCCAATGGCCAGATATTCATCAGGATGACTGGAGATTACCCAGGATGCAATGGGAGACCCTGGCCCTCTGAGGCTAAGGCCTTTTCAGGTACTCACTTAAAGTGAGGTAATGCCCATTCAATGAAAAGGCCTCCTTAAGAAGTGAGGCAAGGGATGGCATCTTTAATTAGAAAAAAAAAGGAAAAAAATCAAGCTGGAAGTGGAAGACCGTCAGGGTTGCCACTTAGATTTCTTAGGCCATGTAGTCCCAAGAAAGATACCTTTTATGGAACTCTGAGTTTGATTTTTTTTCTCTTCTAGTCCTAGGAAGTGAAATGCTTGACCTTGAAAGTATCAAAGGTCAGAAGAGTGAACTATAGGAATCTGGTTGGTGAAGTTTATGCCAGATATTATAGCCATTTCAGCACTGATATTCAGAGGGCCAAGGGACAGCTTCTGAGAGTGACCTTTAAAAGTACATCTCAACAATAAATGAAAGATTAAAATTCAGGTTGTAGTCATCTATCTAGCTATGAACTTGATGGGATGAATGATATGTAGGAACTGAGCTAAATTTTGAGCCTACTCTTTCCAGAGACCAAGGTGCAGAGTGGATTATACCCCAAAAGGACTTGGGAACATGTTCAAATATTATTTTGTAAACTGAGGCACAAACCCTATGGGACCTGGATACTCTTCTTGGTTTTTTTCAAGAGGGGAAGGCAGGGCAATTGGGGTTAAGTGACTTGCCCAAGGTCACACAGCTATTAAGTGTGTCAAGTATCTGAGGCCAAATTTGAACTCAGGTCCTCCTGACTCCAGGGCCAGTGCTCTACTTACTGTACCACCTAGCTGCCCCCGTGGGACCTGGATACTCTTTCCACAAAAGAAGAAAACTGGAGGCTGAACAGGCCAGCCCTATGGGACACAAGTCTCTCTTTGCACATGGGAAGAAAATCAGAGGAGGATCATGCAGAAAAAGTCGAGTGATTTTCATTAAGCAGGTACAGACATGCGTGTGGAGTAGACAGCCTAATACTGGAACAACTCGGTTGGAGAAAGCAGAGGATGCTTTTATATTTTTCTAACAAAGGGGGGAAGGAAATGGGCTGATCCCAGCAGGGAACAGGACATATTGGAGGTGAAAACTTCCAGGCACAAAGGGTGGACAATAACAGGAATAGGGGCATTGACTTCTTGTACATCAAATGGTAAATAGATAAGTATTGTGATTCAGAGAGTCCAAGACTGGAATACAGACAACAAAATGAGCAGGAGATCTCCTGATATCTCAGGGGACTTCCAAAGGATGTTTTGAGCTACTTTCAGGATCACTAATTCTGCACTTCTAGCTAGATTTAGACTTGGTCACTGCAAATGTTTGTTGGGCTGTCAAACCATTCTCTATCCTGATTGGTCAAGTTAATCCCATACCACTCCCCTTGGTTACCTGGCTAATTGAGGAGTTCAAACAAATCAAAATATTTAGCATATTCATTTTCACATTTTTCTTGCCATATATTAGAAGGCAATATTTCTTTGTAAAACCTGATCAATTATAAATAGAACTGAGGCTCAAAACAAGGTTTAATAGTTATAATTTCATTCATAATTAATAGGTAATCTTACAAGTTAGTGATCTGGGCATAGAAGATTTAAATTGACACAATCTTCTGAGAAGAAAAGAAAAGGTATGTCCCAATAGGTGGTGCAATTGGTCAGAAAAATCAGCTGAATCTTTCTTCTAGATAAGAAAGGTCCTGGGCAGAAAGGAAACAAAAAATAAAAGGTAGCAAAGCAATCTTGGGTGCAGGGTTTCATTGCCGAACAGCTTCAACCAGCCATGGTCCTGCTTCCTAGTGAAGTACAGATGTTATTACCACATATGCTCTTCCATTTATAATAAATATACATGGTTAATTAGTTTGTATAGATATTGAGGTTTTAATAACAACATATAAGACTTTCTATTGTGCTAAAATACAAAAAAAGGCAGGGGGAGAACATTTCCACTAAACAGCAGAACATAGAGAGAGGATTCAATGTAAAACCACGAATTTTCATTCCAGACTGCTTACTTTAAAAAAGACAACCTAGGTGATAAATACTACACATTGTTTTCAAAGCTAATCTGATTTTCTGTGCTTCCTTCAAAGTTTTCTTTTCTTCTCTACTGTGTGTTTTTTATTTTTTGTCTTTCCCTCCCACTCTTTTTAGAGAAGGCTACAATTAAATACCCATTCACAATCACACACACATATATGTGTGTGTGTGTGTGTGTGTGTTTAAAACCATACTATACATCTTTTTATTTGTTCTTTCTCTGGTGGTGGATAACATCTTCCTTCAGAGGTTCTTTATAGTTGATATGAGGATTTATGGTACTGAACATGAATCACTCATTCAAAGTTGTTCTTAGGACAACATTTCTTTTGCTATGTGCAATATTATCTTGGTACTGCAAATTTCACTTTTCATTATTTCATGTCTTTCCATATTTTTCTAAAATCGACCAGCTCATGTAGTATTCCAACACAATTATATACCACAACTTGTTTAGCCATTCTCCAATTGAAAAGCATTTATCATTTTAGCCAGTCTGATAGTTTTAGGATAATATCTCAAAGTTATTTTTATTTGCATTTCTGTAATCAATAATGATTTAGAGCATTCTTTCATACGACTACACTATCTGTTCATAAGTTTGACCATTTATCAATTACAAAATTTACCAATTACAAAATGCTTTGTATAATTATAAATTTGACAAAGTTCTTAATATATTTAAGAAATGAGACCTTTATCTGAAAGACTTTCTATGAAGTTTTTCCCCATTTTGCTGCTTTCCTTCTAATCTTAGCTACATTGGTTTTCTTTGAAAAAACCTTTTTAATTAAATGTAATCAAAATTATCCATTTAACACCTCACAATGTTCTCTATCTCTTGATTATTCATGAATTGTTCTCCTGTTCATAAGTCTGATATGTAATATGCTCTGTCTTTCTAATTTTGTTGTAATATCTCCATTCATGTAGATATTGCATCAATTTTGACCTTATCTTGGTAAATGGTTTAAGATATTAGTCTATGCCCAATTTCTGCCAGACTGCTTTCTGGTTTTTTCAACAATTTTTACTAAATAATGAACTCTTATCCTAAACTTAAATCTTTACATTTGTCAAACACAATGTTCATGTTATCCTTTACCATTCTGTATTGTATGTCTACTCTGTTCCACTGATCCGCCTTTCTATTTCTTAACCATTACTTAATAGTTTTGATATTTACTGCCTTTAAGTTTAAGATCTGGACCTGCTGAGCTGCCTTCTATTGCATTTTTTCATTATCATCTTTGAAATTCTTGATATTTTGTTCTTCCAAATGATTTTTTTATTATTTTTTCTAACTCAGTAACATAAATTTTAGTAATTTATTTGGGATGGCATTGAATAAATAGATAGGATTGGCAAAATTTTTATTTTCACTATGTACTCTTTGCCTAGCCATGAAAAGTGATATGTTCCAATGATTTAAATTTACCTTTATTTGTAATAAAGAGTAAGTTTTATAATTATGTTCATATGGTTCCTGGGTTTGTTTTCACAGGTATACCCTCAGCTGTGTTATACTGTCTATAATCCTTTTAAATGAGGTATCTCTTACTATCTTTTCTCCCAGGGTTTTGTTCATGATATCTAAAAATGATGATGATTTATGTGTATTTATTTTATATCCTACTATGTTACTAAAATTGTTAATTCATTCAACTAACTTTTTAGTTGTATCTTTAGGATTTTCCAGATGTATCATCATGTTGTCTGCAAAAAGAGATAGTTTCTTCCCTCATTTCCTACTCTGATTCCTTCAATTTCTTTTTCTCCTCTCACTGCTGTTGCTAACATTTCTAAAACAATATTGAATTGGTGACACATAGGGTAGTTTCTGTTTATCTTTTTAAATTCTGTTTTAGCTTCAACTTTGTCTGAGATCATGATTGCTACCCCTGTTTTTTTTTATATCAACTGAAAAATAATAAATTCTACTCTAGTCCTTTATTTTAACTTTGTCTCTCCTTTCTTATTGTTTCTTGTAAGCAGCATATTGTCAAATTGAGATTTTCAATCCATATTGCTATTCAAATAGATAAATTCATCCTATTCACATTCAAAGTAATTGCTAGTTATATATCCTTCCTCCTATGTTTCCCTGCTATCCTTCTCCTCCATGCGCCCTATCCCTTCTCAAGAGTCTAATTTACATCTCACCATTTCCTTGTCCAGCTATTCATTAATCTACCCACCCATCTAAGAGTCCCTCCTTTATCCTCTCCTCCAAGCTCCACCTTAATTCCCCTATCCCACTAAAAGTCCCTTCCTTATCCAATTCCCTCACCCTCTTATTTCTTTATAGATTCAGAAGGCTTTTATACCTTTCTAGGTCTATATGTTGTTCCCTCTTTAACCCATTTCTGATGAAAGTAAGCTTCCAGCACTACCAGCACTCAACCCCACTCACTCCTTTCGTATCAGTTTTTCCTTTCATGTCTCATTTGTATAAGATAATTGATCTTTTTGACCTCTCCCTACTCAATTTTGTTTTTTAGAATCACCCCATCGTACTCAGCTCAGCCCCAGTGTTTCTTTTAAAGTACCCAAGTAATGATGACAGTCTTAAGAGCACTGATAACATTTTCACATAAAAGAAGTAAACTTAGCAGATTTTTCAGCAAAACATTGAGATTGGTAATACAGTGATGATGACAATTCCTGCCCAAGTCACTTAACAATAGCTTGCCCAGATTCACAGGAAAATAAAATGGCATGTGTATAAAATATCATAACTTTCTGTGGTAAGGTAATTTTGTAAAAGCTCCCTTGAAAAGATGAACTAATGCTTCAAATTCAAAAGCATCCTTTACTGAGAGTTTAAGTGTAAAACATCCAGATTCTCCAAATATGTAAAAAAATATAGATAATATAATCAGATACAAGAAGCCAATGAGGGGAGATGTTTTCAAAATTCAGGATGGAAAGAGATAAGTTACCACCTATGATGCATGGATAATAAAGGATTTGTCAACTTAGGACAGCATGTACTTGAAAATTCATAGCATGGAAGAAAAGTACTTGAATATTTTTCTCCTTAGTTATAAAAGATACCTAATGAAGACTTAGTCTTACTTACAATTTCCCTAAATGCTCTACTGACTTCGTATTCCTCAGACTATATGCCAGAGGGTTCAACATGGGGATGACCATGGTGTAGAACACTGAAGCCACTTTGTCCGTGTCCATGGAATGTTTGGAGCTGGGTTGTAAATACATGAAAATTACTGTCCCATAGAATATGGGACACATCTCACAGCTGTGAGATGGGAAGCACAGGTAGAGGAAGCTTTTTGGCAGCCCTCAGATGAACACATCTTCAAAATGGAAATGAAAATTAAAAAATAGGATTTCAAGATGAAAAAAAGGGAAAAAGATGAATGGATTACTACCGCAAAGGAGACAACCAATTCATTGATATATGTGACTGAGGAGGAAAGAGCCAAAAGGGGTGGAATATCACAGAAAAAATGATGGATCACATTGGAACTGCAAAAGTGGAGGCTGAAGGTGTTTCCTGTGTGAGTGGAAGAATTCAGGAAACCACAAATATAGCAACCAATGGCCAGACGAGCACATACACTAGATGTCATGGTGGTGGTGTAATGTAGGGGCTTACACACAGCAACCTGACGATCATAGGCCATGGCAGCCAGGAGATAACTTTCAATTGTGGCAAAATACACAAAGAAGTACATTTGTGTAGCACATCCACCATAGGAGGTGCTTTTGTCCCCTGGGAGGAATCCAGCCATCACTTTAGGAGTAATAGCTGAAGAGTACCCTACATCTGCCAGAGAGAGGTTACTTAAGAAAAAGTACATGGGTGTGTGGAGGTAAGCGTCCCATGATATCAGGAATACCAGGCCCAGGTTCCCCACCAAAGCGATGAGGTATATGATAGTGAATATTATGAAGAGAGGGACCTGAAGTTCAGAAGAATCTGTTAACCCCACAAGGATGAACTCCTTCACCTTTGAACAATTCTCCATGAATGCCTTTTAGGGATTTGGATGATTCACCTGTGATGACAGAAATACAATAAGCAAAATAATTTATGGTGTTTACCATTCTTTTTTGAGTCTTAGAGAATCACAGTTTGTATATAAAACTAAAATTTTTGTTATATAAACACTGTGGGGCATTGATATATGAAATTAACATCGTATTAATATTGCAATTGCAATTTTGAGAACACATTATTACAGGTTCCCTTAGAGTCATCAAGATTATTTCTGAACAGGTTCTCAACCTCCATAGCTCCCATAACCTCCATCTTTACCCATCAGTTACCTACATTGTGGCCATACTATTGGATTAATTATCCCTCCAATTCCATGACCCAGAACTCTCAAATTCCCCTTTTGAACCCATTCTACTACCTTTCCATTACATATTCTGCCTCATCCTTCCTCTCTCTATATTTTCTCACTACCATGAACACTAGCTCCTACATCCCTACCAGGTTTCAATTTTATTTCTCCTACTTTGGCCTTATTCTTTCCCCTTCATAGGATTGAACTGTTGATTGATTGATAGTCCTTCAGCTACCATAGAATTCCTTGCTCCATTGCCTTGCATTCCAATTTAGTATTATGCTCCCTATCTAGTGTTTATGGTCCCACAAACATGAGGCAGAACAAGGTCCATAAATATGCTGAGTGGGTTCTCTATAGGAACATTATTCTCTTGTCACTTGTACCCTCCCTGGAATCTTCCCCCACTAATTCTCTATCCCGCTTTCCTGTACCATTTTCTTCCCCTCAAATTAGAAGAAAGAGATGTCATCACTCTTGCTTTCTCTCATTTCCCTACTCCACACTCCAAAACCCTCTTAATTATTGCCTGTTCCTTCCTGCTTCATCCCTAATTTAGAGGAAGAGGTGGGTCTTCTCATTGTCAATGTTAATCTCTCTACATGTGCTCTTCTTCTCATCTCATTCTATCCCCTTCGAAATACTAGTAGATAGGATTTAGTTACCTCTATTAGTTCAGAAAAGAGATTCATTAATATTACCTCATTTGATCCTCACAATTAAACTGGGATTTAGGAGTGGATGCATTTTGTAAGGGAGAAAACAGAAGCAAACAAATATGAGATTTGCCAAGGATCACCTAGCAAGTATCCAAGGCCAAATTTGGACTCAAGTCTCTCTGTCTCCAGGTCCCATACTATATCCAATTGAAAGCCTGTGAGAATTTACCTGCTCAATCATTCCTCTATTTTATTTAATTCCTCTTATACAATTTCTCATTCTCTATTATCTACAATAATACTTAGATTCTGCCATCTTAAAAGAAGAATCATCAATTGAAAAAAAGTACTTTCCACATAATTACAATTTGATATTTTTAAAGCACAATTATACTTTGTCTTTCTGATGCTCAGTGGCATTCAGTGAATCCTTGCTGTTTCAAATATAAAATAAGAATGCCTCCATTTCACATTTAAATCTCTTCAACTTTCTCTGTCCTTATTTTTCTAGATTGGTTTCATATTATTCTCTCTCTTATATTTCCCACATGCCAGGCAAATTGATCTACATTCATTTCCTCACCCTTGATCTCCCATCTCTGATCTATGTAACTTTAAAAAAAAAATTACTTTTATTTTCTGGAATTAAATAAGCACTTCCATAATGCAGTACAATAAAAAGATGATTGCATGTGAAACAGCAAATCCATTATTACAACATACTATTCCTTCTAAATATATAATAAAGTAATCATGTAAATTTATTTCTTTTTTCCCTTTTTTCATATCTTTCCCCCAACCACCCTGCAGATGGGGACCATTAGACATAAATAGGTGTGTATATGCATGCATGTTTGTGTATATATATATATGTGTGTGTGTGTGTGTGTGTGCATATATAAACACGTATATGTATTTATGTATATGTATGCATATTGTATACATAAAAAACATGTATATGTGTGTGTATGTGTGTATATATATATATGAATGATTATTCTATTCTACACATACTTCTATTTATCAGTTCTTTCTCTGGATGCAGATAGTATCTTTCATCATATATCCTTTATACTTAACTTGAGTATTTAGGTATAATGACTTATTCACTCAAAGTTATTCGTAAAATAATATTGCTGTTACCATATACAATGTTGTCTTGGTTCTGCTTGTTTCACTCTTTATTATTTTATGCAGGTCTTCCTATGTTTTTTCTAAGATCATTGAGATCAAACCTTTCTTAGAGCAGAACAGTATTCCTTCAAAATTATACACCACAACTTGTTCAACCATTCCCCAATTGATGGGCATCCCGGCAATTTCTGTTCCTTGCCACCACAAAGACAGCTGCTATAAACATTTTAGAACATAGACATTCTTTTCCTTTTTCTCTAATCATCTTTGGAAATAGACCTAGTAGTAGTATTACTGGGTCAAAGACTTTAGGCAGCTTAATAATTCTTTAGGCATAATTCCAGATTGCTCTTCAAAATGGTTGGATCAGTTGACAATTTCACCAACAAAGAATTAATGTCCCCATTTTTTAACATCCTCTCCAACATTTGTTTTTTTTCCCCTTCAATAATCTTAGAGAATTTGGTAGGTGTAAAATGATATGTCAAGGTTGTTTTAATTTGTGTTTCTCTAATCGATAATGATTTAGAGCATTTTTTATATGACTATACAATGATTTCTTCATTGGAATACTGCCTTTTTGTATCCTTTAACCATTTATCAATGGGGGAATGGCTGATATTCTTATAGATATGACACAGTTCTTACACATTTGAGATACGACTTTATCAGAGAAATGAGCTAAAATTTTTTTCTCAATTTTCTGCTTTCTTCCAGATCATTGCTACATTTGTTTTATCTGTGTAAAAGCTTTTCAATTTAATGTAATCAGAATTATCCATTTTATACTTAACATTGCTCTTCATCATTTGTTTATTCATAAGTTGTCTATTCATAAGTCTGCTAAGTAATATCTTACATTTTCTTCAAATTTTCTTGTAATATCTCTTTTTATATCTAAATCATCTTTGTGCCTTTAGACAATGCCTCCATGCCTCTGAAGCTTTATTTCTTCAACGCTTCCTCTCAGAATCCCCAGTTCCCTGAAATGATCAGTTCAATTGCCAATTTCAGCAGAGCTCAGAAACTTTCTTTTTCCTCTCATTGTTTTTGCTCCCCATTTAAATGGCATAGATTTCTTTGGTTTGTATTTTCCATTGATTTATCTGTGTAAAAATTCCTTTCTACCAATTGACAATAAGATCACTGAGGGTGGGAAATATTTGTGCTTGATTGTGTGTGTGCATGTGTGTGTGTGTGTGTGTGTGCGCGTGTGTGTGTGTGTGTGTAGTGGGGGAATGGAGGGTGAGAAGGGTGTTTTTTCTCAGAGAAAAGCACAATACCTGGTGCAGAATCCACACTAAACATATGCCTGTTGAATTGAATTAATTTCATGGATTAAATTGAACACGTAAAAACTATCAGAAAGGAAAACATGAGAATAACAAAGATCAAAAAACTCTACTTAAAACTCAATGAATCTTAATAAATTTATTAATTTTAAACTGGCAGTGATTGTGTTGGTCATCTAGTCTAATCCCTTCATTGATAAGTGACTTGCGCAAAGCCTACGTGGCTGAGCTAGAATTTGGCCCATGGTACTCTGGTTCCAAACCCTTCCTTCACTAAGGGAATCTGGTGTGGGGAAAAGACTAGAGAGCTATGAGTTTAGAGAATTGGGTTCTAGTCCTGCTACTGACACTAAATTGCTCTGGAATTTTAGACAATTCATGTCCCCAATCTGGGCCTCAGTTACCTCCAGACCAGGGGAACAAGGCTACATGGCCTTTTTTTAAATAAAAAAAAGTATGATGAGATCTAAGCAATTACAACTCTTTAAATCATGAAAAATCTGAGAGGAGGATTTTTACTGTTAAAATGAAAACATCATCACTTGTAAGAGATGTGTTTCTTTTTCAATTCAGAGTTCACAGTTCTTTATGAACTCCTTTGAAATACTTGGTTGAACAAATAAAATTACATAACAGAATAACAATTGGCAGCATGGCAAGGCCACTCAATTTTAAGACCATTCTAACTGGGTATGAGTTCCAGTTCTGCTCTGTATTACGTGCCACCTGAGCCTACTCTGCTTCCATCTCAGAGAGTCAGTTTCCTCAGCTATGAAACTGAAGGTCTTTACCCATTCAATCTTAAGATCTAAGAGGCAGCTAAGTGACAAAGAGGATAGAAAGACATGGAATCTGGAGTAACAGAGTTCGAGCTCTCTCTAAGACACTTATCACCCGTACTATCCTGGACAAGTCATTTAGCATCTCTCAGCCTCAGTTTTCTCATCTCTAAAATGGAGGTGATAATAGCACCTACTTCACAGGGCTGTTGTGAGAATCAAATGAGATTCTTAAAAGTATAGTGATTTGTGAACCTTGAAGTTCCCAATAAATGCTAGCTATCATTAGCATCATTTTGAATATGATAACATGCAACACTATGAAAATGACAGTTCCAAATCTGTGATTTTAAACCCTCTACCTCCTCATGGCTTGAAGAAAAGTATATTACTTTTTTCATTCATGTGTCTCTCATATTGGAGAATTGAAAAGAACCTGTCACTGGTACTCTAATAGCTCAGACCTACCTGGGTACTTTAGGATGGTGACTCTAAGAGGGAGGATTTATTGAGTACCCTTCACCTCAGGTTATCTTCTATTAGATGGTTAATCCAAAGAGAAGAGGATTCGTAGAAACTGTTTCTGGCATCCAGTGTTAAAAACTCAGAGTTTTCCACATTGTCATTTGTTGTCCTCAGCCACTGCTGTTCCTTGGATCTTGCAGATATTAAGGTCACTAGATAAACTAAGCAAGTGAAAACTGTTTCTGATCTTACTAATAAATGAAGTATGACAACCAAATGTTGGGCTTGTCCAATGGACATTGGTCCAAAGTGAAATGTAAAAGGATTTCTGTGGCTTTTGTTCACAAACTTGTAGTAGAGTTTTAGAAGAATGGGTATACTGGTGTTCTTAAGGGACAAAGACTCCCCAGAGCTACTTTGTGTGCACCTCTGAAAAGTACATAATAACATACCCAAGTCTGTGGGGACCCAATCACAATTATTAAGGGAAGTCATGGGTGTATTCAGATGTTATTATCAGGATCTCTCCATGGTATACATAAAATATGGTTGTCCTTCGAAGACAAGAAATAAGGACCAAGAGCTTACTAGGCCTAGACCTGAAGGAGACACCACATGTACAACAGGAAAGCAGGCAGGGGATGAGACTAGTCCCCCCAGGGACTAGACCCAAGGCCTCTAACAGTGGAGCTTCCATTCATTTGCCTCTTTGAAGAAAAAATGTCTGATGGGGGAGGGATGAGATACATGGAGATATATGGGATTAATAGGTATTGACAATGATGCACAAAAAAGTAAAGAAATAAAAGAGAACCAATGAATCATTTAAAAATACAGAGAAAAAAAACAGAAGGAAATTCAAAAGGCAACACCAACAAATAGTACAATTGTACTGTTGATGAATATAATAAACATTTTAAAACTGTACATAATGAAAATTAATAGCATTGTGGGTGATTTTGTTCTATTCCTTGTGTGGGGAAATGATCATATCAATTACTGCTTATTCACTTCATAATAAAAAAGTAAATTTAAAAAGAGGAAACATCTGCCTGCATATGTTGCAAGTAGCCTTCAACCTTCAGTGTTTTTTCACTCATTTATGACTCTTTGTGAACCCATTTGGAATATTCTTGGCAGAAATACTAGAATGATTTGCTGTTTCCTTCCCCAACTGATTTTAAAGTTGAGGAAAATAAGGAAAATAAGATTAAGTGGATTGCCCAGGGTCAAAGAGCCAATAGGTGTCTGAAGCCAGATTTAAACTCCGATTCCTCTCCCAGCACTCTAGCCAATGCTCCACCTAGCTGCCATGTTCCAAGCAGCCAGTCCCCCAATATGCTAGTTATGTGCCAAGCAGAAGCTGCTAACATGGCACAGCTTCCTCCCTCCAGTCCACTGAATTTCTCTGGTAGTTTCCCTAATCCAACCAACCAAGCCTCTGAGTCAGCCACTGCCCCTACTAGAAATAGTCACCAAGTTCTCAAATTAGATATTGAAGTGATAGGTCAGTGCACTCTAAGGCCAAGACACCTAATTCTAGCAGCTCAGGATGGAATTTGATCAGACAAAGGGCTATTCAAGTTTTCTTAATTCAACCCTTTGCTACAGTGCTTTTGGCTTCTACAAATCTTCCATAAGAAACAAGTTAAAACATTCAATTTCAGAATCAGATATTCTCAGATGTAGAAGGGTCCTCAAAGTACATTAACTGGCCAATACTACAACAAGAATTATTTTTACAATATGGGAGAGATAATGGAGGTAGAATCAGTCATCAGTTGTTAGTCTAATCATAGTGTGGTAAGGGGACATTGCCTAGCAAAAACAAAAAAAGGTTGAGAATATTAACCATGTTTCCTGTAGCATTAAAGGATTATCATCCCCAAATTATTTAATAGAAATATTAGATTACTTACACAAAGTCATATAATTAGTTTCTGCTCTGAAAGCTAATCTAAAGTTTCCTTAAAAAGATTAATTGAAAATTTCTGAACTTCACAAAGTCTCATGCCCTGATGACTTGAGTTATGCCAAAAGGTGTGAATACCTCAAACTTCTATACAATGTAAATCAGCATTGGAAATGCAGATTTAATTATTAGAAAGTTTTAAGGCTATGATGCTTCTGAGGTCAGGAGGGAAAGGAAGAATCCAGCTTTCATGTTCTATGGAGGTTAAACAGGCTGTGGGCCTTGAAAAATTTGTGTACTAGAAAAATACAAATGTGGAGAAAACAATATCTTAGGTGTGCTTCTTAATTAAAATGGAAAGCCTAATGATGACTTTGCCCCCTGGAAATTATGATGAAAGCAATATTTGCACCTTTGTCCCTCAGCCTATAGATGAGAGGATTCAAACATGAGATGACAATGAACGATGGGAAACTCTGACACCACTTTCTCTATAGCCATGGAATTACTAGGCCAGGGCTATAAATACAGAAGGACTCCTGTCCCACAGAATATGAACATTGCTGTGAGGTGGTAAATACAAATGATGAAATACTGCTGGTAGCTTTCAGCAGGACAGAGTCTCATGATGATTTTGAAAATATATAAGACTAGTAAGATCATAAAATGAGGTGGGGGGAGAAATTGAATTATACCATATATAAAACCAGTTCAGTGAGGTATGTCTCAGAGTAGGAGAGAGTTGCAAGCTCAGGAAAGTCACAGAAAAAGTGATTGATCACATTGGAACTACAGAAGTCAAAAGTGAAGAAATTGTCTCTAGAGGAATTCAGAAGGCCACAAATATAGAAACCAATAGTGTAACTAGCATTTGTGCTAGATATTATATATGTGCAACAGCACAATAAAGAGTTTAGAGTCTGAGCCCGAAATCCGAAAAGGCATTTATTATTCTTTCTCATGAGAAAGAACGCTACCTAAGCAAGAGAAGCCAGGGGCATTTTAATTATGGTTTACATTTTTTCAGTCTGAATAAATGGGTATGTGTCCTGAACAGAGTACAGGAGAGTGCAAAGGACTCAGATGGACCACAGTCCTTGTATTGACTCCCCCTACAAATCTCCTGCCAGGCTTTACATGAGCCAGGTACAATCCCTTGACTGTCTAGTCATGCCCTCCTCAAATGGCTCATTTAAACATGCATACAAGCCTCTAACCTTTCACTTGAGAGCTCTGATTAGAAGTAGTTCTTTCCAGTCAACTGACATATTCTGCTAAAGCTGGCAGGGAGGGGGAGGAAGAGGAATACTTTCTGTGGAAACAAAATTGTTCTCCCATTTCTTACATATGGAAGTGTTGCAATGGAGAGTCTTACATAAAGCTACATTTGGATTAGTGGCCAAGAGAAAATTTTAGGTAGCGAAAAAAGTCCATAAGAAAAAAATAACTTTGCTATGAATCTGTTGTAGTAGACGAGAGTGAAAAATGCAATCATTATTTGTGCACGAATGGGTGAAGAATAGATACAATCCAAAAAGAAGACAAATTAATCCTATATAAGGATGTAATTAATTAGCCTTATTGAATAACTAAGATTTTTTCCCCATTTACCTTTTTATGTCTCTCTTCAGTTTTGTATTTGGAGAAAAAATTTTCCATTGAACTCTGGCCTTTTCATCAGGAAGGTCTGGAATTCGCTTATTTCATTGAATGTCCATCTCCATGCATAGAAAATTATGCTCAATTTTGCTGGGTATTTGAACTTTGGTTGTAATCCAAGGTCCTTTTCCTTTTCAAAATATCATATTTCAATTTCTCCTGTCATTTAATGCAGATGCTGAAAGATCCTACGTGATCCTGACTGTAATTCCTCGATATCTGAATTGTTTCTTTCTAGCTGATTGCAGTATTTTCTCCTTGACCTGGTTGTGAAATTGGGCTATAATATTTCTTGGAGTTTTCAATTTTGGATCTTTTTCAGGAGGTGATTGATGAATTCTTTAAATGACAATTTTACCCTCTGGTTCTAGGACTTCTGGGCAATTTTTATTAACGATTTCATGGAAGTATTGTTCAGGCTCTTTTTTTCATCATAGCATTTGGGCAAACCAATAATTCTTAGATTGTCTCTCCTGGATCTATTTTCCAGGTCAGTTGTTTTTCCAATCAGATATTTCACATTTTCTTCTATTTGTTGATTCTTTAGATTTTATTTGACCGATTCTTGATGTTTCATAGAGTCATTAGCTTCTACTTGTCCAATTCTAATTTTTTTTAATTTATTTTTAATATGTTTAGTTTTCAGCATTGATTTTCACATGCGTTTGAATTACAGATTTTCTCCCCATTTCCACCCCCCCCACTCCAAGATGGCGTACACTCTGGTTGCCCTGTTCCCCAGTCTGCCCTCCCCTCCGTCCCCCCATTCCCCTCCCATCCCCGTATCCCTTCCTTTCTTGTAGGGCAAGATAAATCTCTACACCCCATTGCCTGTGCATCTTATTTTCTAGTTGCATGAAAAAAAAAACTTTTTTACTTTTGAACATCTATTTTT
>CM053623.1:450241156-450256398 GCA_028646595.1 Phalanger gymnotis | reverse complement strand
TTTTTTTATTTTTTTACATCAGCTGAAGCATAAAAAATTCTACTCCAGGCCTTTATTTTAACTCTCTGTGTATCTCTCATTTTTATTGTGTTTCTTATAAGCAACATATTGATGAATTCAAATTTTTAATCAGTTCTGCTGTGTTTCCATTTTATGGGAAAATTTATCCCATTTACTTTCATAGCTATTACTTACTTGGTTATTTCCATTCATCCTACATTTCCTCCCTCTCCTTCTGGCCCTGCTTAACCTATCCCTCCTCGCAGGTCTAACTTGTTTTTAACCACTACCTTGCTCTCCAATTTGTCAATCTACCCACCCATCTAAGAGTCCCTCTCTTATCCTCTCTCCCCCACTCACTACCTTAATTGCCCTTCTCCCCAAATGTTCATAACTTATCGTCTCCCCTACCCTTCTAATTCTTAATCTACATACTCTTCTAGAAGTCTCTCCCTTATTCTATTCCCTCACTCTCATTTCTTTATGGATTTAGAAGACTTTTATACCCTTCTACATCTAAATGTTGTTGCCACTTTAACCCATTTCTGATGAGACTGAGCTTCTAGCACTGCCAGCACTCCAACCCACTTGCTCCCTCTGTATCAGTTCTTCCTTTCACAGCTCATTTGTATGAGATGATTGCTTCTTTTGACCTCTCTCTACCCAATTTTTTAAAATCACCCCATCATACTTAGTTCAGCCCCAACCTTTCTTTCAAAATACCCAAGTAAATAATGACAATCTTAAGACTACTGATAACATTTTCAATTCCACGAAGTAAACAGTTTGACTTTCTACTAGACTTTTCAGCAAAACATTGCGAGTGGTAATAAAGTTATAATAACCATCCCCCCCACCCACCCACCCACCCAAGTCACTTAACAATAGCTTGCCCAGATTCACAGGAAAAGAAAATGGCAGACTCATAAAGGTTGATGTGTTCAACACATCATAACTTTCTGTGGTAAGGGAACTTGATTAAAGTTCTTGTGAAAAGATGAACAGATACTAAATCTTCAAAGTATATTCAACTAAGATTTTAAATATAAAAACATCCAGTTTCTCCCAATTTCTAAAAATTATGGATCATAGAGTCAGATACTGCAAGCCAGTGAGGGAAGACATTTTCCAAATTCAAGATCAAAAGAGAAAAGTTATTACCTATGATCCATGGATAATAAAAGCTGTGTCAGCCCAGGAGCACATGTACTTTGAATATCATAGTATCGAAGAAAACTACTTGAATACTTTCTTCTCTAGTCAAAAAAAGTTTCCTAACGAAGACTTTGCCTTGCTCACAACTTTCCTAAATGAACTACTGACTTCTTTATTCCTCAGACTGTAGACCAGAGGATTCAACATGGGGATGACCATGGTGTAGAACACCGAAGCCATTTTGTCTGTGTCCATGGAATGGCTGGAGCTGGGCTGTAAGTACATGAAGATTATTGTCCCATAGAATATGGATACAGCTGTGAGATGGGAAGCACAGGTAGAGAAGGCTTTCTGGCAGCCCTCAGCTGAGCGCATCCTCAAAATGGCAATGAAAATTAAAAAATAAGATTTCAAGATGAAAAAAAGGGCAAAGAATACATTGAATCCTACAGCAAAGAAAACAATCACTTCGCTGATGTATGAGACAGAGTAGGAGAGAACCAAAAGAGGTGGAACATCACAGAAAAAGTGATGGATCATGTTGGACTTGCAAAGGGAAAGGCTAAAGATGTTTCCTGTGTGAATGGAGGCAAAAAGGAAACCACAGATATGGGAACTGATGGCTAGATGAGCACACACACTGGATGTCATGGTGGTGGTATAATGGAGGGGCTTGCACACAGCAGCCTGGCGATCATAGGCCATAGCAGCCAGGAGATAACTTTCAGCAGTGGCAAAGTAGGCAAAGAAAAACATTTGTGCAGCACATCCATTATAGGAGATGGTTTTGTCCCCTGGAAGGAATCCAGCCATTGCTTTAGGAGTAATGGCTGAAGAGTAGCCCAAATCCACCAGAGAGAGATTACTGAGGAAAAAATACATAGGTGTATGGAGACAAGAGTCCCACAATATAAGAAATACCAGGCCCAGGTTCCCTACCAGAGCAATGAGGTAAATGATACTGAATATTATGAAGAGGGGGACCTGAAGTTCAGGGGAATCTGTTAATCCCATGAGGATGAACTCCTTCACCACTGAACAATTCTCCATAAATATCTTGTAGGGATTTGGATGATTCACCTGGAACAAGGGAAATACAAAAACAGAGTAAATCATGGTGTTTATCATTCTTTTGTGAAGGTTATAGAGTTATATTTTATATAAAATGAAAATATAAAATATTGTTACATAAAAATTGTAGAGTTTTCATGTAGGATAAATTAACATCATACTATTGTTGCAATTATGATTTCTCAGCACATATCATAAGTCCTCTTGTACTCATTTAGATCGTTATTGAACAGGTCCTCAACTTCCACAATTCCCTTGACCTTCATCTTTACTCTGCATCAGTTGCGTATATTGTGGCCATACTATTAAATTGATCATCCCTCCAACTCCATGACCCAGAACTCTGAAATCCTCTTGAACATATCTTACTATCTTTCCGTTACATGTTCTGCCTTACCTTTCATTTCTCTAGATATACTCCTTACCATAAACACCCGGTTCTACCTCCCTAACGTTTCCAATTTTATTTCTCCAATTGTGGCCTCACTCTTCCCCCTTCATAGGATCGAACTGATGATTGACTGCTTCAATGATAGTCCCTCAACTACCCTAGAATTCCTTGCTCTGTTACCTTTCACCAGATTTTCCAATTTAGAATTGTGCTCACTATGTACCTTTAATGGTGCCACAAAGAGAGGACAGAACATGGTCCATAAATATGCTTATTGGTTTCTCTACATGTTATTCTCTTGTCACTTGAATCATCCCTGGTCCAAAGGAACCCAGTTACCATTCCCCCATTAACTATCCCACTTTCTTATACCACTTTCTTCCCTTTGCATCAGCAAAGAGAGATGTCATCACTCTTGGTTTCTCTCATTTCCCTACTCAACTCTCCAAATCTCTCTTCATTTTTCCCTTTTACCTTCTGCTTTGTCTCATGTCTCAGAGGACAAGGTGGATCTTCTCACTGCCAAGGTCAATCTCTCTATGTATGATCTACTGCTCTCATCCTTTCTCCTCCAAAAATACTAACAGGATTTAGATAGCACTATTACTTTACAAAAGTGACTTATTAATATTATGTCATTTAATCTTCACAACAAACCAGCAATGTAGATGATGTACCCATTTTATAAAGAAGGAAGCAGAAGCAGACAGAGATACGAGACTTGGCAAGGGTTACTTTCTAAGTTCCCGAGGTTCAATTTAAACCTAAGTTGATCTAATTCCAGGTTCTATCCACCTGGAAGCTTCCAGGAATCCAACTCCTCCATCATTGTTTTATTTTATTTTATTTATTTATTGTTATATAATTTCTTACTCCCTGTTATTTACAATAATGCCTACAATAATGCCATCTTAAAAAATCTTTATTTTAAAAATGCATCTTCCAAACACTTGCAATTTGCTAATCCTAAAGCAGAGATGTACTTTGTCTCTCCAATGCTCAGTAGTATTCAGTTGGTCACTACTGTTTCTAGTATAAAATATGAATGCCTCTTTTTCACATTTAAAACATTTCACAATCTCTCTCCATCCTATCTTCCTAGATTGATTTCTCATCATTCCCCATCTCATGTGTCCCACATGCCAGGCAGATGGATAAACTTTCATTTCTCCATCCTTCCTCTCCCATCTCCCAGCAATGGGCCTTTGTACAGCCTGTCCTCCATGCCTCTGAAGATCTATTACTTCAACACTTCCTATTAGAATCTCTAGCCCACTGAAATGTGCAGCTCGACTACCGCCTCCAATATTCAGAAGATTCCCTGTTCCTCCCACTGATTGTGCCCCCCATTTAAACGGTATATGTTTCCTTGGTATATATTTTCAATTGATTTTTCTATGTAAAAAAGTGTTTTCTACATGTAGACTACAAGATCACTGAAGATGGGAAATATTTGTATTTTATTGCCTGTGTGTGTTTGTGGTGGGGAATGAGTGAATTTGAACTTGTCTCTCTGACTCCAGGTTCCATACTATATGCACCTGGAAGCCCCCAAGAAACCAAGCCTCCATCATTGTTTTAGTTTATTTTCTTCCTCTTATACAATTTCTCATTCCCTAATATTTACACTAATGCCTAGATTCTGCCATCTTTTCTCAGAGAAAAGCCAATATCTAGTACAGAATCCACATTAAATATATGATTGTTGAATTGAATTAATTTCATGAATAAAATTCAACATGTGAAATCTATTAGATAGGAAAATACAACAAACAATGATAAATATTAAACATTTCTACATAAAGTCTTAATGGATACATTCATCTAGTCCAGTCCCTTCATTTATAAGTGACTTGCCCAAAGCCTACAAGACTTGGATTTGAACCATAGTAGTCTAGTTCAGACTACTACAAGGATTTGAACCATAGTAGTCTAGTTCAGAATTCTTCCCTCATTAAAGAATCCTGGTGTGGGGGACAGACTAGAGAACTCTGAGTTTATGGAGTTGGGTTCTGGTCCTGCTCCTTCCACTAATTACTCTGTAGCTTTAGGCAAATCACCTCTCCTACCTGGAGCTCAATTACATGGCCTGCAATCTAAGGGAATAAGGTCACGTAATTTTTTCGTATCCAAACTGTACAATGCAATCTAGGCAATTACAACTCTTTAAATCATGGACAAACCAGAGTAGTTTTTAGTAGTTTTACTACTAAAACAAAAACGCCATCTCTTGCAATAACTGGAAGGAATTTTTAGAAATTCAGAGTTCACAATTCTTTATGAAGTGCTTTGAAACACTTGGGCGAACAAATAATAAGAATATGAAAGAATGACAATTGGCGGCATGACAAGATTATTTGATTTGGGGTGAGAAGACCTCGCGTTGAATTCCATTTCTGCTATTTATTACATGCATGAACTCAGGCAAGACTCCTACCATTTCAGAGTCTGTTTCCTCAGCTATAAAACTGGATGATCTTAATATCTAGGAGGCAGAGAAGTGGCCACCATGATAGAAGGATATGGAAACTGGATGAAGTGCATTCAAACTCAGTCTAAGAAACTTGTCACCTGTATGACCCTAGACAAGTCACTTAACCTCTCTCAGCCGCAAGTTTCCTCATCTCTATAGCTACATTACAGGGATGTTGTGAGGATCAAACGATATATTAAAACTATAGTGCTCTGTGAACCTTGACATTCCCATTAAGCAAGTGACCATTAACATCACTTCAAATATAAAAACATGAAACATTATGAAAATGGCAGTTTCAAATGTGTGATTTTGAATTCTCTACCTCCTCATGCCTTGAAGACAAGGATACTGTTTTTCATTCATGTATCACTCATATTGTAGAACTGAGTAGATCCTATCAGTAGTATTCTAATAGCTGAGACCTACCTGGGTCCTTTAGGATGGTGACAAGACTCCAAGAGGGAACACTTATTGAGTACCTTCACCTAATGTTGCCTCCTATTAGATTCTTAATCCAAAGAGAAGAAGAGAGGATTTGTAGATACTGTGCCTGGCATCTGGTGCTAAAAGCTTAGTTTTCTATGTCATGGTCTATTGTCCTCAGCTCCTTTTGCTCCTTGGATCATGCTAACAGTAAGGTCACTAGATGAACTAAAGCAATGTTTCCATTCTTATGAATAAATGAAGGATGACAACAACCAAAGTCAGGCTTGTCCAATGGACATTGGTCCAAAGTGAGACATAAAAGATTTCCTGTGGCTTTTGGTCACAAACTTGCAGTAGGGTTTTACAAGAACGTGCATGTTGGTGCTCTTAAGGGACCAAAGCTCCACTGAGGACATCCAGAGCTACTTAGCGTGCACCTCTGAAAAGCACATAATGTCATAAACAGGTCTGTGGGGACCCAATCACGATAACTAAGGGAAGTCGTAGGTGCATTCAAATGTTGTTGTCAGTACTTCTCCATGATGCACAGAGAACATAGCTGCTCTCAGAAGACAAGAAATCAGGACCATGAGCTCACTAGGCATAGACCTGAAGGAGCCCCCACATGGACAACAGGAAAATAGGCAGGGGATGAGAGAAGTCCTTTGGGCCCAGGAACAATGCCTTCTAATAGTCCAGCTTCCATTCAATTGCCTCTTTGAAGAAAAAAATGTCTAATTGGGGAAGACTGATGTATCCAGCAGTTTACAGGTTAGGCAAGAAAAAAAGAAAAGAAATAAAAAGAACAAGTTAATCATTTTAAAAATTCACAGAAAACAGCACAAGGAATTTCAAAAGGGGACACAGACAAGCAGTACAGTTTTACTATTGATTAAATATAATAATGTCTTAAAACTGTACATAATGAAAATTAACAACTTCATTGGGATTTTCTTCTATTATTTGTGTATTGAAATGACCATTTCTGTTAATGTTTACTGGGTTCATAACAAAAAAAGTAAGTTAAAATAATGAGGAAAAATCTGTCCATGTATATTCTAAATAGCCAATCCCCAAATAAGCTAGTTAGGTGCCGGGTAGAAGATGAGGACACAACACAGCTTCCTTTCTTCACTCTACTCCACTCTGTAGTATTTTCCCCAATCTAACCACCCAGGTCTCAGAGAGAGTCACTGCCCTTGTTGGAAACAGTCTCCAAGTTACCTCATTATGCCCTAAAGTGATAGTTCAGTCAATTCTAAGGCCAATGACTCTGAACTCTAGTAGCTCTTGTTAGATTTTGATCAGATGAAGGCCATTCAAGTTTTCTTCATTCTACCCTCTGCCTTCAACCTGCCTGGCTTCTATAGATCTTTCATAAGAACTAAGTTCAAGCATTCACATTTGTGATAATGAGCAGAACCAGAATTTGGACCCACAATATCTCACCCCCAATTAAATGTTCCAAAGCACAATACAGTCTGAATTTTTAAACTCTTTTAAACTCTTTCCCCTAACTGTTTAAGGATTGCTATCTTGTTTTATTTGCTAGAAATCCTACCAAATTTTTATGTGATATAAATAGTTTAAAATGCATAGGTCATACAACA
Organism: Phalanger gymnotis; assembly: GCA_028646595.1. Classification (NCBI taxonomy): domain Eukaryota; kingdom Metazoa; phylum Chordata; class Mammalia; order Diprotodontia; family Phalangeridae; genus Phalanger; species Phalanger gymnotis. The sequence goes on along the minus strand of CM053623.1, from coordinate 450,249,269 downwards.
TTAAATATAGAAAATGCTATTCAATTCTACTTCATAATTTTATAAGTGAGTCACTGATGTCAAGAGAGGGAAAGGAATCTCAAACATCAATGTGTAGAACCAGGACAATAACTGTGGTTTCCTAACTCTCAGATCAATGGTACTTTCACCATGCCAAAATAGACTTAAGCAGTATTGGAATCAGAGTACCTTGTTATTGGATTATAATCCTAATTTTACAAATGAGGAAGCTAATTCTGAGACATATTGACTAACCTCTAGTTAAATAGCAAGTGAATGTCTGGAGCAAAGTTTGAACTCATTTTTCTTGACTCTGTCTCCTTTGCTCTATTCATTCTACTGGTAGAGAGTAGATTGTACAGTTGAGTTGGGAAGAAGTCCTTGAGCTAAACTTGGATGGAGCCATGGGTTTCCAAGAATCAGTTCTACCTGGCTTATGTTAAATTTTCAATATGAACATTTACACCTTGAAAGCCATCAAGTGCTACAAATCAAGGCTCGATTATCATATTATTGAGGTCAGTCTTGGCAAGGGGAAAACAAACCTTTTCTTCTGAAATAAGGGCAAAGGAGGAGAAAACAGGGAATAAAGAGGAGTGGTTTGGGGAAAAGGAAGCCCAAAAGGCATAATATCTAGATCTGCTCAAACGGAGGGGGAGCAATGGCATAACAGATCTTAGGAGACAGAAACATTTTTAAATGGTCCCTCTTGGAATGTGTGATAGAGCTAATTATGGAAGAAAAAAGATTGCTTTGGCACAGTGAGGGGTCAAATGAGACAACAATCTAAGATAGATTTCTAGTGAGTTCCATCAGTGTAGTTATATGACTTGCTCAGTAGCACATTAGTAGAGCCAGAAAAGGTTGAATATAGATATAACCCGGGGTTCAAATGACTTGAGAAAGGACAAAGGTGCTGTATGATGCTAGGGTAGCTCAAGGATAAAGCTGAATCAGCCAACTGTAGGGTCATATCTATGAAGGGAAAGGAGATAGACTACAGTAGGAGAAAACAGGAAAGATTATAAAAATCAGTGTTCATAATAAGGAATATGTCTAGGCTGAGAAACAATGAGGTAGAATGAGGTAGAAAGATTGAAGGCTGTGGCCATAGAGGAATTTTAAGAGTTTTTGCAGATGGAATAAGACTTTAGAGTAGTCTAATAAAGGATGTGTCTATCACTATATGTAGCTAGAGGCAGCTAGGTAATTCAGTGGGTAGGGTGCCAGGCTTGGAGTCAGAAAGACTCATCTTCTTGAGTTCAAATCTGGCCTCAGACACTTTCTAGCTGCATGACCCTGGGGTAGTCACTTAATCCTGCTTGCCTCAGTTCCTCATCTGTCAAATGAGCTGGAGAAGGAAATGGCAAACCACTCCAACATCTTTGCCAAGAAAACCCCAAATGGGATCAGGAAGAGTTGGACACAACTGAAATGACAACAATAACATATGTGGCTAAGATGCTGTTGAAAATCTCCACGCTGCTGTGGCCTATGAGTGCCTACTATAAAACCCTCCATTATAACACCACCATGACATCCAGTGTGGTTCCTATGGTTTTCTTAGTTCCTCCATTCACATGGGAAACACCTTCAGTCTCCACTTCTGTGGTTCCAATGTAATCCATCACTTTTTCTGTGGTATTTTACCCCTCCTGGATCTCTCCTGTTCTTATACATACAACAATGAAATGGTTGTCATGTTCCTTTGAAGGATTTGGTGTCTTTTGCCCCTATTTTATTTTGAAATCCTACTTATTCATCTTTATTACCATTCTGAGGATGGCAGCTGAAGGTTGCAAGAAAGCATTCTCTACCCACGCTTCCCACCTCACAGCAGTATCCTTATTCTATGGGACAATAACATTTATGTACTTAAAACCTGACTCTAATCACTCCATGGACACAAACTGGCTTCAGTATTCTACATCATGGTCATCCCCAACTTGGATCCTTCAGTCAACAGCTTAAGGAATGAGGAGGTCAACAGTGCTCTTAGGAAAATTCTTGAAGGGACAAATTCTGCACTGGGCCTCTCCTTTTTTCTCACAAGTATTTTCTTCCCCTCTTTGAACTTTAAGGCCCACATTCTAATTCAGAGGTGGGGAGCCTCGTTTATTTCCCATGAAGGAGAACTGAATTCTCCCACTCCTTGATGAGAATGAGAAATTTCAGCCTTCGTTGGTTTTAAGCATCTGATTTTGAAAAATACCGTTTTTAGAAATGTGAGGAAGCTGAGTTTTTCCTCAGAATCCCACTCCTTCAACTGAACATACTTTTTGAACTTTTATAAATAAACATCTTTTCAAAAGGAATTCAATCAAATCTTCATAGCACAGAGAGATATGTATGATATGTTCTCTAGAAACAGACCTTGTGTTTCTGCCATTTGCTCTTTGCATCACTCTGGGCAAGTCGCTGTTAAATGACTTCAGGAACATATATAATCCTCAAATTCTTTATGGTGTTCCTGAAGAGTCCAATTGAAAATTGTGCTATTATTCTCCCTAAGCCTTGCATTTGGGGATGGTAGCTTGGGAAGGGGTTCGTGTATAGACTTCCTAATGTGACAACTCCCTCTAGTGATGTAGATTGGGAAGGACGAAGGAATTTATATTCTTAGAATTTTATTTCCTAGAGTGAACTGAGAGATTAATTACAGATGGCTACACAGCCAGTCATAGACAGAACCTAGTGATTGGTACATAGTAAGAACTTTTAAAATGTTTGTTCACTGGCTGACTACATTGCAATAAGTCTTTTATTCATTTTGCTTTGCCTTGTGGTCTCAAGTTTTTGTACAACGAAAAAAGTCTTATTTCAGCTAGGAAGGCTTCTATCCACAAACACCCAAGGCTTTTCTGTGTGTTTTCATTTTTTTTTTTGCTAATATTTATTGATTAATTCACTGTCACATATTAGAATCACAGAATTAGAGTCAGAAGGTAGCTCAGTAATCATTAGTGTAACCTTTACCAAAAAGGAGTCCTCACTGTAACAGTCCTGAGAAGTTTATCCAGCCTTTGATTAATGACTTCCAAGGAGCAGGAATCTACTTCCTTTCAAGGTAACATATTACAATTTTGTCCAGCTCTAATGGCTTAAAAGTTTTTTTCCCCTGAAATCAAGCCTAAATGTACCTCTTTATATCTTCCATCCATTACTCTCGATTCTATCTCTTGGTTTCAAACAGCAGAATTAAATTTATTCTACACATAAGAGTTTTTCAAATTCTTGAAAACAGCTATCATGTTATCCACACTTTTACCTTAAAATCTTCTCTTCTTCAAATTAAACATCCCCATTTTTCAATCAATTTTTATGTATAATAGAAACTCAAGGGCCATCGTTATCCTAGTGGCCTTCTCTTGGATTCCCTTCAGCTCATTAATGTTCTTCTTATACTGTCACACCAAGAGATGACAATGACTCAGTCCTATGTGGATATTCTTCCTTCACTTCTTATTTTTTGACATATATTTTCATGTCAGTCTAATTGAAGGAGAGTCAGCAGTCTTTGCTCACTTTGCTGTGATCAGATGAGCACTCTATAATTCCATTTCCTTCTCTTTTCCATAGAAATCTATAGCTTTCTACTCAGAAAGCCGTATAGCACAGAGACTGTGGCACCTGGTACAATGCCTGAACAATAGTAGGTGCTTCATATTTGTTGAGTGATTTTTTTTTAAATTTTATGTAGTGAAATTCTTCATTTCAGAGAAACATTATTGTATTTATTTGAGCAAAAGGAGTCATTGTTCCATAGTGGAAAGTAGTCTAAATTATTAATAAAATCTCATTAAGGGTGTTTATTTGTTATAAATGGAACAGGGTGGTAACAATGTCTGTCTTCTATGAATAATCAGGACCATAGGCAGGAAATTAAACAGCACTATTCATCAGCCCACCAACTGCTCAGCTGTTACCTTCCTACCTACTGATATAAAAATGCTTTATTCTATTTTTTTCCTGATTCTACCATCTGTTTTGCCAAAATCTTTTCTTTCCTTCATAGTCTGTTATGTTAATTCAAAGTTCTACACTCACATCATTAATTTACAAAATTTACCTATTTATTATAAATGAGAGGATTCTGGGAAGATGACAGAAGGCAGGAACAAATGTGTGGCCAACTGGTAGCCCATTCTTCTTTTATTATTTTCACCCATTGCTATTTTATGGAATTCTATGCAAGTAAAGTCAATAACTGCACTATGGCATGGAAAAGGAAAATAGGCTACCAATTGACCACACATTTGTTCCACCCAGATAAATTCAAATGTAGTCAAAATATGCTTTCAGTATCTACAGGCTGCAAAGAATGTTGAGCAATAAGGATATATTAGTGTAGGTGCTCTGAGGAGAAAGTTACCCCTCTGAGACCACCCACAGCTCCTCAACCTGCTGACTATATAACACTGAATTATAGATCCTAGTGTTTAGGGACCCACTCTTCATTTCTGAGGGAAACCATGGGGATATTCAGCAATAGTTGTCAGGGCTTTTCCATTGTGCATAGAAGACATGACTGTTCTTAGTGAAGTAAAGAAATAAAGGATATGAGCTCACTAGCAAGCAATAACTTGAGCCACGAAATGTGCAAAAGAAACAGTCAGCGGATGAGATGAGACAACCATTTAGAGCCCAGACAATGTGGTTTCCCACAATGCAACTTGATTTCATAGGCCTCTATGAAAAGAAAGGTGTGTCTGCATACTTTCCATGTAATAATCAACCAAAAACTGCTAGGCATGTGCAAGGTGGAGAATGACAGAGCAGCACAGCTTCCTTCAATAAGCCCATTATATGTCTCAAGGTAGTTTCCCTACTGCTGAGCCACTCAAACCTCAGAGAGACCATCTGCCTCTGTTGTTAGCAGTCTTGAGAAGGGTTGGGATGATATGCTGGGACTATTATCCATTCCCACCTGCATTTCTCAAACTGATTGGCTTCTCTAAATTTCTCAATCCCTAGCTTTCCACATTGAATTTCATAGCTAGAGCTTCCCAATGTTTGAAATGGCCTCAGAGGCTATTTGTTCTAGCCAATACTTAAACAAGAATTCCACCTTCAATGTTCACAGCAATTCAGCATATGCATGAAGTTCTTCAATGAGGGGAAAACCAGTTCCTCCTGAAGTAGCCTGAGCCACATTGGGCCTGATCTATTTAATGTTTCCTTCCTAAATAGCTTAAATCACTCACCTGAATGGGGTATCCATGGATGACCCCAGTTAGAGACCTGATGCCTCACTTTGGGAAAAGATACTTTTATGGCTCCTTTCCCATGTTGCTTTTAATCCCCTATTTGTGTAAACTTTGTGTATTTAGAGTTAGAATATAAGGGCTTTCACTTAAATATATTCAATTAAAGGAGCAATAACTTTCAACATTGGAAGGCACATCTTATTCTTTTGCAAAGACCAAGTTAGTCTCAATAATGAATCTGAAAAGGCATCTAGAACAGCTATTCTGAAAGTATAATCTGGAAATTCATGGGGCTACCTGAGACCCTTTCAAGGGGTTTGTAATATTAAAATCATTTTCACTAGAGTACTACAAAATTCAAATTTATAGTATGGAAAATGTCAGTAGGTATAAGTCACATAAAGAAAAGCTTTTTGGGGGTACTTAATAATTTTTAAGAGTGTAAAAGAGCCTTGAGACCAAAAACTTTGAGAATCATTGATCTAGATTATCTCTTCTATCACTAACAGCTCAAAATTAAAGGACCTGTAAAGATTGTGTACCTGTGGCTATCAAGAAATATGTAATTTCTGTCAAATCCCAGCCTCTAGGCAGTCTGATCTAAGAGTCATGTGGAGCAAGTCCACAGAACAATGGACAGCATCTACAAAATGTGGCAGTTCCCACAGAGACATGTTGTAGTTTGTCCTTCATTCTCAAAGAGGACTATGACATCAGGGAGGTGATGCCATGACATAAAAATAAATTGAATTTAAGTGAGGGAGAGTCGTGCAAGGTCACCAGCCTCTCTTTCTTCTATGGAGCCATCTGGGTCCAGTAGCAAGGTATCGATCAGGACAGCCGGAGATGGCCCTGGATGCACTGGGAGACCTTGGCCTTTTTAAGCTAAGGTCTTTAACAGGTCTCAGTTTGACTGAGGCAACACCAAATCAGTGATTAAGGCTAGGTAAGAAATGGGGCAGAGAATGGCTTCTTTTACCTGGTCAAAAAAAATCAGTCTGGGAGGGGAAGAGCCTTAAGGTTTGTGGTCAAAACTGAAATAATTGCTACTTACTTTGACTTTGAGCCAATAAGGGCCCAAAAAATGTCCATGTAGGGCTTGACCTGGTTTTTGCCAATCAATGAAAGCCAGACTGATCAGGGTTTAAGGCATTGTCCTTAGAACCTGAAGATATCTTGTGAGTGATAGTCTCTGACAGCTTTTCTTTCTTTCTCAGCATTCCTGATATATGTATGTATATCTACATATAGATAGATATAGAGATATCTATACACACATATATACCTATACATGCATACACACATGTATACATGTATGCATATACATGCATGTATACATATACATGCACATGCATACATAGATACAAACATACATACATACATATATACTCCCTTTGACCTCTATCATGCAATAGATAGAGGACAGATTTTGGAGTCAAGAAGACCTGCATTCAAATATTACCTCAGACATTTACTAACTGTATGATGGGTAAATAATTTAATGTCTCTTTGCTTCAGTTTCCTCATTGGTAAAATGTAGATAATAACACATACCTAACAGAGTTGTTGTAAAGATAAAATAATAGTTAACATTTGTAAAATGTTTTGTATATTTTAAAGTGATATATATATATATATGCTAACTGCTACTGACTGCTACTACCACCACCACTCCCACTACTACTATTTAAGAGAAATCACAGTTCAGAGGAATGAACGTTCACCTGGAGTCAGAAGAATCATACTAGTGGCACTAGCTGTGTGATTGTGAGCAAGTTTTTCTTCACCTATCCAACCCTCAGTGAGCTTAGCTGTAAAATGGAGTTCATAATATCTCTAGTGCTTGACTAATAGGGGTATTGTGAGACTAAATTGAGAATATTTGTAAAACACAATGTCAATTGCTGTTGACTTGAGCTTTCCACTTCAAATTTATCTCCTGCTTCTGATAGCACCACAATCCTGCGCTTTTTAATGTTTTAACCTCCCAATTCTTAAAGATCAATTTTTCACTCAAAAACTTTATCTCACCTCCCCTTATCTGATCAGTCATCCCTTTCCCATGTTGAAGGAACTCTTGTACTTAACTTGTGCTGAAATGGATGGACTGAGAAACACAGACCAAGCCAAATTAGAATACGTATTGAGCATCATTTATTAGCCCTCGGCTGTCCCACAGAGGGGAGCAGCCCCAAGCTCAAGAATCTAGGGCTTCTCATACCTGAGCCTTGAGCAGGTACAAGCAAGCCATTACAGAAGCAGAGTATTGTGAGCGTGTCTAGTCTTGCCCATCAGGGGCCACACAGGGTATTTGTTGCAGGTAGCTAGGTTTGATATCTCAGGACTCGGGGTTTTTTGACAAGTATTTGTTGCAGGTAGCTAAGTTGAATCTGGGGTCACAGCCAGTAAGTGGAGTGTTACGGCACGCCCTTTGAGCAAGAGGTCTGCATGCCCCTGCGCAAGGGGGGTGGGGGTACTGCATGCCTCAGAGCAAGGGGATTTCATTTCCCCCGTTTCACGACCACCCTACACAGGGGACTCATCAGAGGCCAAAGGGGCATAGGACATACGTAAGGCAAAGAGCTTAACCGCTTGGAAGCATTCCTGAACATACTTGGTCAAGCAGTTGATTAAGCCATACTCAATCCTTGTTCCACCCCATCCCTAGCAGGGAGCAAAGATCAAAATACAGAAGGGGCTGCCTGTAAAATATGTTGGAGGCGATTAGGCCTCTGTCATCGGACTGAATTAAGGAAACATAGGAGCTAGACCTGGCCACAGGTGGGTGGAAAGGGGTTGAGGCAAAAGAACAAAAAACAAAGAAGAGTCTTGTCTGGAAAATCTCAGTTTCAGGTCCCTGCTCTCCCGAACTGTCCACTGGGGTGCGCGCTCCAGAGAAGCTGTCC
>CM053623.1:450216951-450232935 GCA_028646595.1 Phalanger gymnotis | reverse complement strand
AGAAGAAGAAGAAGAAGAAGAAGAAGAAGAAGAAGAAGAAGAAGAAGAAGAAGAAGAAGAAGATCAACAGCAACAACAACCTATTTGTACAAAAATATTTATTGCAACTCTTTTTGTGGAAACTGAAGGGATGCCGATCATTTGGGAAACGGCTGAGAAAGTTGTGGTGTGTGATTTCAATGGAATATTACTGTGGTATAAGAAATGATGAATAGGAAGTTCTCCAAAAAACCTGGAAAGACTCACATGAACTGTTGCAAAGTGAAATGAGCAGAACCAAGAGAACACTGTACACAATAATAGTTTTGTATGATGAAGAACTGTGAATGACAGTCATTCTCAGCAATACAATGATCCAAGGCAATTCCAAATGGGAAAAAACAGCTATCTACCTCAGGAGAAAGGAATGAAGGCATCTGAATACAGACTGAAACATACTGCTTCCTTTGCATTCTGGTTTTTTTTTTGGTTTATTTGAGCTTTTTTGCACAAAATGACTAAAAAATGTTTTACATGTTTGTGCATGTATAACCTACATGAAATCACTTACAGTCTCAGAAAGACTGGAAGGGAGGGAAGCAGGAATTGAATTTGAAACTCTAAACTTAAAAGAGGAATGTTGAAAATTGTTTTACATATAACTGGGGGAATAAAATATTTAAAATAAAAAAATAAGTAACTATTAAGCAAAAAACCATTATTAATATGGAGATATGTTTTGCATGACTGCACATATATGAGCTATTTAAAATTATTTGTCTTCTCAATAAAGGGGGAAAGAAGGGAGGGAGGAAAACAATTTGGAACTCAAACCTAATGTAATTTTTCCATGTAATTGGATAAATAAAATATTTTTAAAAGAAAGAAAATAAATACATAGAGAAAGAAATAATAAGCATACAAACAAGTGGCTATTGGAGTAGTGAGACCGTTTATGTTCTGGTTTTCCACTTTACTATGTATTCAACAATGTGACAAAATACTTATTCTCTCAGATCCCTCATTTCCTCATCTGTACAACTAACTATTCTCCAAAGATAGTTTCCCCCGACTCAATGTAAAAGAACTCCTCGCAGTAAAGCGAATAGAGCAAAGGACACGGACTTAGGAGACCTGCGTTCAAAGCCTAGTCCAGGCATTACAATCTATAGGACCCAGGCCAAGTCACTTAACCACTTTCACCCTCGGTTTTCTCATCTATAAATTAGAGACAATAATATCACTTCCCTCACGTTGTTATGAGGATCAAATGAAATAAAAATAATGTAAAGTGCTTTGTATACTTCAAATTGTCAAATAAATGTTAGTTATTATTGTCTTCTTTTTAAATATAAGCTGATGGAACGTTATAAAAATGGTGGTTCCAAACCCATGATTTAGAAACCTATTCGATCACCTTTCCTTGAAGCTGTGGATGCTCTTACTTTTTCACATGATACTCCTATTGTAGATGTCAGTAGAACCTGTCTCTAGTGTTCTAATACGTGAGATCTTGCTGTTGTTCATTTGTTTCATGTCCAACTTTTCATTGCCCCACTTGGGATTTTCTTGGCAAAGATACTGGACTGGTTTGCTATTTTCAGTTCATTTTGCAGATGAGAAACTGAGGCAATCAGGGTTGAGTGACTTGCCCAGAGTCACACAGCTAGTAAGTGTCTGAGGCCAAATTTGAACTCAGGAAGACAAGTCTTCTTGACTCCAGGCCAGTACTCCATCCAATGTGCCACCTAGCTGCCCCGTATGAGACCTACCTGAGTTCTTTAGTTTGGTGACCAGAGTCTAAGGGGGAACATTGACCAAGTATCTTCACCTAAAGGTCTTCAATTAGAAGCCTAAGCCAGAGAAGAGTAGGAAGGGGTTTCATTGGAGAAACCCAGTGTCTGGTGCCAAACATACAGAGATCTTCAGGTTTTGGACTGTTGTCCTCAGTCACTCTTGTTGCCTGGATCTTGGTATTAGTAAGTGGAATGAATTAGATGAACTAAAGCATAGGAGAATTGTTTCTGAATGAATTCAGAAATGACTAATGGATAATCACTTCAATCTTGTCTCATGTAAAATATTAGAGAAAAGGTTGTCTGTGGTTTGTGGCCAAGACCTGAGAGTGGAATTTTATAAACATAGGAACATCAATGCCTTCAGGGACCCACAGAGCTCCTCTTTCTGCTCCCCTGCAAAACATGTAAAAACATACCATGGTCTATGGGGACTCATACCACATTGATAATGTGAGTCATGGGTGTTCTCAGCTGTTGTCATCAGGAATTCTCCATGGAACTTAGAAGATATGATTGCTCTCAGAAGAGTCAAGAAATCAAGGCCATGAGATCACTAGGCAGAGAGCTCATGGAAGCACCAGATGGATAGCAGGGAAATAGACAGGAGATAAGTCCCTTAGGCCTCAGGCAGAGTGGCTTCTCATAATGCTGCTTGAATTCATTTGCCTCTTTTAAAAGTAATGTTTGATTTCAAGGGGTGGGGGCTGATGATAAAGAGGGTTTGATGATTTCTTAGGTGATGAAATCTTAGTGATAAAAAAGAAAAGAAATAAAAGAAAACCAATGAATCATTAAAAATACACAGAAAAAATTAGAAAGAATTTTAGAAAGGGACACAGATAAGCAGGGCAGCTTTACGATGGGTTAAAAGTTATAGACACTTGAAAGCTATAAATACTATTAACATCTTCCTATGCAATTTTTTTCTATTCTTTGTACATTGAAATGTTCATGGTTATTAATGTTTGTTAAATCCATCATATAAAATATATTTTAAAATTATAGAAAGTGAAAATATTGAATACATAAGTTCAACATAAGGAAGAAAGAGAAAAGCGTTTATTAAGTGCCTACTACGTGCTAGACACTGCTCTAAATGCTTAAAATGTTATGTCATTTGATCCTCACAACAACCCTGGGAGGTAAATATTGTTATTTTCCCATTTTAACAAACTTAGGTAAACAGGGGTTAAGTGATACCCAGAGTCATGTAGTTACTATCTGAGGCCAGATTTGAACTCAAGGTTTCCTATGACTCTCAGCCCAGTGTTCTATTCATTTCACTCCCTCGATGACCGTTAGCCATTCTCCACATGAGGTAATTATGTGCCAGGTGGAAGATGAGGAAGTAGCATACTTTCCTTAATCCAGCAATGCATTTCTCCAGGGCCTTCCCTAAATCAACCTTCCAAGCCTACCTCTGACCTTGTTAAAAACATTCTCCAGTTTCTCTCTTCACATCTTGGAGAAGTAGGGGAGTCAATTCTAAAACCAAAGACTTTTCATTCCAGCAGCTTAGGCTAGATTCTGCTGAAATGATGAGCCATCCAAGTTCACTGTGTGCCAGTCTAAGCCATTCAGACTACTGGCTTTTGTAGTTTTGTTTTTTTAATAAAGAGCTAAGTTCAAACATTCAACCACAGAATCAGGCACTCAGAAGTAGAAAGCACCCAAGATGCCCACACATGAACAAGAGTCTCCTTTGCAATGTGGAGGAGATAATGGAAATGGAATCAGTAATAATGTGTTAGTCCAATCATAGTGTATTGAGAAGGGGCTGTTGTCTCTTCTTCAGCTAGATTGAAAGGTAAATATGCCCAAGAAAAAGATAGGCAGCTAAGACGTGAGGAAAGAATCTCAATACAAATGAGATCATTTTAATTCTTGTTCACGAAAACAGAATAGAAACCCCACAGAAAAGACCTGTGGCCTTATTTCTTTTTTTTTTATTTTTTTCCTTCAATTACTTGCAGACAAAAAAGTTCTAACTTTTTTTTTAGTTTGAGTTCCAAATTATCTCTTTTCCTCCCTCCACTGCCCCCTTCTTGAGAAAGCAGTCATGCAAACTATTAACCATGTTGCAAAAGAAAACACAGATTAAAAAAAGAATAAAATTATTTTTAAAGCATGCTTTGATCTGCATTCAGACTCCATTAGTTCTTTCTCTGGAGGTGAGTAGCATTTTTTGTCACAAACCTTTAGAATAATCTTGGATCATCATACTCCAAGACTAGCCGAGTCATTTACAATTCATCATCATACAATATTGCTTTTACTGTGTACAATCATCTCCTGATTGTGTTTATTTCATTTTACATCAGTTCATGTAAGTGTTCCCAGGATTTTCTGAAAGTAACTTGCTCATCATTTCTAATAGCATAAGAATATTCCATCTTTTCTCCTAACATCTTGATACTACACACACTCTTCAAGGCCAATTTGTTCAACCTTTCCTCAGTTGATGGGCATCCTTCCAATTTCTAGTTCTTTTCTGTGGCCTTATTTCTACAGGATTGCCCAGCTAAATTAGTACGTTTGTTTCAACATTTATTTAAAATAAAACATGGTGATAACAGCATGGTGCAAAGAAGAATGACGGCCTTGGAATAAAAAAGATGTGAGATGATTCTTGATTCTGGCTAGCTAGCTTGATTTCTGACTATCAGGAAAAATTCATTTGACCTGTCAGTGTGCCAGGCAGCTCTCTATAAAGGTCATAAACAAGTGGCAAATCTGTCTAGGTAAACAAAGATATCACACTGGAAGCACCTCATGCCAAAGAAATAAGTTTGCAGACAAAAAATCAGCTTGAAGAAAATAGTAACTAACTTTTTTGTAACCGAGATAGGTCATTCACCAATTATAATCCCCAATTCAATTAATAATTACTTAGGCCAAGTAATCCAACGAGCAAATGAAATGTGCACAAGGGCTATTTTCAGTACTTGACATCATGCCCTGTTCCACAGCAAGGGCTATGCTAAAGTTCTTCCAAATCTAAGGTGAAATTCTCTGAATTTCATAAAATGTCATGGAGTAAGGACTGAATTGAGATAGATAGTTCATATTCCCCCAAATCCTCTAAACTGTAGATCAGGGATTCGGTAGTTGGAAACCTTTGGGGGGAGAAGCTTCCCAGATTTAGGAAGAAAACGAGAATCCATTCTGCCCATTTGATGGAGGATAAAGAGTGTGTGGGCCTTAAAGAGTATGTGTACTATGAAGATGTAAAGAGAAAAGATGTATTATATTTGCAACTTAATTAAAAGGATAAGCCTAATGATGATTTTGCACCCTGAGAAATTTTAATGAAAGCACTCTTGACATCTTTGTTCCTGAGGCTATAGACCAGAGGGTTCAACATGGGGATAACTATAGTGTAGAAGACAGACACCACTTTGTCTGTGTCCATTGAATGACTAGAACTGGGTTGTAAGTACATGAAGATTACTGTCCCATAGAATATGGACACTGCTGTGAGGTGGGAAGCACATGTGGAGAAGGCTTTCCGTCGACCTTCAGCTGAGCGTATCCTCAAGATGGCAATAAAAATAAATAAGTAAGATATCAAGATGATGAAAAAGGCAAAAAAGACATTGAATCCCACAACAAAGAAGACAACCAATTCACTAGTATGTGTTTCAGAACAGGACAGAACCACAAGTGCTGGAAAATCACAAAAAAAGTGATGGACCACATTGGAAATACAAAAGTCAAAGCTGAAAGCATTTCTTGTGTGAATGGAAGAATTCAGAAAACCACACACATAGGAGCCAATAGCTAGACCAGCACACACACTAGAAGTCATGGTGGTGGTGTAATGGAGGGGCTTACACACAGCTGCATGGCGATCATAGGCCATAGCAGCCAGTAGAAAGCTTTCAACAGTGGAAAAGGCCACAAAGAAGAAAAACTGTGCAGCACACCCATTGTAGGAGATTACCTTGTCTTCCATGAGAAACATAGCCATTACCTTGGGAGTAATAGCTGAAGAATAGCCAAAATCCACCAGAGAGAGGTTGCTGAGGAAAAAGTACATGGGTGTATGGAGACGGGAGTCCCAGGAGATCAGGGCTATCATCCCCAGGTTCCCCACCAGGGTGATGAAGTAGATGACAGTGAATATTATGAAGAGGGGGACCTGGAGCTCTGGAGCATCTGTTAATCCTACAAGGAGAAATTCACTCACTTCTGATCTGTTCTCCATAATTGCCTTTTGGAAGTTGGATCATTCAACTGTGACAAGAAAGAAACCATTAAAAAATATTTCCATGCAATGAATAACTTCAAGGCATAATCCATTACCAGAGACATATCTTATGTCAGGGGCAGAAATATTGACCTGAGAAATAAGGAGAATCTAGGTGATTATCATGGCAACTATTTCATGTCTCTCAAATTCATTTTTCCCAGATTCATATTTGTGGAAATATTTTTGCATATTCCTTCCCAACTTGTTTTTTATCAACCAACTTTAACAATTCAAAACGTGCTACATCGTAGCTAAAATTTGAGGTATGTCTTATTTGCTAAGAAAAATTAGCATGAGAAAATGTACTAATAAGCAGAGTGGGAAGGCTATGTCTTTCTTATGAATATACTTCACTCTGTTAAAGAATTTCATAATAGGACATTGGCCAATGAGCCTCATCCTTATGAGACTGTTCTAAGGGTTCATCATATGAAATTCTTTATGGATGTTGGAATATTCACAGATAACCTTGTAATTAATTTTGATCTGTAGCCAAGTGGTATAAAGGAGCCTTTTTGCTTACTATAGGGCTGGAATTATGATGAATTTAAAAGGCACTAGCAACCCAGGGTGAGCCTCAGAGTTTGGTCTATTTCTCGACTTTTTGACAATGAAGGAGAATGAACTGCTGAGGGTATTTAACTGAAGGAGATTCCGTGGGTCTTCCCTCACCCAGAGTCTGCATAAAGCTAAGAATTCATAGCCCTACAATTGCTTCTCTCCTCTCCAACTCCAGCACTCATACTTCAACATAATTATTATTTCTTCCTCAAGAACTCTAACCTCATGATCTCCTCCATCACTTCTCTCTTGAACCTCGAAGTCATCTTATTATCTCATTGATCTTCCCTTGCCAAGCTCATTCTTAGATCATTACCATTACCTACAGCCTTCTCTCCTATAATCATGCTGCTGAGCAAAACTGGAGATAATCATGAAACCATGTTGACTATTTCCACTAAAAATTCAAGCTATATAACCTTGAATGGGTTCTCATTGCTACTAAGTAATCCTTTAACAAGTTGCTGTTGCTCTCACCGCAGTGGCTTTTCAAAACCTTTTCATCCCCAAGATGTCTTCTGATACTATCTCCTCCTTCACTGTTTCACGTGAAGTTGTGGCCCTTCTCCTTGTCAAGGCATTTTCCCTCATATTCACAACTAGTCTAATGTTGTCCCATCTTTTCCATCAGTTTGCACCCTCTATCATTCCCATTCTCTCGGTTATCTTCAATGCCTCACTATCTACTAACCACTTCCTTACCCACTAAAATCATACCCATATCTCCCCCATCCTAAAAAAACTTCTCACATTCTCCATCCATTCCCATTAACTGTCATTTTTGTTCCATTCTTGACTCTTTGATCTCTTACCTCATACACCCAATATGCCCCTTTCTCTCCTCTGACACTGCAACCACCTCAGTGTGAGTCCTCATTACCTCACATTTGGACTATTGAAATTACATGTGGGTTGTTCTTCCAACTGCAAGTTTCTCTTCACTCCAGTTCATCCTCCATTGAGTTGGCAAAGTGACTTTCTAAAGCTTAGGTCTGACCACATCATCTCTCAACTGAATAACCTTCAGTGTCTCTCTGTCACGTCCAGAATAAAATAGAAAATTGCCCATTTTATAATGTGGACCTCACACCTTACATTTCAACTGTTCTTGTACCTTATCTGCCTCTCACTTACACTGTATTCAAGTGATATTAGCCTCCTTACTATTCCTCAAGCAAGACATTCCAGCTCCCAACTCTGGGAATTTTCAATGGCTGTTCCCCATGCCTAGAATGTTCTTACTCTTCATCTCCAGATTCTAGCTTTCCTGGATTCCTTCAAGTTCCAGATAAAACCTCATTTTATATAAGAAGCCTTTCTCAATTCCCCTTAATTTCATTTTTAAATCAGCAAAAGTCTATCTTCTAATCCTTTCATCTCAAGCCCACGTCCACCAGAGAACTGGGGGGGGGGGCAATCCTCTTACAAACATATATTGTTGATCAAAATAAATTTCCACCTTGCTCATAATAAAAAAACTTGTCTCCTTCTATACTCTGAGTTCTTCACTTCTCTCTCAGGAAGTGAGTAGTATGTGTCATCATGAGTCTTCTAGAATCATGCTGCTGCTACTGCTGCTTCTACTGGGCTGTTTACAGTCATGTCCACATCCATAACCCCATTTAGGGTTTTCCTGGCAAAGATACTGGAGTGGTTTGCAATTTACTTCTCCATCTCATTTGACAGGTGAGGAATAGAGTCAAACAGGGAGAAAGAACTTACCCAGGGTCACTCAGCTAGTAAGGGTCTGAGGCCAGATTTGTACTCAGGAAGATGAGTCTTCCTGATTTCAGTCTCAACACTGTATCCACCAGACCACCTAGCTTCCCTGTTATACTGCTAATAGTACCTGATTCTTTTCAAGTTATTTGCCTTCACCATATTGTTGTATAAATTCTTCTCACTCTATTCACTTCATTCAGCATCAGGTCATGCAGATATTCTCAGGTCACTCTAAAATCATCTCCTTTATCATTATACAATATAAGATTTTCATCTTTCCTCACTTCTCAGACTCCTATTCTTTTCCACCTCCAACTCCAATGTCAGCAGACTGCTCTTTCTCCCTATGCCTGCCTGTACAAAGGACTCACTATGACTTTTTCTGTATTTCCTCATAGGATTCAGTCCTGAGTTCCCATCAGTATGTGTTTATGCCAGACCATGTGAAAGATCAATGAATCTTAAAAATAGGATGAAATGAAATGAAAATAGGGCTGATATTTTTGATCAAGGCCTGAGGTGTCATCAGAGTAGGGAGTTCCTCATGTGGAAATCCCCTCCATAGCTACAGAACAACAAATCTATAAACTGTTGTCACCTGGGGGGACACTGAGAGATTAAGCAGTGTCACATAGCTAGCATGCCTCAGATAGAAGACTTGTGAATACAGGTCCTCTTTAGTCCAAGGACAAATAGAAAGTAAATTGAATCTTCATGTTACAATGTGTCACCTTGCTCGAGTCACTTGGGCCTCCGGTCCCAAGTTCTCCCTTTGTAAAATAAATGGTTTGCACTTTACTGGCTCCTGAGTTCCTTTTGCAGCTCTAAATTTAACATCTTAGCCTCTGCCCCTATGTACAAGATCTCTGCCAACCTACAGAAGAGTGATTCTCAAGCCCTTAGATAACAGAGTTGAACCTGGCATCAATGCTGGTAATGCTTGAGGTCCAATGCCTGAGAGCCTTGGCAGTTGCTCTCTAGTCTCGGGGCAGACCAAAGAGAGCTGTTATGCTGGTGCAGGTTGACTCCCGAATTTTTGGCTCTCAAGTCATCTAGCCGTGCCTCCTGATTGACTTCTGTCTTCCTTGTCACTGTGTTGGCTTCTCCAGGCTACTCTACATGCTCGCTTCCTTTTCCCCCATGGCCCGCCTTGTACTGGATCCTCCCCAAAACTGTTACCTTCCATAAGTCCTCTGTGTGCCTTCTGTCTCATTTTCAGTTCACATTGGCCTGAAGCAGCAGCTCCCCCTGACTCAGAACTAAGGAGAGCTAGCCAAAAAACATTGAATTAAGGGTGAAGGCAGTATCTGTCTTCTGTCCTACAATACTAAAGGGAGTGGTACCAAGTAGTCCTTAAGACTCGTGAGGTCCTATCATATGTAAAGATATATGCGGCTTTCCTTTGGAGACTTCTACTTGGATGTTAAAAACAGAAGGTAAATCTACTTGGGAACCATGTTTTATTCATTTTCAACTTGCTTTGAAAAGTGTATTTTCTAAAAAGAAAAAGGAAATGGCCCCTTTAAAAATTAGCTACAAGCTTCAAAGGGGACAGAAAACTATGAAAACCAGTAATAGGGTGGGGGTAAATGGCATGTAAATTTTTGTAGGACTTTTTTTCAAGGCAAAAAAGGTGAATTAAGATTATGCAAGCCATCTACCAGAGAAACTAAAGGTTTGTTTCTGACAAAAAAAAAGGCTAGACCTTGAATGGTATTTTTTTCAGCAAACTTTATTGTGAGCAAATAATGTTACATTAGACTTTCCTTAATAAGTTCATTAAGCATGTTATTAAGCCCAAATTGTTGTTTGTTTGTCCTTCATTCTGGAAGAGGACTGTGACAGGGAGATGATAACATGACTTGCAGTTGACTTTGATTTGAGGGAGGGAGGGCTCTGCAAGGTTCACCATCTTCACTTTCTCCTCCAGAGCCCTCTGGGACCAGTGGCCAGCTATTCGTCAGGATGACTGGAAATGGCCCTGTATACAGTGGGAGATCCTTGCCCTTTTAGGCTAAGGCCTTGCCATGTTCTCACTTTGTGTGAGGTAATGCCCATTCAATGAATAGGCCAGCCCACATTACTGATTCAAGTAGAACTGAGTAAAAAAACTCTTAAAACTTTTCTCTTTTCTTTGCCAAAGTAAGAAGCTATTTTCTAGATACTGTCAGACTTCAATGATGTATTGATTAGGTTTGCTGAACTGATTTTTTCCTCTTTCTTTTTTCAGTCCCTATTACAGGGAATGGCTATGTACACAGAAATGAGGAGGGGTACTAAGAAATTAATGTAAAAACAACAGATATCAGTAAAATATATAGATGACAAAAGAAAAAAAGACCTTGAAAACAACTAGTGAGCTCAGAGGTAGGAGGGCTGCAGTCTAGTCTTTGCCTCTACTACTAAGTTACTCTGTGAACATTAGGAAAGTCTCCCCTACAACCTAGTCCTTAGTTATCTCACTTGTAAAATGAGAAGGAAGGACTAGATACCCTTTTCTGCACTCAAGTGTAGAGTATGATCGATGTGCTTATGACTATTAAAGTCAAAGAGTAATCTGAAAGGAGGACTTCTCCCAATAAAATTAAAATCTCATTTCTTGAAATAGCTGGAAAAGATTCTTAAATTCATGGTACAAACTTTGACATAAAGTACTTTGACATACACAGGAGGAAAAAAAATAGTAAGTTCATGAACAAGTAGGAACTGTTAGAGTGGCAAGACCATTGATTTATAAGTGGGAAGACTTAGATTCAAATTCTGATTTCAATATTTCTCATACATGTCAATGAAGGAAAGTCACTGACCATCCCAGAGTCTCAGTTTCCTCATCTGTCAAATGGAATGAACTACAAGGTCTCTCCCAACTTAGTCTTGTGATTTTCTGGCAAGTAGTTAGGATAGTGTGGCAGCTGGGTTGCTCAATGGATGGAGCTCTGGGCCTGGAGTCAGGAAGAACTGAGTTCAAATGTGACCTCAGACACTTAGTAGCTCTGTGACCCTGGGCAAACCAATTAACCTCTGTTTGCCTTAATCCACTGGAAAATGAAATGGCAAATTCCTCCAGTGTCTTTGCCAAGAAAACCCCAGGGACAGTATTGGCATGCTATGGTCCAAAGGGTAACAAAAAGTCATACATGACTAAATAACCACAGTCAGTTAGCAGAGTGCACAGAACAAAGGGTGTGGAGGCATACTGAGTTCAAACTGTGTCCCAGACACTTTCTTTATGATATAAGACTGGGCAAGTCATTTAACTTCTCTCAGTCTTATTTACCTCATTTGCAAAATGGGTTTAATAACAGAGTGCCAAGATACTTGAATTCTGAATTCTCCATTCTATAAGCAGGTCTGATATGATGAAAATATTCAGGATCTCAAAGTAAGAAAAGCTCAGTACTTGTCTTGTCCCTGGTTCTAACTTGTTGCTATCTTAGTTATTTTCCTTCTCTTACTTTACCTCTCTTCACCTCACTAACTCATTTGCAAAATTATGGAGGAGAATTAGATGGTCTTTTCCTGATTTAACATGACATGATCTAATCATGGAGTAATAAGCTAAGATGTCTAGCAATAAAATGAAACATCCCTTAAAATAATCTGAGTTTAAAATTCAGACCATCCATAAATTTTATAACGTGCCTTGAAGAACACAGAAATAGAATTCATAGAACTATTAAGGAGTGTCCGAACACTTGATTTGGAGATGTTATGTGTTCAAATTTTGGCTCTGCTCCATATTGTGTGACCTTGGGCCAGTCTCCTGATGCCCTCTAGGAGTCACTTTCCTCATCAGTAAAATTACATGACATTTTTCAATCTTATGATCCGTTGGACTATAACTGCATGTATGTGGGGTTCAAAACCAGTAATTTTGGACTCTTCACATTCATTTTTTTTGCTTTCATATGTCACTAGTGTTTTAAATCAATGGGAAATCCAACCCTAGTATTAAGATCTTTCTTAGTTCTTCAGGGTGAGTATTAAAATTCCGTAGGCTAGGAGTGACAGAGCATCTTCACTTACCCATCTTTCTTAAGAAGTCTAGCTCATGAAGAGAAAAGAGGCTCCATTGGAGAAACTTTTCCTGTTCATGGTGTTGAATAGTCAGAGCCCTTCAGCATAATGACTATTATCCCCAACCACTGCTATTGCATGGATTTCTGTGCAGATAAAGTCATTTGCTTCACTAAGGTGTAGAAGAACTATTTTGAGTTAAACAAACAAAAGAATAACGGGCAACCACTTGACCATGTTTGTTCCAATTAAATGAGTCAAGATGACTGAATTTCAAGGCTATTGTTTCTGAAGAAAGGGTTGGGCTTGGAGATAAAAAGAATGAGAATTCAGGTGCTCTTAGGGGAAAATACTCCAGTGAGAAAAACGACAGCTCCTCAGTCTTCTGACTACATAACACATGATTGCACCCCTATTCTTTAGGGACAAAATTCTGATTTCTTAGGGAAGTCATGAGTGTATTCAGCTGTTGCTATCAGAGCTTTTCCATGGTTCATTTGAAGACATTTGATCTCTAAAGAGAGTTAAGAAATAAAAAACACAAATTTTACATTGCAGCAACATGTAGACAACAGACAGGAAAGAGAAACACAGTGAAAGAGGCAAGTCCCTTAGGCTCCAAGCATTAATGCTTCCCACAAGGCCACATAACTACATTGACCTCTGCAGACTTTCCACAGAATCAACTAAATAAGCTGGTCACATGGCAGATGGAGGATGAGAGAGTAGCAAAGCTTCCTTTTGTCAGCCCACAATGTCTAAAAGTAATTTCTATATTGCAACCACTCAAACCTCAGAATCTCTGTTGGTAGCAGAATTATGAGAATGGTTGGGGTGATATGCAGGTCCCTTTTCTAGAAAGTGCTTCTTACCTCTAGCAGTTCCAGATTCTCAGGAGAATAAAGGGCTCATTCCAGCATGCATCTCTCAAACTAAGTGACTTCCCTAACACTCTTTTAAGAGAGAAACTGACAAATTCACTTTTAGAATCAGAGCTTCCCAGAGAAGAAAATTACTTCAGAGGTCATTTATTCTAGCCCATTCTTGAACAGGAATTTCCTCTTTCAAATTCCAAGCAATTCAATTTCTACCTGAAGTGTCCCAAAATCCATGAAACAGGTTACTGAGGGGAAAGACATGGGTGTATGGAGGCAGGAGTCCCAGAAGATCAGGAACGCCATCTCCAGGTTCCCCACCAGTGTCATGAGGTAGAGGATGATGAAGATGATGAAGAGGAGGAACTGAAGCTTTCAGGCATGTTAATTCCACAGCCATGATCTTCGTCACTTCTGATCCACTTTTCATAAATGTCTTTTGGGATCTGGATGATTTGCCTGAAACAAGAGGAAAACAATCAGCAGAATAAGTCATAATATTGATAAATCTTTCATGACAGTTATAGAATCATGTTTTATGTGACGTTATGAATTTTTATTATATTCAAATTTTAAATGTGTATTAAATATAATACAATACCCATTCTATAGCTATGATTTTACAGCAACAGATAGCAATAAGCAATTATATTTCATTAAGCTCATTTTAAGGATTTTATATGACTTTACAGTTCCTCAATATCCTCAGTTTCCATGATGTCCACCTTCTCTTTTTTACCCACACATAGTAATGCCTTATCCTTGATCTAATGGTCAAATCTACCTCCAGGAATAATAATTATTAAATTACTCTCTTGGACCACAGCCTCCTGTATTTCCATCAAACATCCATCACCCACATTTACACATTGACATCATCACCAGTTCCTATTTTCCTACCTGTTTATCAAATTGATATTTGGCAAGTGGGGGGGGTGGGGAGAAATAGAACCAAGATGGCAGAATGAAGTGAGAATTTTTGCTGAGCTCTCCCAGTACAAACCTCAAAACAACTTTAAAAAGCATTCAAACTGAATTCTGAGTGGGATAACCACAGTGAGTCATTTTTTTCCAGCCTGCAGCAGCTTAAGAGAACAGAAAGAGAGGTCTGCATACACCAGAGTGGGTGCTGGTCAGGAAGAGAGTATGGTGGGAGTCGTACAGGTTAAGGGCCTTGGAGGCAGCCATGGCCACAGCAGCAATGGCTTATCCAGGAAAGTTCAGTACACAGGAATGATAAGGGGACTGAACACCTGGTCAGAAAAGATTCCAAGACATCCCTACGCTAGCATTAGGTACAGAACTGGGTACCATTTGGCATCTCTTTTGCTGTTACCCAGTTCTAAGTCACAGTTTCAGGGTAGGCAAAAGAGCTTGTGTTACAACCAAAAATAACCTATCTAGCAAACCTGAGTATAATCCTACAGGGAAAATGGATATTTAATTAAATTGAGGACTTTGAAATATTCCTGATTTAAAAAAAACAATAACAACGGCAGAGCTGAATAGAAACTTTGACATTCAAACACAAGACTCAACAGAACCATAAAAAGGTAAACGTGAGTAAGAAATTATAAGAGATTTCATAAGGTTAAACTATTGGCATTCCTATATGGGCAGATGATGCACATTATCCCTAAGAATGTTACCATCATTAGGACTCTCAGAAGAATCTTACAGGTGGAATGGGTTTGAGTCTATTATATTGGGATAATCTTAAAAGAACAGAAGAGTGAAAAATGGGATTCACTGGAAGGAGGAAATTATCTCATGTGAAAAAAGACTATAAGGAAGAGTTTTTACAATGGAGGGGAAAATAAGAGTAGGGGTGGGCAATGCTGGAACCTCACTTTCATTGGAATTGGTTCAAAGAGGGAAGAATATATATGTGGACATAGTTTGGTGTAGAAACTCATCTTATTCAACAGTAAAGTAGTAGGGGGAGACATAAGAAAGAGGAGGGTGATAACGGAGAGGATAGATTAAAGGAGGCAGTGGTCAGAAGGAAAAAACCTTTTGAAAAGAAAACAGTGTAAAAAAGAGAAGGATAAACAGAAGAGAAAAGGAAGGAGGGAAATACAGTTAGTAATCACAACTGCAAATGGCAATGAAATAAAAACACCATAAAACAGAATGAATTCGAAACCAGAATCCAACAATATGTTGTTTACAAGAGAAACACTTGAAACAGAAAGACACATACAGAGTCATCACAGGGGGGCAGAGCCAAGATGGCGGCTGGAAAGCAGTGACTGGCATGAGCTCCCCACCAAGTCCCTCCAAAAACCTATTAAAAAATGGCTCTGAACCAATTCTAGAACTGCAGAACCCACAAAGTGGCAGAGGGAAGCAGGGCTCCAGCCCAGGACAGCCTGGATTATCTCTGGGTAAGGTCTATCCTGCACGGAGCTGGGAGCAGAGGAGAGCAGAGCCCAGCATGGGCGGCACAGACCGACCAGACTGCGGACCAACTAGACCGGGAACTGGGCAGAGCGTGCCCTAGTGCCCTGAATCAGTGAGCTGCACCAGACCTCTCAACCCACAAACAGCAGAGACAACAGAGAAGATTAATGGGAAAATCTGTGGGGACTGAGTTTGCTGTTCAGCAACAACCCCTGGGGCAGTGGAGGTGGGGCAGCTTTAGAACTACAGCTGCAGTTGCTTCTGGCCCCAGGCCCACCTGGTGGGAGGAATTAAGTGGCAGATCAGAGCAGGAGTGCAGAGCCTGCTGAAGATCTAAGCACAGTCCTGGTTGGGGGTTCTTGGTGAAGGAGGAGTG
>CM053623.1:450192161-450216451 GCA_028646595.1 Phalanger gymnotis | reverse complement strand
GAAATTTTAGAAAACTTATATATGCTAGACCTCTGAAAAATATTTTATGTGAATAGGAAATAATGTACCTATTTCTCAGTTGTAAGTGGCACTTTTTAAAAATGGCCATGTATTAGGAAATAAAAATCTCACAAACAAATGCAGAAAAGCAAAAATATTAAATTAATTATCTTTGGACTATAATACAATGAAACTATTTAATAAAGGGCCTCAGAAGCATAAATTAAAAGTTAATTGGAAGCTTAATCTAATGCTAAAGAATGAGGAGGTCCAAGAAAAAATCATGGGAACTTTAATAATTTCATTAAAGATAATGATGATAATAACAAAATTGGTGAAAGCAGTACTTAGGGTAAAAATTAATATCTTTAAATGCTAACATCAATGAAAGAGATAAAGGGTATATCAATTAATTAGGCATTCAACTAAAAAATAAAAAACAAGTTTAAAATCCCCAGTTAAAATGGCAATTTTGAAAATCAAAAGACAGGTTAATAAAATTTAAAAGAAAAAATGAGCCAATAAATAAAATTAGGAGCTGGTTTTATGGAAAAACAATAAAATGGATAAACGATTGGATAATTTAATTTCTTTTCAAAAGAAGAAAAACAAGTTACCAGTGTCAGAGATAAAAGGGTGAATGTATGACCAATGAAGATAAAATTTAAGCAACTGTTAGCTGACCTCATGGCCATTGGAATAAATTGTTTTCATCCACCCATTCCACCAAGGGAAGTCTTCATATGCTTGGGATAGACACCCCCTTAACTCGCAGGTCTGAAGCCTGTCAGTTACCTTCAAACTGTTTTGGCCCATCTGCCAAGACAGTTTTACCAGTGTGTGCCCTCTGCACTTACTAGCTTCTTGGAGCCACAGGTGGACAGCAAACGTGAATGAACAGTCTTGAAAAGGCTCAGCAAGTCCTCACATCAGAGATACTAATCCTCCCTGAACACCTCATGCACCCCTTTTTGTAGTAGCAAAGAATTGAAAATTGATGGGATATCTGTCACTTGGGAAATGTCTGAAAAAGTTGTGGTATATGAATGTGATAGAATAAAATCATCCTGTAAGGAATGATGGAGGGGAACAGTTTTAGAAAAAGCCTATATAAACTACTGCAATGAAGAGAACAACCTATGTATTAGCAGCAATATATTAATGATTATCAACCATGCAAGACTTAGTAACTGATCAATATAATCATCCACCATAACTCCAAAGGGATCATGATGTAAAATTCTATCCACCTCCAGATAAACTGGTCATCTCAGAGTGCAGATTGAAGCATGTGGTTTTTCGGGTTTTTTTTTCCTTGTTGTTGTTGTTTTCAGAAGATGACTATTGCAGAAATATTTTCAATGGCATATTTTATCCTATTTTATCCTTACAACCATAGGACTAGGTGCTATTATTATCTTCATTTTTCAGAGGAGGAAACCAAGGAAGACAAAAGTTAAATGGCCTGCCCAGGGTAACCAATCCAGTAATTATCTGAGATCTGATTTGAATTCAAGTCTTTCTGACCATAGGTTGAACACTCCATCCACAGCAAAAGACTTCAAAGACTTTAACCCCTAAATCATTCCTTATCTTTATTTTATTGGAATTCCCACCTTGCCCACTTTCTTGTTCCCTACCATCTACAAAAATATGTATAGTCCTCCATCTTTTAAAAAGGGATCTTCCTTTAAAACCATGATTTTTTTCACACTATTACCAAATCGATATTCCCAAAGCACAGATCTACCTTGTCACTCTAATGGTGACTGACCTTTAGTGTCCCCAGATAAAAGACAAACCCCTCCATTTAGCTTTTAAGGCCCTTAGCCATCTGTCTCTAACCTTTCTTTCTAGATTGATTTCACATTAGGTTCACTTATATATGCCACATTCCAGGAAGACTGACCTACTTTTATTTCCCCATCCATGCTCTCCCATATCCTACCTATGTATCTTCACACAAGGTGCCCCTGTGCCTCAAATGCTCTGTCTACTATACTCTTCCTTTTAGAATCCCTGGCTCCCTAAAAGGTGCTCCTCAAATACCAACTTCTATTCTCAAAAGCATTCCTGTTCCTCTGGTAGCCAATGCTCCCATTTGAATACTTTATATTGACTGAATATGTTTTCTATTGACTTATCTGAAATATTTGTGATATTTCCTATATCACAGAATATACATTGCTTGAGGTCAGGAACTGTTTCTGTTTTTTTTTCCTTGTGAACACTTAGAGTCCAGCACAGTGCCTAGCTCAGAGTGGGCACTTACTAAATGATTGTTGAATTAAATGAATCAATTCAAACACATAAAAATGTGGTTTCAGAAGACTTAGCAAATTGTTCATAGGCTTGGCACTAGAAGTGACCTTAGAGGTCATCTAGTCCAATCCTCTCATGTTACTGATAAAGGAACTGAAGCTGAGAGAAATTAAATGATTTGCCCAAGGTATACAACGACAGAGGAAAGATTAGAACCAAGGTCTCTCGTTTTAAAATTCTACCTTTATGAAAGAAATCCGAGGTGGTGGAAAAACTGACAAACTCAGAAGTAGGAGAAATGGGGTCTGGTCCTGCCTCTACCACTAACTTAATCTGTTACATTTGGCAAGTCACTCCCCCTTAGTTACCTCACCAGCAAAATGAAACAGGAAGACTAGATGGCCTTTTCCATGCCTCAAACTGTACAATATGATCTTTGTATTTACAAGTATTTAAACCATGGTGTAATCTGTTAGAAGAATTTTGACCGTTAAAATCAAAATAACATGTATGGCAAAAGCAGGAATTTTTTTTAATTCGGGGTTCCAAGTTTTTCTCTTTCTATTTTTGTAAATGCCTTGAAATACACAGAGAAATAAATAACAAAAGTATGAACTGATGGCCCCAGGTGGAATACAAAGACCATGTGATTCAGGATGAGAATACAAAAGTTCAAAATCTGGTTCTGTTACTTACTATGTTTGTTACCTCAGACAAGACTTTTACTCTCTCAAAACCTCAGTTTCCTCATCTGTAAAATGTGATCATTCATAAAGACCTTTCCAAATCAATCTTATGATCTACTGGCAAGTAAGTTGCATAGAGTGAAGGACATGTAGTCAGTAAGAACTTAATTCCAAGACTTACTCAGTTAATTATTGTCTCTATGACCCTACATGTCACCTAATCCTCTCAGCATCAGTTTCCTCATACATAAAATAGAGATAATAACCAGAACAGCCTTAAATGATTATTTTATTGTCGTGATTGAATGAGATTTTTTTTAAAAAATCTAAAATGCTTTGCAAACCCTAAAACGCTAGATCAGGGGTGGGGAACCTGCAGCCTTGAGGCCACCTATGGCACCCCAGGTCCTCAAGTGTGGCCTTTTGACTGAATCTGAACTTCACAGAAGAAATGCTAAGTTTGGATTCAATAAAAGGGCCACACTTGAGGACTTAGGAGAGCCATATGTGGCCTTGAGGCTGCAGGTTCCCCATCCCTATACTAGCTGCCATTTTCATTGATTTGACTAT
The DNA here is from genome assembly GCA_028646595.1 of Phalanger gymnotis. Lineage (NCBI taxonomy): Eukaryota > Metazoa > Chordata > Mammalia > Diprotodontia > Phalangeridae > Phalanger > Phalanger gymnotis. The sequence goes on along the minus strand of CM053623.1, from coordinate 450,212,933 downwards.
AACCACACAGAACATTGTGGAAATGGTATAAAACTTAAGATTTTGAACCTATACTTCCATCCAAAATCAAAGATACTCATTTGCCTTCATGTGACATTCATATTGTAGAACTGAGTGTAAGCTGTTACCAATATTCTCATTTCTAAGACCTAGATAGGTCCTTTAGACTGATGGCAAGACTCCAATTTCCTCACCAATTTCTTTAAAATAGGGTTATTTAAGTAATCTACTTTCTCTTCTTTTAATATGAACAATATAAGTAGATAGATAAGTAGGTATAGTGATAGATGTATTTGCAAATGTTTATCCATTTCATTTAGATTGTCAATGTTCTTGTCATATAACTGGGGGAAATATTTTCTAATTTCTTTTATATTTTTTCAGTGATTCTTCTTTTTCATTTTTTAATATGTGCAATTCAGTTGTCTTGATTAGGTTAGCTAATGACATTTCTTTTATCTGTTTTTCAAAAATCATTTGCTAGTTTATTTAATTCATCTTTTGCTTTCAGTTTTGTTAATCTCTTCCTTAATTTTCAGAATTTTTATTTTGTGGGCTTTGTTAATTTATTGTTTTTTTAGTTGTATGAACAATTCTTTTACCTGATATTTCTCTATTATCGATGAAAATGTTTAGAAATATAAATTTTCTGCTAAGTATCGTTTTGGCTGTATCTCAAAAATGCCTATATGCCATTTCATTATTGCCATTACCATTATTAAAATAATTGATTGTTTTTGTGGTTTGTTCTTTATCATACACATCCTTTAAGATTAAATTATTTAGTTTCCAATTAATTTTTACTCTTTGTTTCAAAGGGCCTGTATTGAACATAATATGTTCAAACACAGTCTGGGGTTCATATTCCTGAATAGTTACCACTCCTCTCCTTTTCTGGACCACTTCCACTTAAAAGTTCCTTCTTGTTATCAATATCTTAACTTTTCCTTTCAAAAGAAAAGACACTTTCCTTGGGTTTGTCCTGGCATCAATCAGTCCAGATCAGTGGGAAGGTAATGATACCATCTGTGACTGTTGTCTCATTTCAGCTGTGTCTGACTCTTCATGACCTCATTTGGGATTTTCTTGGCAAAGATACTAGAGTGGTTTGCTATTTCCTCCTCTAGCTCATTTAACCAATTAGGAAAACTACCCCTTCCTTTAAAGACAATGATTTTAGTTTGCTTTTAAGTGGCACTCATATTATACATCTGAATGTGACCTACCACTAATATTCTCATATCTAAGACCTACTTTGGTCCTTTAGGCTGGTGCCAAGACTCTTAAAGGCTGAGCACTTTCACTTATGTGTCTCAAATTGAAGCCAGATCCTGAGAAGAAGGAAGAGGTCTTGTTGGATAAACTCTTACCACTACTAAGTACTTGAAATTCTCAAAGGAATGGATTGTCGTGCTCAGCCTCTATTGTTGCCTGGATCTTTGAGTCAGTAATCTCACTAGATAACTTGAAGTATGGGAGAACCATTTCTGAAATAATTAATAAATGAATGATAGGTGACCAACTAATGATACACTTCTCCCTTGGACATTTGTTTGAATGGGATGAAAGAAGGCTTACAGCTAGGACTTAGGATGAAGCTGTTAAATGTAGGAGCATTGTCTATTTGGAGGACAGAGATTCCTATGAGGATCCACAGTGTTCCTCGTTCTGCTCTCCTGTAAAACATATTATAGCATACCTGGGTCTGTGGAAATGCATTATTAATTGCTAAAGGTAACTTGTGGGTGTATTCAGTTATTGTCAGAGCTTTTCAATGATACACAGAGGATTTGGCTGCTTGTCATTAAGGCCATGAGCTCATTAGGTAGGAACTCCATAGAGCCATACCAAAAGGAATATTGACAGAGGATGACAATTCCCTTAGGTTCTAGACAAAGTGACTTCCCATAATGCAGCTTGAAATCATTAGTCTGTTTTGAAAAAAAAATATGTCTCCCCTGGAGGGGAGGGATTATTAAATGCGAACCAAGGGACTCTAGGTAAAAAGTGATGTAAAAAAGTAAAGAAATAAGACAGAACTTGCTGTTGTGTTATTTTCAGTCGTGTCTGACTCTTTGTAACCCCATTTGGGGTTTTCTTGGCAAAGATATTGGAGCAGTTTGCCATTTCCTTCTCCAGCTCATTTTATAGATGAGGAAACTGAGGCAAATGAAGTTAAGTGAATTTCCCAGAGTCACACAGTAAGTGTCTGAGGCTGGATTTGAACTCATGACGATGAGTCTTCCTCATTCCAAGCCCAGTGTTCTATCCACTGTACCACTTTGCTGCCCTAAGACAGAACTGTGAAGTATTACAAATACATGGAAAAAAGCATAAAAATTTTCCAAAGACAAAACAGGATAATGCCTCTACTGGTTAAATAAACACCTTAAAACTGTACATAATAGTTCACAGATTTATGTGCATTCTTGTTTTTATATTCTTTATAATTTGAAATGTTCATATTTGTTAATAAGCTCATAACAAAACCAAAATGTTTCCACCCATGCTTCATTTAGCCATCTCCAAATAAATGAGTTATATGCCTATTTGAGGTGGGAAAGTAGCACAACTTCCTTTATCCACTGAGCTTCTGTAGTAGCTAACAGCTTCCCTAATCCAATCAGGCTCAAAGAGAGCCTCTGCTCCTACTGGAAACAGAATTTCCAAGTTCTTTCATCATGTGCTGAAAGATGAAGGGTAAGTCAGTTCTAAGACAAATGACTTCTGATCAGACCAGATGAAGAACCATCCAGTTTACTTCCTTGGAACCCGTGCTAATTAAAATGACTGTGACTCTTTAGAAAGAACAAAGTTCAAATGCTCAACTTTGGAATCAGAAATTCTCAGAGGTAGAGGGAACCTCAGAGGTCAAAGATTCTGACCAATACATGAACAAGAATCTCCTTTCCAATGTGGAGGAGATAATAAAGATGGAATCAGTTATAAAGTGTTGCTCCAATGATAGTGTGGTGAGAAGAAGCTACTATCCCTCTTTCAGTTAGACTGAATGAAAAAATACACCAAAGAAAGAGATAGGCATCAAAGACATGAGGAAAAAATTTCAGTGATTTTGAATCTCATTACTGTGAACAAAAAGAAAAGACTTTTGTCTTTATTTCTACAGTGAAACCCAGTGAAATTAGATTTTTTATTGTGTTGATGGCAGAAGACTGACTTGGTAGTGAGGAAGATTTAGATCAACCTCTTGCTTCTGCATGATCATGAGGAATTCACTGTACCCATCAGTGCCCCAAGGCAGTCCTCTAAAGATACAAGTTATAAGCAAATTCCAGATATCCTTGAGTGAAAGGAGATTGCACACTGGAAGCACCCCATGCCAAAGAAATTAGTATTGTAGACAAAAACCAATGTATTTGGGAAGAACAGATATTTACTGTTTTGTGGCACTTTTCTGACAATGCTTACTTGAGATACATAGTTGAGGTATTTTGATCCTCAAGTCACTAAATATACAGGCTAGTAACTTAAACAAGATCTGATAATGAGCAAGCGAAGTAAACACAAAGGCAATTTCCAGTACTCAATATTGTATCTCATTCTACAGTAAGAGCTACATCCCATTGGGAAATGAATTGAATTTTCTTTGAACTTCAGAAAATGTCATGGTTGGAGAGCTGGAGTTGTGAGAAATTGTTGACATATTCCAAACTCTTAAAAACTGAAAATCAGAGACTTCATAGTTGGAAACCTCCAGGGAAAGGTGCTTCCTGGGAATCCAGCCCTTCTGATCCATGGAAGTTAATGAGGGTGTGGACTGTGGAGATATGTACATTGTGATAGCATAAATGGGAAGAAAAACATTAGGTTTGCTGCTGAATTAAAAGGATGCACTTAATGATGACTTTATCTCCTCAGAAATTTTTATGAAAGCTTTTTTGACTTCTTTATTCCTCAGGCTATAGACCAGAGGGTTCAACATGGGAATGATCATGGTATAGAACACAGATGCTATTTTGTCCGTATCCATGGAATGACTAGAACTGGGTTGTAAGTACATGAAGATTCCTGTCCCATAGAATATGGACACTGCTGTAAGATGGGAAGTACAAGTGGAGAAAGCTTTCTGTCGACCCTCAGTTGAACGCATCCTCAGGATCGCAATAGAGATGAATGAATAAGAAATCAAGATGACTATAATGGCAAAAAAGACATTGAATCCCACAACAAAGAAGACAATCAGTTCACTGATATGTGTTTCAGAACAGGACAGAGCCACAAGTGCTGGAAAATCACAGAAAAAGTGATGAATCACATTGGAACTACAGAAGTCAAAGCTGAAAGCGTCTCTTGTGTGAATGGAGGAATTCAGAAAACCACAGACATAGGAACCAATGGCCAGACCAGCACACACATTGGATGTCATGGTGGTGGTATAATGGAGGGGCTTACACACAGCTGCATGGCGATCATAGGCCATTGCAGCCAGAAGAAAACTTTCAACAGTGGAAAAGGCCACAAAGATGAAAAACTGTGTAGCACATGCATTGTAAGAGATAACCTTGTCCCCCATGAGGAACCCAGCCATCACCTTAGGAGTAATAGCTGTGGAGTAGCCAAAATCCATCACAGAGAGATTACTGAGAAAAAAGTACATGGGGGTGTGGAGATTAGAGTCACAGAAAATCAGACCAGCCATCCCCAGGTTCCCCACCAAGGTGATGAGGTAGATAATAGTGAACATTATGAAGAGAGGGACCTGAAGCTCTGGGGCATCTGTTAATCCTACAAAGATGAATTCATTCACTTCTGATCTATTCTCCATAATTGCCTTTGGGGAATTGGATCATTGACCTGTGAAAGGAAAGAAAGTATTAGAAGAAAGCCCCATTGAAAGAGGTTGCTCAGATCATAATAGCTGCTCATTTCTCACCTGGCTGAACTACTTTGAGACTTCTCTGAATTTTTACCATGCCTCTGCCTCAGGGGTCTTCCCTGATGTGTCCCCCTCCCCCTGCTTTTCAGTTTCCATTTGTGTGTTGTCTTCTGCCATTAGATTGTAAGCTCCTTGTGGTTAGTGACTTGTATCCTCAGCAGTTAACACAGTACCTAGCACATAGTAGGCATTCAATAAATGTTTATTGACCAACACAGCTGATATTGCCAAATGGGGTAAAGCTATTTTATTTCCTGTTAAATAAGCAAAACATAATTTGAATAGCCTAATTGTTCTCTGCACCTTGTCCCTCTCTTCTTCAATTCATGTTACATTGAGCTGACAAAGTGATAATGCTCAAGCACAGCTCAGGCCATGTCATTCCTTTGATCATGATGCTCCTCCCACTGCATCTGGGGCCATCTCCAGTCATCCTAATCTACATCTCACCACTGGACCCAGATGGCTCTGGAGGAGAAAGTGAGGCTGGTGACTTTGCAAAGCCCTCCCTCATTTAAATCTAGTTCACTTACAAGTCATGGCATCACCTCCCTGATATCATGATCCCCTTTGAGGATGAAGGACAAACAACAATGACAAGTGCCTTCCTGAGGCTTCTGGTATCAAGTATAAACTCCTCTGGCATGTGAAATCCCTGATTGCCAAGTCAGACTCAAGCTTAGTTTCCTGTAATGTTTTCACATCATGCTTACTCAAATATTCTACCTTCTAGCTGAAGTATCCACTTACACCCTATCCTCCAACCATTCTGGGCTATTTGCTGTCCCTTAAACAGGACATTTCATCTCTCATCTTTATGTCTTTGTAGAAGCTCTTGTCCCTAATTCCTGGAACAAACTCCCAATTCATCTCCACCTCTTAGAACCCTTTTCTATCCTCTTTCCAATTTTAACTCTAGTGCTCTTGCCACCGGAGGCCTTTCAGGATTCACCCAATTGCTAAGACCTCTCTGGTTCCCCCACCCCAAACAAGTTGTATTTACTTCATGTTATTCTACATGGATTTAAACAGGGTGCCTCCCTTAATCTATCCTCTCCCTTATCACCCACCTCTAAGGCCCCTTTTCAGGTCTAAATCCAAGATCTAGGCCTCTGCACTTACATCTAAGATTGCTGCCAATTTAGAGTAGACTGATTCTCAAATCCTTAATCAGAAAATGGTATCACTAATGGTAAAACTTGGTGTACAATGAAGAGTGATTTCTAAGTTTCCATCTCTCTAGACTCAAGAGCTGGCTAAATAGAACTGTTATCATGGTGCTGGCTAATCCCCAAAGTCTTAGCTCTAGAATCAACTCATCATGCCTCCCAGCCTTCTCCTGTCTTACCCTCTTCTATTCTGGCTTCTCCATATGCTTGCTTTATCTTTCCTCAATTTGCCCCACTATTCTCTCTCTCTCTCTCTCTCTCTCTCTCTCTCTCTCTCTCTCTCTCTCTCTCTCTCTCTCTCTCTCTCTCTTTCTCTCTCTTTCCAAAACTTTCATCTTCTTTAGATTTATCCACATAATTTCTATTTTCTCTGCAGTTCAAATCAGCCCAAAGCAGCAGCCCCACCTGAATCAGAATTGTTTGAATTAATGGCAGAGGCAATCTTGGTGGTACCAGCACAGCCTTAAGAAACTGCGTTCTTATTTTTATCATAAAGAAAGATATATGCAGCTTGACAAGGAGGAGACTTCTATTTGGGTATGGAAAAATAGGAAATAAATCTGCTTGGAAGTCTCATTTTATTTTGTTTTGCTTTGAAAATGTCCTTTCTGGATAGAGCACCAGCCCTGGAGTCAGGAGGACCTGAGTGCAAATCTGGTCTCAGACACTTACTAGTTGTATAATCTTGATTGCCTCAAAAAAAAGAAGAAGAAGAAATGTCCTTTCTAGAAAAAATAAAAAGGCTATGGTCGCTTTAAAAATTAGTAATAATCTTGCAAGGTTGTTGAAACTGCTAGAACTAGTAATGGGACAGAGGGGAGAAATGTTACATGCAAATGTCTGTAGGACTTTTTTCTAGGCAACAAAGATGAGCAAAGACTGGGAAAGCTGTCTGCCAGGGAAACCACAAGCTAGTTTTTGTGTTAGACCTTGAGCATCAAGTTTTTTTTATAGAAAATTTCACTCTAGACAAATAAAGTCTCCTTAGGCTTAATAAGGTTCATTAAGCAAATAAATAAGCCTATAGTACTGAACTCAAACAGCATTGAGTAGAAAGACTATGAAATTTCTGTTTGCTATCAGTGGTGAGGGACAATGTAAACTGTTACAGGTATTGTCAGATATCAATGTTATGTTGGTTGTTGTTCAGTCATTTCTGTTGTGTCTAATTCTTTGTGAAGCCATTTGGGGTTTTCTTGGCAAAGATACTAGAGTGGTCCTTTTCCAGTTCATTTTACAAATGAAGAAACTGAGGCAGAGAGGGTTAAATGACTTGCCCAGAGCCACACAGCTAGCAAGTTTTTGAGGCCAGATTTTAACTCAGGTCTTTCTGACTCCAGGACTGGCACTCTATCTTCTGTGCCAACTAGCTGCCTGATATACTGATAAGCTTTGCTGACCTGAACTTCATTTTTGTCTTTCTTTTTTGTTCTTTGTTTGAAGCATAGCTCTCTGGGTAGGAAGATGATGTTTAAAAAATCAATAATTTTTGGAAGAAAAAAACCAGGAAAGACCTTATAATCAATAGTGGAGATGAATGATTTCCACCAATGGTACTAGGGATAGGTAGCAGGGCATGGCAGAAGACTTAGTAAGCTCTAAGTTAAGATATTTGGCCTCTGCCACTAATTTGTTGTGTGGCCTTGGGCAGGTGACTGCCTTCTTTGTGCTTCTCCTCTGGGCTCCCATAAAGTGAGAGTATGTGACAAAATGGTCTCTTCCATTTCCGACACTGGATAGTATGTATATAGCTATGTAATCAAGTGTGACAAAATGGTCTCTTCCATTTCCGACACTGGACAGTATGTATATAGCTATGTAATCAAGTCAGGAATGGCCTAATGTAAGGTCTTCTGCTTCTAAAACCAGAACAATAGCACTTAAAGTAGCAGAAGAGAAGGAGCCAAGAATTCAGTCTGCAGGATCCCTCAAAAAGTATTTTGAAAGACACAATGGAATACATACTAATTGTGTGGATTAAACAATATTGGTCAAGCACAAGATAATGGCATTTGGGATGAACATGGGTTCAAATCCTAGCTCAGTTGCCTATTACTTGTGTAACCTTGGGCCAGTCACTTAGTATGCTGCAGGCCTCTATTTTCTCATCTGTAAAATGAGAAGAAGGCACTAGATGATCGCTAAGGTTCCTTCCAGTTTTAAATACCATAAACCAGGGGTGGGAAACCTGCAGCCTCGAGGCCACATGTGGCCCTTTAGGTCCCCTTAATAAAAGGATTTGTTCCATAAAACTTGTACTCTGTCAAAAAGTTGCACCCAAGGACCTAGAAGGCCACATATGGCCTTGAGGCTGAAAGTTCCTCACCCTCTGTGCAATGATACCAACATGGTCCCAAAAGTATATTGTACATGCAAGTTCAGATGTCTTCCTGAAGTCATGGCTACTTTTGTTTTTCCTCTTACCTGATAATAGTATTATAAATACAGATAAGATTTACCAATTGCATTCTGATCTGTGGATAAGAATATTACTAGGGTTATAGTAACTGAGACCTACCTGTGTCCTTTAGGCCAGGAATCAGGGCTCCAAGGGAGAGGAGTAGCATCACGCCTTCACTTAGCGGCCTTGAATTGACAAGCCAGCCCAGGGAAGAGGAAAGAGGGCCTGCTGTAGGAGGTCCATCCAGGGGCCAGAACTAAATGCTCAAAATTCTCCAGGTCCTAGGTTCTGATCCATAGCCACTGTTGCTGAGTGGCTCATGGTCTGAACAAAGTCACTAACCAAACTAAGGTGTAAGGAAACTATTTCCGAATGAACAAATTAATGAAGTATCAGAGACTTGCCACTTCCATAGTTGCGTCACTAAAATTGAGCCCAAATGGTGTCAGGATGAAATTTTTATGACTAGAGAATAGAGTTATGCTGCCACGGGAGCATAAGTGCCCCATAGGGACAATAACTCCTCTGAGAACAACCCCCTTCCCTCTACTCTAGCTACTCTGCAGAAGTACTTACATGCTCTAGTCTATGGGGACCCAACCCTGATTGCTGAAGGAAGGCATGGGTATAGTAATCATTGTTATTATTAGGTATTCATGGTGCACAAGGATCCTGACTGTTCCGAGAAGAGTCAAATAATAAAGGACATAAACTAATTGGGTAGTGGCATAAGATAGCCACCAGATAGGCGACAGAAACACAAGAAAGGGGACAAGTCTCATAGGTTAATCTCCTGATAGTAGAGGCTCAGCCTGGACTGTGAACAGATCACGAGTCATCATTAGAGCATGCATCATTCAACATCACTGACCTGCAGAACAAGAGATTCTATGAGAGTTAGAAGGAACCTCAGGGTTCCTAGCTAGTCCAGCCCAGAATCTCCTTTAAAATTTGCCTAAATTACCATCCAGTCTCCATTTGAAGATTTCAATGAGATCTTTTTAGGAAGGCTAGCACATAAGACAATTGGTCCAGTGCATTTTCCAATCATACATTTCCCTGATGTGATTTCAGAGAGAATTCTCAAAGTAAGGACAATTTAAACCTAGCCCTGATGTGAATATCACTTTCTCCCAGTAATCCTTACTGGCTAATTACTGGGTGATTAACATATGTCCTACTGACTAAGCTGTTTTGTTCTATATGACAAAAGGTATTGGATTTCTGAAAGAGTTCACTGTTACTGATAAGAAGTAGGTGCTTCTGGTTGAAAGAAAAACTAGGTGGTGCACAGTGAATGAGTGCAAGTCCTAAAGTCAGGAAGACATCTTCCTGAATTCAAATCAGGCCTCAGGCACTACTGTGTGACTGGCCAAGTCATTTAACACTATTTGCCTCAGTTTCCTCATCTATAAAATGAACTGGAGAAGGAAATGACAAACCACTCCAGTATCATTGCCAAGAAGAGTTTTCCGAACTTCAGGCCCAGCACCCTATCCAATGAGGCACTGAGCTGCCCTAGGGAAATTTTAGTGTCTTCTAAAGAAGATAGTTAGCAAACAGTAACCACAAAAAATCATCATGGTTTCATTAAAAACAATCATGCCAGGCTAACTCACTCCCTCTGACAAGGTTCCTAGATGCACAGATCAGGGGAATGCCATAGAAATAGGTTACCTAGACATTAATAAAGTATTTCACTAAATCTCATGACCAAGAAAGAAAAGATATCATCTAGGGTTGGGAGTGTGGTACAAATGATTGAAAGGATAGGCACAAAGAATAAAAACTGATGTTTTAATGTCAACTTGGAATATCTTTATCAAAATGTCTCAGGAACCTGTCCTTGGCACACTGCTTTTTAGTATTTTTTTCAGACTTGGAAAAAGACAGATGGGGAATGTTTATCTAATTAGGTGGTTCTGTAATAATATTCTATCAGCTGCTTCTTCCTATAAATCCATTAGCACCACATGTTGGCTGTCAATTACCATAATACCAAGCATCACAGCACACTAGAGTGCTGCTGTTAACATAAATTTATTTAGGGTCAAATTACACAGCATAATGAATTCTGTTCAAAACTAAACCTTATTCAAGAAACTAAAGCATAACATTCACAGAAACACCCTTAAACAAAACATATCATTCAATAGCTATCATAACATTCAGTATGTATGGTACATAGCATTTAGTATACAACACAGCATTCCCCAAAATACTTGTTCATACAATCACATCTCCAGGGGTAGCAGAGAATACTACGCTGTCCACCCCTAGGTCACAGCAAGTTACAATCCCCCCTCAGTCTAGACAGAATGTCCTAGTAAAATCCTCTTTCATCTTGACTCAAGGTGAACTCCAAGCCCAGTGGCTGCAGATCCTCAGGCAGACCACTCCTGGCTCCTGCCTGGATCCTGTCGTAAACAGCTCTCTGCTCCTGCTCCATGTCTCAGTCATGGCTCCACTCCAAGTTCCCTCTGCCTCTGTCTAACAACAAGCTCCAGAAGCTCCTGCCCCAGCTTCTGTCTGTGGGAAAACAAAGCTCAACAGGGCAACCACAATATCCACACACATCGCCAATACAGCCATCTCAGGAAGTCACCTTCAAAGCCCAGAGGGTCCTTGATAACAGCTCTTAAAGGGGCTTATGCTAAGCCTCCTGAAGGGCAAGTCTCTGCCCTTCAGCTCAATTCAAAACAGGAGGCTTCTTCAGTGAGCCCCTACTGCCACCTCTAGCCTTCTCAATGCTCATTTTCTTATTCATCATCTTCTACTGCTCAATGCTCATCTTCTTCCTCTGGTTTCACATTCATAGCAGCAGGCCCTTCAAACAAAGGCTACCCAGAGTCTCTGTCTCTTCCTCTTCCTCCTCCTCCTCTTCTTCTTCTTCTTCTTCTTCTTCTTCTTCTTCTTCTTCTTCTTCTTCTTCCTTCCTTCCTTCCTTCCTTCCTTCCTTCCTTCCTTCCTTCCTTCCTTCCTTCCTTCCTTCCTTCTTCCTTCTTCCTTCTTCCTTCTTCCTTCTCAGGAGTGAATCCCAAGGCAATAGCAAGCTTCCTGCTTATATACGGTTTTACTTGGCATCTGATTGACTGAGCCCACATGCATTATCTGATTGGCTTTGGCTCCACACACGCGCCATGTATGCAGCCCTTTTGCGTAGCCTCTCTAGACAGAGCTGAAGATACTCGGCATCTGACCAGTCTAGTGCCCTAAAGGCATGAAAGCACCTGCACCTCAGCATTTAATTGGCTTAGTACCAGAAGGCAAAAAAGTGTGCCTCAGAACCTAACGTGCTACAGCTGTGGATTACAACGGTTCAAAGGAGATTAATCCCTCAGAGGTTTACAGTTCAGAAACTGAACTCCAAAAGAAAAACAGCAAAAAAATCCCACTTTGCTTCCTGTTACAACTACCCACATTCTACACCCCACCTCCCCCATATCATATCTCCTAAGCTATTATATCATCTAGACAAACATATATCAATCCATTTCTTGGCTTTTTTCCACACTCGTTAGATTATGGCACTTTCACAGTGTCTGGCATATCATAGGTCCTTCATAAATGTTTATTGATTAATTGATTATAACTGACCTCAAAAAATGCCTTTCAGAAGGTTATCATTTTCCTAGGAAGCATAGGAGGAGCAGCTAGGTGGTGCAGTGAGAAAAGCACCGGCCCTGGAGTCAGGAGGACCTGAGTTCAAATCTGGACTCGGACACTTGACACATGTACTAGCTGTGTGACCTTGGACAAGTCACTTAACCCCAATTGCCCTGCCCCCCCAAAAAATAAATAAAGGCATAGGAAAAGTAGAATTATCAACTACCTCCATATGTGACAATTGCAATATTTCACTCAATCCTGAATCCAAAGGGTCCACAGGCAGAAAAAAAATCTAATTGGGCAAATATCATTTTCCCCAAATTATAACCTTCCCAATTGAGTTCTAGGTCCTGGGACTATGGGAGTATCTGGTGATACATGTACTAACACAAATTATATAATATTTGTAAAGTGATTTGCAAATATTTGTTGCTGTTCTTCCTCTGTTTTTGAAGAGGACCAGTCACATCACAGGTGATGTCTTGACTTTCGAGTGAGTTGGATTTAAGCGAGGCAGAGTTGCAGAAAGCTGTCAGCCTCACTCTCTCTTCCAGGGTCAACAAACTCCAGTGGCAAGACAAAAGCAAAGATGACTGGCAGTGGCCAGGTTGCAGTGGATAATCTTGGCATCTTCGATGTCTGACCAAGCTCTAAGCACTCCACAGTACCTGCTTCAGTTGCCTTCCTGGCTGTCAGAACAAATTGTTCTCATCTGTCCATTCTACCTGGGGAAGTCTTCACATGCTTGGGGTAGATAAACCCCTAACTCACCAATGGGGTTGAAGCGTGTCTCTTACCCTCAACCTGATTTATTCCATCTGCCAAGACAGTTTTGCAAATATTTAAGCCCTAAGTAATTGCTGCTGCTGATGGTGTTGGTGATGATCAGAAATAGTCACAAAATGGTAACAACAGCTTGAAGTATGAAAGGGCCTTTCTTCTTTCCCTGGAATCTATCTGCTGCTTATTTCTCTGCTAATAACCTGTAGTCTCTGGCTTAGGTTGCTGACTTCCTTCACCAGGGGTATTATCTATCTCGACCACTACTTTAGAAGTCAAACACATAGAGTAGCCAAAATCTATAAGGAAGAAGTTACTGAGGGAACAATACATACAAGTACGGACACAGGAGTCCCAGAAGAGCAGTAAACTCATCCCCAATTCCCCTCTTGAATGATGAGTTAATGAGGGTGAATACTAGAAAAAAGGACACATGAAGATCTAAAGCAACTGTTAATCCCATGAAGATGAACTCATTGACCTCCAAGTTGCTCTTCATATGTATTGTTTGTTTGGTTGTCTTTCAGCAAGAAGAGAGACAAGCAAACAGAGAGGAAGACGTTGAGGCGTATGAGAAATCTAGGGGCTGGCCATCTTATACATCACATCATAGAGTTCTAGACCCAGCTTTGCAACTGCTCCCCTGAAAATCGAAAGAGCCCCGTTTTATTCCACAGATCGGTGTCCTTTAAATTTGCTTCAAAAGTACAACTTGATCTTTCTTGGCCATCTTCACTGGCCTTGTTACATAAACTCAATTCAGTCCATGAGCATTTATTAAGCACTTACTCCATGGAGGGCCCTTGGCTCAGTGCTAGGGATACATACGTCATATAATTTCATTATATAATGACAAAAATGCTCCCTGTCCTTGAGGAGATTTTGGTCAAAAAGCCTATCTACTCTCATGGTGGAAAGAAAGAATGCAACACAGTGACCTTTTGTACTTCCAGACTAAGTGCCCATGTTAAACAAGAACCACAGAAACTCTTATAGGACCTTATGATCCAGAAGAAGATGATGTGGGGTCTATTAGAAGGCAGAGAGACTTGCAGCATATTCACTGAGCCAGATTTTTCAGGAGACTTAGATTTTAGTCTCAATTCTCCTTTTCCCTCTCTCTACTAAGTAGTAAAGTAGAATCCTTCTTCCTTTCTTCTCCTTCAATTTATTTTGTTCATTAGCTTTTTAAAATTGTGAATTTTTCTAGAAAGGATTTCTTTCCCTCTTTCTCTTCATTATTTGTCTACCTTTTCTGTCTTTTCTAGATGTTTATTCTTTGACTCATGACTCTTCTACTTATTCAGCACATCTTTATCCTGCATTCGTCATAGAATTAGCGTTCTTGAGGTACCTTTTGGGTTCTCCCAGTTTCTGTTATTGCGTTGGAGATCTTGCCCCAATTTAATTTTTTCTCTAGTGTGTCACTCTATCCAGTGTATCACCTAGCTGTCTAAGTATAACAAAGAACAGAAACTCCCCCAAGACTTAAAGCTCAGATACCCCAATAGAATATAGCTGAGAAAAACAGAAACAATTACTAATTGGGAGAGAAGAAGAGAGATGGAGAGAGAAAGCTGGAAATCTAGTTCTTTGACTGTGATCCAAGAGATTGAGTTCATATTCAAGTCCACTGATGTATTGCATTCTGTCTCCAAAAAGAAAAGTGCTATTTCTCATCTTGAAGTGAGGCATAGTTACCCAGGAAAATGCCCTAGTTTGGCAGCTTTCTATTGAGTCAAGAGTTTGAGTACACTGATGAGGGAAAGCATTGCTCCACTAACTTTACTTGGGAAATACAGTCCTGTTACTTCTGATCTTGTTGGTATTCGAAATCAAAAGCCGTCATATTCTATTTATTCAAGAAAAGGAGCAAATTAATGCATTAGAGAAGCTGCCGTCTTCCTCCATTCACAGACTTAAGCTTTGATCCTAGACACTCCAAAAATTTATTTCTTATCATATTTAGTGCTAATGAAGGAAGTCACAATGGAAGAAAGTGGAGGGGCAGGGCTGTAATGCCGGCCTGGGATGGAGCGGGGAAAGCTCTGGATTTGGTGGCAAAAATTTGTACTTAAATCCCACCTTTGTTGCTTACCAGCTAGGTGATCTTGAGGAAGTCATTTCCATTCTCTGAGCCTTGGTCCCTCCATCTCTAAAATGACGGGCTCTGAAGGACCTCCCAAATTTCAAGCTATGGTCTGAAGCGATCATTATTACTATTAAAGGTCAGGAGGTTGAGGTAACACAGAGGGTATAGAAATCTGGATACAGCAGAAGGAAAGTCACTTAGAATTGGAAATGGCTGTGTAGGGTTGCTGCTGCTGCTGCTGCTGTTTTTGTTATTTGGAGCACAAGGAATTGAACTGTGATTTAATTTGTGAGGGACTCCCAATATGGAAACTCCCTCTGCCAATATAGATCAGTAACTATCACTTGAAGTCTTAGAAAGCGGTGCGGGGCAAGGAAAGGGGAGGTGTCCTATCCGTGGTCACACAGTTAATATGAGTCAGTAGAAGGACTTCAGTGTGGGCCTTTCTGACTCAGGATCAGCACTCTGCCCACTACACCATGAACCATGTTACAAGTTTAACTGACTCTAAGTGGTCTGAAGAGAGCTAGAAAAGACATCAGAGGTCAAGTCCAATCCCTCATTTTACAGAAGAGAGGACTGAGGCCCAGAAAGTTTTAGTGATAGGCCCAAATTCACATAGAGAGTAAATGGCATAGCTAGGGAAGTAAAGAAGAATGGAAGGAAGGAAGGAAGGAAGGAAGGAAGGAAGGAAGGAAGGAAGGAAGGAAGGAAGGAAGGAAGGAAGGAAGGAAGGAGGAAAGGTGGGGGAAAGTATAAAGGAGGCAGGGGAGAAGGAAGGGAGGAAGAAATCTAGTTCCTCCACTACAAATCCAGCATTTTAGGGGGTTGGAGTTGTACTGGAGTTATATGATGTATAGTTAAATAAAGGCCTTCTATAAGGAGAACTTGTATAAGGTTATCTCAGTGGTCTTGGTGAGGGATAGTGTAGAACAGTAAAAAGATGAGATAAGACTAGAAATCAACAGACCCAAGTTCTAACTCAAGCTTATTTACTGGTCATAAAACCTTTAACAAGTCATTTAATTTATTCTCCACAAGTCAGCACTTCTCTAGGTCTCAACTTCCTCATTGATGAAAGAAATGTGTTGTACCGAATGATCCTAACGTCTCCTCCAGTTCCACTGTTCAATAAGACTGGAAATGAATCCTCCGGGAGCAGATTCGTAACTCTGTGTGTGTGTGTGTGTGTGTGTGTGTGTGTGTGTGTGTGTGTGTGTGTGTGTGCCCTCGCATAGGTGCGTGCATGCATGAGATCTGGTCAGTCACAATGTAATAGAGAACTAGTCATTATTGAGTAGACGGAGGATTTGAATAATTTGGGATGCAGGAGTAATTCGTTAGGCAATGCCTGCAAGAGATTTCAAAAAAAAAAAGCTACAATGGATACACAAGATGGGCAGTGTCTTATTGCTAAAAACTGAACACTAGCTGATTGTCCATAGAAAGAAAGAAGACTTAGCTGATTCTTCAAATCAAACATTCATTAGTACTTCTGTTGTGAAAGATAATCATCTCAGTTCAAATAGCTTTTACATCACTTATTTTCTACAGTCTTTATTTTTACACTTACTATCACTCTGTTTCTGACATCTGTTATATTAACCTCTAAGTTTTCTCATACATATAGCACATGCTCTGGAACTCTTATCCCAATTCACACTCAGCTTGATAAGTCAGATCTTAGAGGATAGCTACTATGTCTCCCCAGGGCTCTAGAGTTACCTCTGAGGGGTTGTTTTTTTAAGGTTATTGCTCACAAGTCCCCATCAGTGTGCTTCCTCTAATGATTATCAGTTGATATCACTTAATCTAAATTAGCATTTAGAAAGGGATATTTTACTAAGCTAGTATAGTAAAAATAGTTGGTACAAAATATTCCCCCGAAAATCTGTGACATATTCTCCCCCAAGTACTTAGAGAGTCCAGGGGAAAGTAAGCTCAGGCCTGGAGAACAAATGAGGCAAAAAGGGAACTCACAATTCTTCATTGTTGAAACTCCTTTTCTTCCTTTCATGGAATGCTAAGGAGGTTTATCTTGGATATGGCATAACTTTTCTGCTGGGTTCTTTGTTGAACACTAAATCTTCCTTTCTTCATCTTAATTTCCAGTATGGTTTTTCCTCTCAAAACAAAGACTGCTACCAGCTACTGATTTCCCGGGGACAATGCTAAAATATCGATGGAGAGATTAGGAGTCCCAAATCCTCTTTTGAAAGTGACAAAGTCCTCCTTTGGCTAAATCAGGGGAAAGGAGGGTGGGGGAAGACCAAAGTGGAGGCCAAGGTAAATGTTTCCATTTCATTCCATGTAGCATGAACACAAGGCCTTGTACCACCCTAATTATCCTCTTCTGGATGAGACTTAATTTACCAATCACTTTCCCTAAAATATGATGCCTCTGTGGTACTCAAGATGTCTAAGACTAGGGAAGAGTATGGTGATATTCTCACTTCTTTAATCCCTGGAAATTATCCCTCTCAGTGTGGTCCAGGATTGCATTCAAGGCTTAGGTGGCCATATAACATTGTTGACTCGAGCTTACAATCTACCAGAATCCCCAGATTTTTTTCATATAAATTTCTAAGGACTCCTCCCTACTTGTATTTCTGAAGTTGTTTTTTTAAACCAAAGCTTACAACTCTAAATTCCACCCAATTTCTAGCCTGTCGAGATACTGGCTTTGTGTCAAAAGGTAAAATACAGGCCAAACATCTTAGTTGGAGCAGTTTGGCTTCACATATATGGATATGTAAGAAAAACACCAAATTGTGAACTTATTAACTCTTCTTCTATAAAGAAAGTAAAAAAGCACGTTTCAATCTGTATTCAGACACCATCAGTTATTTCTCTGAGGATGGATGGCATTTTTTATCCTAAATCCTTCAGAGTTGTCTCGCATCACTGTATTGCTGAGAATAGCTAAATCATTCACAGCTGATAATATTACAATATAACTGTTACTTTGTACACAATACAATTTACTTTGCATCATTTCATATAAGTCTCTCCAGGTTTTTTGAGAGCATTCTGCTCATCATTTCTTATAACACAATAGTATTCCATCACAATCACATACTACAATTTGTTCAGCAATTCCCCAATCGACGGGCATCCCCTCAATTTCCAATTCTTTGCCACTGAAAAGAGCTGCTACAAATATTTTGTACATATTGGTCTTTTTCCAACTCGGTTTTTATCTCTTTTGGGATGTATACTTAGTAATATTTCTAGGTCAAAGGGAATGCAAGGTTTTTATAGACCTTTGGGCTTAGTTCCAAATTGCTCTACAGAGTGGTTGAATCAGTTCACAACTCCAACAACAATGCATTAATGTCTCATTTTTCCCATACTTCCTCCACCACAGGTCAATTGAGGAATGGCTCTTATTTTTATAAATTTGACTCAGTTCTCTATTTTCTGAGAAGAGAGGCCTTTATCAGAGAAATTGATTTAAAAATGATGAAAAACTGATAAAAAAACTGATTTTTTTTTCATATTTACTATTGCTAACTGTATTTCCCTCCAACCTATTCCCACCTCCATTTATTCTATTCTCTCTCTCCTTTCACCCTATCCCTCCTCAAAAGTGTTTTGCTTCTGATTATCCCCTCCCTCAATGTGCCCTACTTTCTGTCATCCCCACCCCTTCTCTTTTCCCCTTCCCCTCCTACTTTCCTATAGGTTAAGATAGACTTCTATACCCAATCACATGTGTATGTTATTCTTTCTTTGAGCCAATTCTGATAAGAATTAGATTCACTCATTCCTCTTCACATCTCCCATCTTCCCCTTCATTGTAAAATTCTTTGTTGTCTCTTATGTGAGATAATTTACCCCATTCTACCTCTCCTCTTCTCTCTCTCCCAATACATTCCTCTCTCACCCCTTAATTTTATTTCTGTTATTGTTTATATAACATCCCTCCTATTCATCCTGTGCCCTCTGTCTATATGTACTCCTTCTCTCTTCCCCAGTAATGAGAAAGTTCCTATGAGTTACAAGTATCATCTTCCCATGTAGGAATGCAAACAGTTTAACCTTAAGTCCTTTGTAATTTCCCTTTCCTGTTTACCTTTTCATGCTTCTTTGAATCTTGTATTTAAAGTCAAATTTTCTATTCAGCTCTGGTCTTTTCATCAAGAATGCTTGAAAGTCCTTTATTTGATTGAATAGCCATTTTCCCCCTGAAGGATTATACTCAGTTTTTCTAGGTAGGTGATTCTTGGTTGTAAATTCTTGGTTGTAATCCTAGCTGTTTTGTCCTCCAGAATATCATATGCTAAGCCTTCAGATCCTTTAATGTAGAAGCTACTGTATGAATCTTATATGAGCATATCTGTTTGTCTGTTGTCTTCCCCTTTAGAATGTGAGCTCCTTTGAGGATATGGACATATTTTTATCTTTCTTTGTATTTGTATTTGTATTATGCATAGCATGTGTTTAATAAATGCTTGTTGGCTGAATCGCTATTCCACTTCTTCCTGAATATAGGAAATACCCAGGCAAACCTTCACACCTATAATAAAGTGGCTTCTCTGCACTCCAAGTGATGAACCTAAGAGGGTGATGGGGCCTGTGCTGGACTGCAGAGGCATCAAAATATGCAAGACCCCTTTCTTAAAGCTGTAGTCCCCATGAAAGTTCTCCTTAAAGGCTCTTGGTTGGTGGCTGAGGGGATAGCAAAAGCCCCCTTCCTGAACCTGCTGCTCAGTCCCATGGGGCTCTCCATTGTCTCTTAAATGCACCTTCACCTCACACAATCAGCCCTCTTACCATGAAAGACCTTTTGAAAACCCCACTGCTGAAAGTGCCCACTTGTTGTCTCAGCTTCTCAATACCTGCCCACTGAGACCTATGCTTAACAAGAAGAAAAAAAGTATAAAATATATTTGTTTTATTTAACCCTTACACTGATCCTCTGAGGTTGGTAGGTAGGGCAGGCATCATACTTGTTTTTTGCATTGGCAAAACTAAGGCTCAGATGAGAATGTTGAATCTCAGGTTAAGAGACTTGCTTAAGGACATACAACTATGAAGTGGAAGAGACGAGACCCAAATCAAGCCAGTCTTCTGATTCCTTTCTTTATGTCATTAGGCCCCTAAGTGGTTTCTCATGGCTGTGTGCAGTTAAAAATAAGAATTAATCTCATTTCTCTATTGTTAAAATCACCAAATAGTTGGAGTTACAGACAAATTAGAACACTCATCTCCATTGGCCGATTAATTAGTGAGATGCAAAATTCAGCATTAATTCTCTGAACATATATATTCACTCTTTCAATATAAAACCAGAGCAGTAAAGTAGCAGCACTTGGGAACTGAATCACCAAGTCATTACAATCTTAATAGGCAGTATTTCTCCAAGCTGCCCACTGCTTCCTGGTAGCAGCTAATTAGAGTGAGCAGATAACATCAGGACGCAGCAGGGGTCTGGAAGTTCAACAAAATTCTTGATGAACGGGGCCAAATGAGTCCGACAAGTAACTGTGTGTATGCTAAATGGAGCTGGCTAATTTCAGGTGTTGTGAGCTCACAGGTTTGTGTGAAGGATGTATTCTCAGGCATCCCTCTGGAGAATTATTCTTGGATGGCATCGTCAAATCCGGAAAGGTTTATATTAAGTCAGATTAAAGTTTAGACCGAAGGTGTGAATAGAAGAGTTTTGCCTATGTTCTGGGCAAGATCCAATGCCAGAGATTCACCTAAAACAGCAAACTCAAGGCCTTCCAACAAGGAAAAAATGCTAATGATTTTTCTTTGAGATGGAGATTAGATGGATTAGAGCCATGAAGGAACATCAATGACCAATTATCTTCTCTGA
>CM053623.1:450105962-450182153 GCA_028646595.1 Phalanger gymnotis | reverse complement strand
AACAACAAAATTAATCTGGAAGAATATAAGGTCCAGAACATCAAGGGAATTAATGAAAAGAAATACTAGGGAAGGTGGCCTAGCCATAGCAGATATTAAACTGTACTGTAAAGCAGCAGTCATCAAAACTACCTGGTACTGGCTAAGAAACAGAGTTGTGGATCAGTGGAATAGAATAGGTACACAAGATGCAGAAGACAGTGACTATAGCAATCTACTCTTTGATAAACCCAGAGAATCCAGCTTCTGGGCTAAGAATTCACTGTTTCACAAAAACTTCTGGGATAATTGGAAAATGGTGAGGCATAGACCAGTATTTTACACCATATACGAAAACAAAGTCAAAATGGGTTCATGATTTAAGAATAAAGGCTGATACTATAAGCAGTTTTGGAAAGCAAGGAATAATTTACCTAGCAGATTTATGGGAAAGCAAAGAATCCATGACACAACAAGAGATAGCATTACAAAATGCAAAATGGATAATTTTGATTATGTTAAATTGAAATGCTTTTGTATAAAAAAGGCAATGCAACAAAGATTAGGAGGGAAGCAGAAAACTGGGAGAAAAACTTTACAACTAGCATCTCTGATAAAGGCCTCATCTCTAAAATATACAGGGAAGTGAGTCAAATTTATAGGAATACAAGTCATTCTCCAATTGAGAAATGGTCAAAGGATATGAACAGACAGTTTTCAGAGGAAGAAATTAAAGATATCTATAGGCATAAGAAAAAGTGCTCGAAATCACTACAGATTAGAGAAATGCAAATCAAAACAACTCTTAGGTACCACATCTCTCCTGTCAGATTGGCTAAAATGACAAAACAGAAAAATGATAAATGTTGGAGAGGATATGAGAAAATTGGAACACTGTTACATTGCTGGTGGAGTTGTGAACTGATCCAGCCATTCTGGAGAGAAATTTGGAATTATGCCCAAAGGGCTATAAAAATGTTCATACCCTTTGACCTAGCAATACCACTTCTAGGGTTATATCCCAAAGAGATCACACAAGTGGGAAAGGGACCCATATGTACAAAAATATTTATAGCGGCTCTTTTTGTAGTAGCAAAGAATTGGAAATCAAGGGGATGTCCATCAATTGGGGAATGGCTGAACAAGCTGTGGTATATGAAGGTAATGGAATATTACTGTGCTATAAGAAATGGGGAAGATACGGACTTCATAAAAACATGGAAAAACCTACACAATGTAACGCTGAGTGAACAGAGCAGAACCAGGAGAACATTATACATGACCATAGATATATGGATTCTGTGATGACTAACCCTAATAGACTTTGTACTTCTCAGCATTGCAAGGTGCAAGGACAACTCCAAAGGACTTTATGTTGGAGAGAGCTATTTACATCCAGAGAAAGAACTATGAAGTATGAATGCAGATTGAGGCACACTGTTAGCTCTCCTTTTTTTTCTTTGGTTTTTTTTTCTCTTTTGTGTGTTTTTGGGTTTTTTTGGTTTTGTTTCTTTTTTCTCCTGATTCATTCCATTGTTCCTAATTCTTTACAACTTGACTATTGTGTAAATAAGTTCAATGCGAAGTTATATGTAGATGATATATCAGATTCCATGCCATCTTGGTAGGGGGGAGAAAATCTGGAACTCAAAATTATGTGGAACTGAGAATTGGAAACTAAAAATGAAAAATTTTAATTATACAAAAAGAATTAGCATCTGGGAAGATCAGGAAAGGCGTCATTTTGGACATGGTGCTTGAGCTAATACTGGAAGCTAATTCTAAAAGATTTTAAGAAGCAAACAGTGAGAAGAGAGTGTACCCCAGAACTGGGGAACAGGGGCAGGGAAACACAACATAGAATGGTATGTATAAAATCAGTATGAAAGAAAACAAGCATTTATTAAGCATCTACTATGTGCCAGCAACTGTGCTGAGCACTTTCCAAATACTATCTCATTTGATTCTGAATCAAATGGAAAGGCAGTTTGACCACAGTGCGGATTTAACAAGGCTGGAAATGTAGACTGGGTCCAGGTTATAGAAGGTGGTAAATGCTATACAGAGGGGTTTCTATTTTACCCTGAAAGCAAGGAGACCAATAGCAATCACTACAAGCAAACATTTCCATTGAATTTTAAGGTTTACAAAGCATTTTATATGTTTTTTTTCTTTGATTGTTTCACCCATCCTATGGTTCCTTACAGGGATCTTCTTCAGTCTAGATGGAGAAGAAAAAATGCTGCTTACATCCATTTATGTACAGCCACTCTTCTACTCCCTTCAGCTCTCTTTTAGTCCCTGTTTTCTACATTACAAAATAGAGAAAAGGATCCGTGACCTCATTGGCATACAGAATTCCCAATGTGGAGCCTCTCTTCACCCCAGGACTTAGCACAGTGCCTACAGTATAGTGAACATTTAATAAATATTTTATCAAAATTTATTCATTCATCCATTCATCACACATTTCAGCCCTGAAACACTGAGGGGAAGTGACTTGTCCAGAGTCATACAGCTATTAAGTATCAAAGGCAACATAAGTTTTCCTGACTCTAAGGCCAGTAATCTGTCCATTACATCATGCTGCCTTTACATTAATAAAGACTAGTTTTGTTCAGTCATTTCAGTCACATCTGACTCTTTGTAACCCCATTTGAGGTTTTCTTGGCAAAGATAATGGAGTGGTTTGCCATTTCCATCTCTAGTTCATGTTATCGATGAGGAACTGAGGCAGACAGGGTTAAGTGACTTGCCCAAGGTCACACTTTGCTAGTAAGTGTGTCTGAGGCCAGATTTGAACTCAGGAAGAAGAGTCTTCCTGACTCCAGGTCCAGCCCTCTATCTACTGTGCCATCTAGCTGCCCCAAAGTTGAGTTAACATCTTTTAAAATTTAGTTTGCTTTAAATCTAGTCACAATACAACTTCTGAACAAAATTCAACATTTTATTTACATTCCTTTCCTAACTCTCATCCTCATCCTCCCCTCCTCAACATAATGCTTTAAAGTCTGACTAATGCTTTATATTCATTATTTCATTTGAATCAAATAGCAAAACCCCTGTGGAGCAGCTACACACAGTATGACTACCTCCAGTTTACAGATCAGGAAACTGAGGTTCAGAGATGTTACATATTTGCCCAGTCCCACAAAGTATCAGAGGCAGGGTGTGAACCCAAATCCCCAGTGAACTTTCTTCTCTACATCATATTATGTCAATCTGTTGGTAGGCTGGTTGTTGTCCTTCATAGTCAAAGAGAACCAAAATGACATCACTATGCTAGAGTCAAGTTTCAATGTGTCTGACTGTGACTGGTCAGGCCAATACAGGCTCTACCAAAATCAGGCACAAATATTCTATACAAACATTTGGGAGGGACATGTCTCTAAACTTGCACATCTCATGTTTCTTTTGACCTACTGCAATTCTGCTTTGCTCATAGAGCCCAGTGCCTTCTTGCTGTGCCAGCATCTCCAGTGTCTCTCAAGCTGTGGTATATAAAGGTAATTGTGTGAGTTCTCCATAAAATAGTCTTCTTTTAGGCAAACATACATTTGCCATTTGAACAACGTGACCAACCCATCAAAGTTGTACTCTCTGCAGTAGGGTTTGAATACTTGGTAGTTCAGCTCAAGAAAGGACCTCAGGGTCTGGTACCTCAGTGCCTGGTAGCTTATCTTGCCAGGTGATCTTCAGAATCTTCCTAAGATAATTCAAATGGAAGCAATTTAATTTTCTGGCATGACACTGGTAGACTTTCCTGGTTTCACAGCTACCTCCGTGCTCACTGAATCTGCATACTATAGAGGACCTCAGGAACTGTCTGTTCCAACCTATACCCTTCCTAGTTCCTTTAGCCCATTCTCTTCTGGTCATTTTGCTAGCTCCACTGTCTCTCCTCTGACTTGCTCTGGATTGTCCTCACCCTTCCTAAAAATGTGTTACACAGAGTAAAACACTGGTACTTCACATGCAGTCTGATCAAGGCAGCATACAGAAGAATGACTATTTCCTTCATTCTGGACACTATACCTCTCTTAACATCAGTTCATAGATTTAGAACCAGAAGGTAGCTAAGAAGTCTTGGCATTTGACCCCCTCATTTTACAGATGATGAAACTGAGGCTGAGGAAAGTTGAATGATTTACCCAGGGATACATACCTAGTAATGTCTAAGGCATGATTTGAACTCAAGTCTTCCTGACACCAAGCTTAGCTCTCTATCCACTTCCATCACCTAGATTAGGATAGCATCAGGTATTTTTTTTTGACTGCTACATCACACTGTTGACTTTTATTGAGTTTGTAGATCACCAAAAAGCCCAGGAATTTTTCACATTGACTGTCATCAAGCTATATCTCCCTCACTCTGCAATTATACAATTGAGTTTTTGTACCCAAGTGGAGACCTTGAGGAGTTATGAGGGGAACCTCTAGCATGGAGTGGGGTATTCACAATTTGGGTCCATGGGTAGGGACACATGCATAGTCCCCAGTCCTAGATTTACATGATCATCAATCATCAAGAGTCATTTGGTAACTTTAGGAAATGACCATATAAAATGCCATTGGCCCATCTGACCTGCTGAGCTCTTTTGGGGTCCTGCACCATCACATATTCATGTCTTCTGCAAATTTGATATATATGCCTTCTATCGCTTCATTCAAGTCAATGATAAAAATATTGAGCAATACCACACCAAGAGAAGATCCTTGGAACATGTCTCTAGACCCTGCCCTCCATGCTGATGTCAACACCTAATGCCCATTCTTTGGGTCCAGCTATTCAATCAGGTCCAAGGCGACCTAAGTGTACAACAATGACAATGACAGCAATAGGTATTATTTATACAGCGCTTCAAAGTTTGCAAAGCCAAATATTCTCTCTCTATATCCTCACAGCCACAGTGGGAGACAGGTGTCATCCTCATTGGATAGACAGATTGGATGGATCTAACCCATCTCTCTCCATCTAATCCCCAAAAAGAGCATAAGTGACTTTGTCAAATGATGGACTAAATTTGAAGTATTCTTTGTAGATAAACATTCCTTCATCTTCTGTCTCAGTATCCTGTCAAAAAAGAAATGATACAGCTGACATGTTTTTGATGAGGGCTGGGTTTACTTCTGATGATCTCTCCCTACCTTTCTAAGTGTTTACAAATCATCCTTTTAATAATGCATTTACAATTGTGCCAGGAATTAAAGTCAAGATCACTGGCAAGCAAAGTTTGCAGTCGATGTATGTCCTTTTATTTTCTAATTGGCACCTTTGACCTTCTCAACTTTGGAGATAATAGGACAAACCCATTTGGAATTTAGTCCAATCAAACTGACCAAGCAAAGGTCCAAATATACTCAAGTCTCCTGTTCATAGACCTGTTGTGCTTCTGGCATGGTTTGGATGGTGTTAAAGAGAAGGAATGAACTAGGTAATCCTAGAGAGCTTGTCTAGCGGCAATACCCTACTTTGAGTGGTACAGAAGAATAATAGTAACCCAAGGAAGGAGCCTTCCCCTACTATCTTATCATGAGTCAGCTGGGTGGAATAATAACTAGAGATGAGTGCTTTACTTGGGACACTTGGGAGGCTCAGTGGATAGAGTACTGGGCCTGGAGTCAGGAAGACCTGAATTCAAATCTAGCCTCAGATACTTTTTAGTTGTGTGACCCTGGTCAAGTCACCTCCTTCTCCTCATCTGAAAAATGAATCGGAGAAGGAAATGGCAAAGATGCTCTAGTATCTTTGTCAAGAAAACCCCAAACAGGGTCACAAAGAATCAGGCACAACTGAAACAATCAAACAGCAACAGCTAGATTTGGAATCAAGATCAGACCTGAGTTTGAATCCAGCCTCAGACACTTACCAGTTATGACTTAGAGCAAGTCACTTGATGCCTCAGTTTCTTTCATGTGTAAAATATGGCTAATGAGAGCCCCCACTTCACAGGGTTGTGGTGAAGATTAAATGGGATAAAATCTGTAAAATCCTTCAGAAATCCAAAAGTACTACAGAAGTGCAAGCTCCTCTAATTAGTCTACTGTGAAAACAGTGCAATCAAACAAACCTCACCTCTCAGTTCCCCGAGTTCTAACAGACCTCACATGGAGCTCAGTGGGAGTCCTAGGAAGCATAGCTTTGTTTTCGAAAATGAAGTAAATTCAAAAGAGTCAGGACTTATGGACTCACATGTAAAAAGAAAAGTGGGAAAAAAACCACATAGCCATATGTGCATAGACAGGGTACCTCAAAAGTCTAATGGCTTAAAACTGAACTGAGATTTTTGGGACCCTTTATGTATATATTTGCTATATTTACAAGTCTATCAATCCCAGTCTAAATACCTTTCTTCATAAGAGGGTCAGCAGCTTCTAGAAAATTGGAGGCTTTCCAGATGACTCATGACCACTGCACAACATAGGGAGAGAATTAGGTAAGGGTCATAATAATAGTGTACTTTGTAGCAGATTCGCAAGTGCCCCTGAACCCCCAGAATTCACTTACTTGCCTATGTCCTGAATTTACTTATCTGTGAATATTCTAATCACTACCCCCCACCCGCCACCCAATGCATCTGTAAACTCCTTGAGGGCAGACACTTACTCATTGTCACTGTATCCTTAGCAACTCAACTGGCTGGTTGGTTGATTGATTAAACAGCCAAAGGAAATTTTCAGATTGAGCCACAATACTTTGTAGATAGTCATGGGGTATAGCAGATGTGTCTAAAATAGGGCCCCAAATGACCACCTATCTCCAAACTCATCTAGTGTAGACTTTTTCCTATATTCTCATCTTTAAAGGACTTTCCTGCCGTGCAAAAAAAAAATGCATTACTCTCTTTTTCTTCCTTTATTTTATACTATATGAAACAGAGGGAGTGGGAGGAGGAGGGAGTGTAATCGGGTATTAAAAAAATGAGTCGTAACTATTTTATTTCTCAATGAGACCAGTACTCAAAAGCATGTAGTTAAAAAATATTTCCCCCCAAAAAACTACAATGTTTGAATTTTAATCTTCTACAGTCTTTTGAGTGTGTATTCCAGCAATCCCAGTAGCTATATATAAAAGGTAAATGAGAAAAAGTAGGCTTATGGTGAGCAACAGTGTGTGTGCACATGTTTGTGCATGTCTGTGTGCTATATGTGCATGTGTGCGTATGTGTGTGTTTTGTGCATATGTGCGTGTGTGTGTGTGTATAGGCATGCAATAAGTACATAGAGAGCAACAGAACTGAGCTCTAAATTCAGGTTTTTAGTAAGGAAGAAGTTCAGAGTAACTGGCCCTTTTAGGGTCTGGTTACCTTCTATGTGGATGAGAAAGCATAGAAAAGGCTCAGTATTGCCTGACTTCGTCCAGCCCACATGGGTAATCTTGAAAACTAAATGCACCTGCCATGTGGAGAAGAGTCTCCTGACTCCCCTGGCCCTCCCTACCAGCTTGCTGAGATGATCTGAAGAGGATGCTGAGAGGCTGTTTTACAGCCCCTTCTCCTCTCTAGCCCTGGCTGGCATCAGGAGATCCCAAGGAGTAGGTTGGAGTTAGAGAGGGAAGAGCCTAGTAAAGCATGGTTGACAATAGGCCTTGTCATTCTGTTCTTGGAAAATGCCCTTGGACAGCTGTGTCAGGCAGAACGCGCACACAAAATGCTCCGGATGAAACTTGTGCCCCATAGCACTGATACAGCGGCCAGTGATGGGCTGTTCACACCCGTGGCAGATGGTTCCTCGCCGCTGATGGTAGTGCAGCTCACAGAAAGGCTGCCCGTTCAGCTCAAAGAAGGAGGCTGTGGAGAAAGCCTGGAAACAGTCCTAGAGACAAGAGAAAGAACATGCAGATGCTGAGGAACCGTGTTTAACTATTCCCAGAAAATAGAAGCCCAAGACCTGGGAGCCCACAAGCCTCTCAAGGGAATTGTTGTCCTAGGTACTTGGGCAACAGAGTTGAGGGTGTGAAGAACACAGCTGAGACAGGTCAGGACTAGGGAAAAGTGGAGGTGGGGTGGGGAATAAGCATTCATGTAGCACCTACTATGTGCCAGTTACTATACTAATCGCTGTACAAATCTCATCTCATTTTATCCTCACAACAACCCTGGGTAGTAGGTGCCATTATTATTCCCATTTTACAGGTGAAGAAACTGAGCCAAACAGTAGTTAAGGGGTGTGCCCAGGATCACACAGTTAATAAGCACTTAAAGGACAAATCTGCACTCAGGTCTTTCCCTGTGTCACCTACGTGCCCATCAAGGACACTGTCTGCCCATTCTCTTTTAGAGGGCTCAGTCTCGAATGCAGTGGGTGGGGGGTGGGGCGGGGGAAGACACTGATCACTCTGTAAGTCATGCGATCACGAGCTATGAATCTGGACGAGGACATAATCCAACCCCCTCACTTTACAGAGGAAGAAAATGAGACCCAGACAAAGTTGGTGATTTTCAGGTCACAGAGGAAGTGTCTGAGCCCCGCTCACTAGTTCCAATGCCACCTAATTCTCTCTAAGGCCCCCGGCTAACTGACCCCACACACAAAGCACTCAGGGTGCCAGACGGTGTCCATGGCAGACAAGTAATTCTCCAACACGGGACGGTTGCAGCCTCCACACCTGGGCGCAAACATGGCTAAAAAATCTTTCCGGCAGTACGGCTTCTTGTCCTTTTCATGGAATCCTGGAGAAACAGAGCCAAGGAGACACTTCAGCATGTGAAATAAGTCTTTACATCAAAAATCAAAATTGTCTCTGGTCTTGAGACCAGGTTAACTTCTTCAAAACAAAATCAGTTGGCTGGGGGGGAGAGACCTTTTCCTCTGGCAGTGAAAAATCACACTCGATACCGGCTACCTAGGTCTAGAAGGGTCTGCTGTTCATCGGAGACAAGGGAACTGCCTGCCCCTCCCCCACTATGGGGACTCACTTGCCATCTCCCTGGCTCTTGAAAGGATAACAAATGCCCTTCAGATATCTACATTCCAGTAGACACCTTAACCTCAATGTGTCCCAATCCAAACTCATTCTCTTTCCTCCTACTTTCCCCATTACCATAGAGGGCACCACCATCCTCTCAGGCCCTCAGGCTTACAACCCAGGAGCCATCTTGGATTCCTTACTCTCTCACCTCCCAAATCCATCTCTTCCCAAGGCCTGTTGTTTACACCTTTGCAACATCTCTCAAATACTCCCCCTTCTTTTCCTCTGACACTGCCACCCCCTGGTGCAGGCCTTCGCCACCTCACACCTGGCCTGTTGTAAAAGCCTGCTGGTGGGTCTGTCTGCCTCACACCTCTCCCCTCAATTCAGCCACTAATATGATTTTCCTAGAGCACAGCTATGACCATGACACCCTGCCCCCCTCTCCCACTCAATAAACTCCAGTGCCTTCCTCTTATCTCCAGGAGTAAATAGAAAATGCTCTATTTTTCATTCGAAGCCCTTAGTAACCAACCCCCTCCTACCTTTCCAGTCTTCTTCCACCTTACTTCCCAGTGACCCTGGCCTCTTGGCTGTTCCATGTAGTCTATCTCTTGGCATTTTCTCTGGATGTTCCCCATGCCTGGAAAGCCCTCCCTCTTCCTCCTCTGGCTTCCTTTAAGTCTCAGCTAAAATCCCACCTTCTGCAGGAAGCTGCCTTATCACCCCTTCATTCCTCTGCCTTCCCTGCGCTAATGTTTCCTATCCATCCTTTAAATAGCTTGTTTATGTTTATTTGCTGGCATGTTGTCTTAGCAGATTGTGAGCTCCTTGAGGGCAGGGATTATCTTTTGTCTCTTCTTTGTATCCCTGGCACTTAGCAAACTACCTGGTATACAGTAGGTCCTTAATAAATATGAATTGATTGACTGAACAACAAAAAGTATGAGTAAAACTACAGCCACAAACATGGACACGACAGACAGCATGGAGGCTGCAGGCCTTGTGCAAAGAGCTTCAAGCAGGAAGCCCCTATGTGGGGGGTAGGGTGTGCCTTAGAGCCCTCCTGTACAAATGAGGAAACTTAGGCTCCAAGATAACAAGTAATAGACATGTGATCACAAAGCCAGCCAGTGTCCAGGGTAGATTCTGAGCCCTGCTCTCCAGACCCAGTGTCCATATTACATATGCACACTATATCAAGTTGAAACTCTGAGCTCCAAGTTTCACAATAGGTATTCTCTGTTGCCCTTAACCTGAAAGGACTATCAGAAATGAACTTAGTAGACCCCTTTATATTCTCTGACCTCTCTGCCAATTCTACTAGAAGAAAGCCACGTCAACTGCATTCCAAACTCTTACTGTATAAATGAGAGTTGAGGAGATTTCTTTTCTCATTTTTACCTTTTCCACTGAGAGGAAAAACCCACCAATGGCAGGTTTTTTTTTTCTCTTAGCAAATCTCCTGGACAGAAGTGGGTAGAGTTACTAAGGGCCAGCTACAGTCTTGGGTAGAGATCCTCTCTTCTTCCCAGAGTCCCTGAACTATCCACTGGGCCACTCTCTGATGTATTTCACATTACCCAACTTACACAGCTTTGCTAAAGAGCAGCAGATAAGTTAATATAATCTAAAGATTTGCTTTCTTCTAGTTACCTATTAGTGATGCTGGTTCTTAGATTAATAAGTGTCTGTTGGATAGAAGAATGACTGTCTCATAGGATTCCTTCTCCTGGTATTTACTGCAGATACAGGAGAGAAGTTCAATTCTTCCCCTCTATCATATCAAAGAATTCCATAAATTTCACATGGCCTTAGTCTTATTAACAAAGGCCATTAAATTCACTGAGGTCTGCTATTGAGGCCACGAAAATTTGCTTATCATCACACTGGGCTTCTAAGCAATAACACTGAACCAAGCCTGGTAAATGACTATGAGGGTGAATAAAGCCACTTTTAATGTGGCTTCTGACAGTAACGACTCAGTCATGCCAAATGACCCAGGAATGACCCTCTAAGAAGCAGCTGCTCAAAATAAGGGCCCAAGAGTCTCAAGAAAGAGGCAGAGAAGTAACAACAGCCATTTCAAATCACAAGAGTCTCAGGAGAGGAAAGATCAAAACTAGTAAGTTAAACTTTCTGCGATGCCCCTCCATTTAATAATACAGCAATTTGAGAAAGTTTCAGCACTCAGCCCCTTGAGGCTCTCTCTGGGGCCAATTACCTCTGGAGGGCTGATGAGAAACACTGACAATTAAAAGTACCACAACAGAGAAGGGGGTGTTGATGCTTGGCTGAGACTGTGAGCCACAAGGGAAATTAGCAAGCACCAGCGGGGTCAGGAAGGGAGACAGTGAAAAAAGAAAGACAAGGATTCACTGTGGGCCTGCTCTCAGGGGATAACACCTGCACCAGGGAGGGAGAGGAGAGGAAGTTCAAGTCTTTAAGGGATACAGAAAAGTACAGATGAAAGTGATTTCTCCGGAGGTTAAAGTGGTCACTGTAAAGAACTGCATTGTTCATGGTAAAACAAAATATGCTTCCACTGCTAAAGTGACCAAAAGATAGAGAGCCTCTAGCTCAGGGTAATCTTCCTGTAGGCAGGTCTGAATCAGATATTCACAATAAGGGGCTGGAGGTGGGGGGAGGGGAGGCAGGCAGAGCTCTGATTCATGAACAGGCCTTTTGTGGTCAAAAGCCTCCATTCATAAACTGGTTTTCATTGATTCTTGAGGGAACAAACTACGCCAAACAGAAATGAAAATGGTCTCTCCATTTAAATGAGGCCCAGTCCAGGAAAGGAGCTAGCTACAGGCTAGGGTCAAGACTGCAGGTGACCTGCAGGAATCTGGGAAGGGATGAACTTGAGCTACTGGGCTCATCATGATAACAAATCTGGCACTGATTTAGGCCAGGCAGGCCCAAAGCAGGAGCTAGCACATGGGTACCCTGGAGCAGCATGTGATGGGGATGAAGGCACACCTGTGCTCCATTCCTCTTCCATACATATGCTCAATGTCTGGAGGAATCTCCTGGGCCACACCTACCTTCCTCACTGAACACCTCCCCACAATGGAAGCAGAAGAAGTGCTCTGGGTGCCAGGTTTGGTCCATTGCTGTCAGCACCTTCTGCAAAAGGGGAACACACACACCCATGTCAGAATGTGACAGTGACACCACAACCTAGGTCTGCCCAGTTGGAATAGCTTGGAGGGACCTTCATACTTACATCAAGAATGGGGGCAGCACAGTATGCGCACCTCGGGGAAAAAAGCTGGTGGTAGTCCTTGGAGCAGTAAGCGAAGCCACTGCGCTCAAAGAAGGGGCTGCTGCAGCCGATTTCCTTTTTGCAATGAGTACACACAAAATGTTCTGGATGCCAGGTCTTCCCTAGAGCTGTGATTACCTACAGCGGCATATAAAAGATGAAATGCTGCTATGTGACAAGCACTGTGTGGAACACTAGATTACAAAGACAAGTATGAAACAGGCCTGGCCCTCAAGGAGCTTCTATTCTACTGGGATATGACGTGTACACAGAGAAGTAAACACAGGTGAGCTAAGGAGAGAGAACCGCCATTAGTGAGGCATCAGGAACAGGCTCACAAGGAGGTGGCACTTGAGCTGAGGCCCAAAATAACCACTGAGCCTCCTCTAAGGCCTAGACCAGGGGTGGAGAACCTGCAGCCTTAAGGCCAATGTGGCCTTGAGGAATTTTTCTGTAAAATTTGG
This sequence comes from Phalanger gymnotis, assembly GCA_028646595.1. Taxonomy (NCBI): domain Eukaryota; kingdom Metazoa; phylum Chordata; class Mammalia; order Diprotodontia; family Phalangeridae; genus Phalanger; species Phalanger gymnotis. The sequence goes on along the minus strand of CM053623.1, from coordinate 450,169,531 downwards.
ATTCAATCAAAAGGCCACCCTTAAGGACTTAGAAGGCCACATGTGCCTTAAGGACACAGATTTCCCACCCCTGGCCTAGAGACTCCACTTAACACAGTCCTTTAAAACGGTGAAGGAAAATGAGTCATGCAGGGATCTAGTCAAGGGTCCTGCAAAGAAAACAGGAAAAAAATCTTTGCAGCAAATTTCTCTGATATAGGGCTTATTTCTCAAGCATATAGGAAACTGAGTAAATGTTATAAAAATAAGAGACATTCCCCAATTGATTAACAGTCAAGTGATATGAACTGGGAATTTTCAGAGGAAGAAATCAAAGCTACAACAGTCATATGGAAAAATGCTCTAAATCACTAATAATTAGAGAAATGCAAATTAAAACAACTCTTAGGTACCACCTCACACCCATCAGGTTGGCTAAGATGACAGGAAAAAAATGACTAATGCCAGTGGGGATATGGGAAAATAAGAAATTTTATGCTACCATACTATTAGTGGAACTGTGAACTAGTCCAACCATACGGAGCATAATTTGGAACTATGCCCCCAAAGCTTTCAAACTGTGCATACCCTTTTAGCCAGAAGTAACTGCTATTAGGTCTATATCCCAAAGAGATCAAAGAAAAGGGAAAAGGACCTATTAAAAATAAAAATATTTATGGCAGCTCTTCTTGTGGTGACAAAGAACTGGGAACTCAGGAAATGGCAGTACAAGTTATGATTTATGTGTGTGATGGAATACTATTTTGATATAAGGAATGAAGGAGATAGTTTCGGAAAGACCTGAGAAGACTTACAGGAACTGACTCAAAGTAAAGTGGGCAGAACCACGAGAACAATTTATGCAGTAACAGCAGTATTATAAAGATAACCAAATGTGAAGGACCTAATAACTCTGATCAGCACAATGGCAACTGCAAAAGACTCATGATGAAAAATGCTATCTATCTCCAGAGAGAGAAGTGATGGACCCAGGGCGAAGAATGAAACATATTTTTCCTTCCTCTTTTTCTTATTTTATTTTTCAGAACATGGTTGATGAAGAAATTTGTTTTGCATGACTTCATATTTGTAATGGGTTTGGTATTTCTTGCATTCTCAGTGGAGAGGCAGGGAAAGGATAGAGGAAGGAAGGGAATCTAAAACCAAAAATAAAACTAAATTGAATTTAAAAAACTTTTAAAAAAAAATAAAGGATCCTGTGCTCATTGGTGGCTATCCTTCTCACCTAACTTCCTCAGAAGGTCACCACTTCACAGAATTGGATAAAATGATGACAAAATATACATGGGAGAACAAATGCAGAAGAAGAAAAAGGAAAACTATGGATTTTTTTAATAAAGGAGGATTTTCATTGCCAAATCTCAATTTACGTTATGTACGGTATTCATTTTTAAAAGTGTCTGGGATTTTTTTTAAAGTAACAGGTCAATAGAAGAATAAGCCAAATATATAATCAAAGTCAAGGAACATTAATTTTTGAGAAACCTCAAATTACAAAACATGGCTGGGGTGGAGGAGGATATGGAGAAACCCTTCATTATTCAGGAAAAAAAACCTACTGAGATTATTTAGCAGCATAGCAAAAAAAATGGTACTGGATCCATACTCTGTAATAAATTCCAAGGAGATCAAAAATCTTAATATTTAAGTAAATACCACAAGAATTTTTGAAAAGGAATGCTATATTTATCCCAATTGTGGAAAGAAGGGAAAGTCATATCTACCAAACAAAAGAAATTGTTGATGATAAAATTAATTTGATTGCATAAAAATAGACTTTCATTACAATAAAAAAGTAATGCACTCGATAAAGAAAGGAACATATCGCTAAAATTTTTGGTGGTAGAATATATCTGATAAAAATCTGACATTCAAAACCTCTACAGAACCACTGGATAAATGGTCATGGGCTAGGAACAGGACTTTTTCTTTTGTTTGTTCTTTGTAACCCCATTGCTTAGCATAGGGCTGAAGATGGAACAGGGGCTCAAGAAATACTTGGAGAGGGAAACAGCAAACCACTCCATTATCTCTGCCAAGAAAACCCCAAATGGGGTCACGAAGAGTCAGACATGACCAAAGTGACTTACTAACAACAAAAAATACTTAATTATTGATTAAAAATGAATTAACACCGAAAAAAACAAGTTATAATTTCCTAAGAATGAGGGGAAATGAAAATTAAAGCAAGTGAATTTTATTATTTAAATAATATTTGTCACTTTGATGTATGTAAAGAGCACCCAATGCTGATGGTGCTGAAATAAGAAGCACTATTACATTGTTGGTAGAATTGTGAATTAACACAATTTTGGATACAGGCTTTCCCTTCCCCCACCCCTCCCAATGGTGGGGGGAGGTGAAAGAAAGAGAAAGGTTTTTTCCAATTAAAAAAAAATTAAATTTGAATTCATATATCTTTTCTGGAAAGGAATCTGGCAATATGCAATAAGTTATAAAACAGATCACACACTTTAACCCGGAGGTCACAGTACTAGGGCTACACTGTAAGGATATTACTAATGGGAGGGAAGAGGTATCTACACAGAAATATTCAGAGTGGATTTTTTTATAATAGCAAAAACTATAATCAGTCCACAAGTTCAGTGACTGGTGAATGTTGAATAACTCATGGTATATTAGTGTAATGTAATATTATTATACTATAATATATACTATAAGACATTAGAAATACAAAGAATACAAAGAAACATGGAAGCTTTTGATAAAGTGATCCAGAATAAGGAAAACATTCAAGGAGTAACAATATACAAAAATAATTAACAGAAGCAAAATATGATAATGTAAATAGAAGATCAGAAAGGGACAGAAAAGCAAATCAAGTAGAATGTCAATATTTGGCTTAAGTTGACATTTACTCCCTGGGTTCATGGTTCAAGTATATATTTATCTTTATTTTTGTTTATCTGAATATCTTTGATAGCCATTAAAGGTTTTTTATCATAAGAAAGGAAATCAAAATGAGGATAACCCAAAATGTTTACCTTAGAGAAAGCTCAGTCCTTGGTGGCACACAGAGACAGACAGACAGACAGGCAGGCACACACACACACACACACACACACACACACACACACAGCTGAAGAGCCAAGTCTGGACCTTCCCACCTTTCCAGCAATGGGTTTTTGGCAGGAAGCGCAGTGACCCTTGGGGATGGTGGCAATGCCAAGGTCTTGCAAGTCCTGTTGCAATCCCCCAAGCATAGTGTCCAAAGAGGCACTGGAATCTTTCTTCTTTGGCACTGGCTCCTTGGAGCCATCAGACTTCGCCATGACCTGTCGGCAGGAAGAACAATTTTAAAAGGCATGAAAATCAGCAGCCTCATATACTTTCATATCCATAAGTCCATCCTACATACAGACCCCACTGTTAGTTAAGCATAAGAACTGGTAGAAAGGCTATGATCCAGGAAAAGTATTGAAAATAAAAGTGCCTTAGAGCAGCTAGGTGGTACAGTTGATAGAACACTGCCCCTGGAGTCAGGAGGACCTGAGTTCAAATTTGGCCTCAGACACTTGACCCTTAATAGCTGTGTGACCCTGGACAAGTCACTTAACCCCAACTACCTCATCAAAAAAAATATAAATTAAGAAAATAAAGGTGCCTAGACTGAGTGGGTTCTTCTAGCCCTGATCTCTTATGAGACTGTGTTCTATACTACTACAGGTAAAAAAGCACTGGCTCAGGAGTCAGAGGACATGGGTTCAAATCCCACCTATAACTTGTACTACCAAAGTGACTTTACTCTGCTGGACATCGATCTGCCCCTCTCTAAAAGGAGGTGGTTGGACCAGATTGGCCTGAGGTCTCTTTCAGCTCTAGCTCTCTGATCCAATGACTTCCCAATAAATCATGCAACACACAATCCCAAAGTACCCCAGGATGTTGCTGTATCCCTCATCATAAGACTCTACCATGACAGCCAGGCAACCTAGCCAGTCAGGTCAGATGCTGGATGTGTAGTGTGGGGAAGTGAAAACTAAAGCAAACATGACAAGTATCTTCCAATGTCTGGAAGGATCCCAGAACTCAGACCAAGGCTAGTGGTTGGAACAGGAAACCTTTCAGTTTAATATGAGGGAAATGCTGCCCAACCATGCAGCCAGCAAGCAGGCAGCAGAAATCTCTGTAACACTGGGAGTGTTCTCAGAGATGCCAGATGACCACCTGTAAGGCAGGCGTCCCCAAGGAGGTTAAGGTCTCACTGGATGCCCTCTCTCCCTTCACTAGCTCTAAAATACTATGAGGTAGTAGCGATAAGTGCAATGGATTTGGAAATCAAGAGGTCTCCTGGCCCTTTGCTTGATGATCTCATCAGTTCCCCGTTGATTTAATTACCACCTCTATGTTGGTGATTCTCAAATCTACCTTTCTTGCCCCAACCTCTCTGAGGACCTCAAATCTCACAACCTCAACTTGACTTTCAGAAGTCTTGAACTGGATGTCCAGCAGATATCTTAAATTCAATATATCCCAGACCAAACTCATTATCTTTCCGCCTAAACCTTCCCCTCCTCCTACCTTCCCTATCACTATCAAGGACAATACCATTCTCCAAATCCCTCAGACTCACCCAAACTGTTACCAAAACCTGTTGATTTCACCTGTTTCTCAGAAATATACCTCTTCCTTTCCTATGGCACTGAGGCCCTCCTGGTGCTGGCCTTTATCACCACACACCTGGACTACTGAAGTAGCCTCCTGGTGAGTTTGCCTACCTGAAGTTTCTCCTCACTCCACCGTCCATTCAGTCACTAAAATGATTTTCCCAAAACACAGGTCTAACTATGTCAGTCCCCTTACTCAATAACTCCAATGGCTCCCTATGACCTTCAGGATCAAATACAAAATCCTGTTTCATGTTCAAAGTTCTTTATAATCTGGCCCCTCCCATTTTTCCAGTCTTCTTACACCTTACACCATGTATTCTTTGATCTAATGGCGCAGGCCTCCTGAACAATATACTCCATTTCTTGGTTCCAGGCATCTTCTCTATTGCTTTTTCTACTCCAAATCCTGTATAACCTTCTGGGTTCTTCTCAAGTCTATGCTTTGCATAGGTCTTTGAACCGAAGCTGGATGACCTCTTGTTAGAAACGTGGACACAATGTCTGTTCAGGAATGGAATTGGTATGGAGAGCCTTTCAATACGGAGGATTCAGCAGACAGGTTTTGCCTAATTGGCCCTGTCTTCACTAATATCTCACTTTTCTGGGCTTATACTTATTTATCCAATAAACATTTCATGTTTACACAATGAGAAATGACACTACATTTGCCGGTACTGTAGTTGTTTCATGTGAGACACAACTTTATCTCCCCTACTGTCTCATAGCTTTCTGTCAAAGAAAAAAAAACTTTTCTTCATTTTGGGCACAAGTCTGCCAGAAACAACTTTGTTACTTTAACCTAATTCTAAATCCAAGAATTTCTAGCACCTTCTCTCAGAGATGATCTCCCATTCATACTGCATACAACTTATTTATACATAGTTGTTTGCAAGTCATCACTCCCATTAGGATGTGAACGCCTTAAAGACAAGGGCTGTGTTTCGTTTTTTCCTTTTTTTTTATTCCCCAATCTGACAAACAGTAGGTGCTTAATAAATGCTTGTTACTTGTTATAGCTCAGAAAGAGAAATATCCAAACTGATAGTGCCCCTCTCCTTAACCCCACAACACTATTGGACAATTCTCTACCACAAGACAATTTAGGTTACATTGCAGATTAGCAAAAATGACCAAAAAATGGCAATAGTCAATGGTGAAAGAGTTGTGTGTTAATAGGTACACTAATACATTGTTGGTGGAGCTGCGAAATGGTACAACCATCATGAAAAGCAATTTAAAATTATGCAAAGTGACTAAAATGTTTATAGAGGGCCACATGTGGCCTCAAGGCCACCCCTGGTTCATACCCTTTGAACCAAAAACTTTATTACTAGGCTTATACCCCAAGGAAGCCATCGATGAGAAGAAAATTACCACAGACACCGAAATATTTATAGCACCACTTTTTGTGACAGCAAAGAATTATAAACAAAGTTGATATCCATTGATTGGAGAATGGCAAAACAAACTGGTACATGAATGTCATGGAATATTACTAGCTCTAAGAAATGATGTGTGTGATGAATATAGAGAAGCATGGGAAAAACACGAACTGATACAAAGGAACTGAGCAAGAAAATAAGAGGCACAAGGTAAATAGAAAAAACATACACCACCCCCAAAATTAGAAAAACACATACCAAAAAATCACAAGTGAGTGTAGCAAAATTGTAAAGATCAGGTAGGACTCAGATGAAGAGATATGAGACAACACCTCAACCCACTCCTTCATGGAGATAAGATTGTCCTCAGATGTTAGACATTGTATAGGATTTGTGGCTTTTTCAAGGTGTTGATTGTACTGATTTCTTCCTCTTCATTTTCTCTCTCTCCATTTCTCCTCCTTCTTTCCTTTCCTCCCTCTCCCTGTCCCCCTCCCCCTTCCCCCTCCTCTCTCTTCAAAAAAATACTGTTTGTTATATGGAATGGCTCTCAGGGTGGGGGTGGGGGGAACTGGGGAAAACTACGATACAGAAAACATAAGATAGTAATAAAAATCGGTAATATTTTTTAAAATTTAAGGCAACATTTGTAGTAATCTCAAGCAAGGTAAAGGACCCTATGTAAAAATACAGTTTGAGTTTAACATTCTACTGCATCTTAATCTTCTAAAGCTATTCAATTACATCCTTGACCACTTACCTCAAGGACTGAAAGACCTTCTTATTCTCTGTGACCGAGATCCTAGTCCAAGGGCTCTTAACCTGAGGTCCACGAACTTTTATAAAATATTTTGATAACTATTTCAAAATGGTTTTCTTATTTTATTTTCTGCATTTAAAACCATTTTTTCTGAGAAGGGGTCCATTGGCTTCAGACTGCCAAAAAGAATCGTGACACAAAAAGAGTTAAGAACTGTTGCTCTAAACTCTTCTGAACAGAAAGGCCAGTGCCACATCTAGGCGGGTCACGGGGCCAGTATTTTCAGGAAGAAGGAAGGCAGTGATCTTGGTTGGACATGAGGCATTTTTTGCCTTCGTTGGGTCTTAGGTTTTTGCTCTTGATCTTCTACACATTTTCGCAAAGGGAAAGGAAATGTCTAGAAAGGATTTTAGACTAGAGAAACATTTATTTCTTGATATTTTAAGTTGAATTAAAAGGACATTTTTCATATGTTTCCATGTTTCTTAATGGTCGTGGATATAATCACAGTCTCTTTTTGTAGCACTTTAGTGTCTAACACAGTTCTAGGGATACAATCCAAGATAAGTGAATTGATTTCAGCCTGGGACATACAGTTGGTGGCACATGAATCTGCAAGCCATTCCCTGAAGAAGAATGGAGACCAGAATCTTTACAGAGGTCCTAAACAGAAAACTTTCTTTTATCGTTATGTACAACATCACTGCTCCTTGTGAAAGCCTGTAGGGCAGGGAACAACACACTTACCTTGGCCTGCATCTGACACAGGTGAGCCATGAGCTCATCTATTTGTGCTGCTGCTGAGGTGGCCTGAGGCTGCGGCCTGGCCTCTGGCTCCTGAATGTCACTACGAAGGAGAAAAAGTACAAAACGTGTCAGGAAAAGCCCCCAGTGCCCGAATCACTACAAACCGTAGTTTTAACTGCCCCTTCCTTAGCTCAACAACTGAACTCTAAATAGAAACAATTTTCCAAAAAGGAAAAGGAAAAAAGATTATCTAAAGGCAATATAGATATTTTGTCCTCTGCTTATTTGGTTTTGGTTTCCATTTGCCACTAATATAAATAGTTCTCAGTTTCACACAGGAGAGTATAAAGCGTCTAAGCTTCAGACTCTAAAGGCCCATTTTTATCAGTGCTAAGTAGGACTGAAGGGACCTTTTAAAGGGCAGTCCTCTTAAAATGGCTTCCTTGAAGAAAAATGATTTACCGATTTGTTATATTTATTCTCTTTTCTGACATTTTCATTTGTCGATTCAATGAACATTAATTAAATACATACTGTGTGCCAAGCACTAGGTTAGGGACGAGCGGGAGGGTAACATTTCTAGAAGCTATGGTGCCTGGCTTCATTAAGCTTACTTACAGTCGGATATATGATTAGGACATGGGACACATAGTACTATTGAGCTCTGATCACTATCCCAAGCCTGCCATCGATACTCTATATAATACAAAAAAATTGCTCTAAATCTCTCTTTTGACATCACTAACATAACGATAACTAAATATGGCCCCTCTCTTTGCACAGGGCTGAACAGTGGGGCTCTTTCATCTTATAAGAAGAAAACGAGAACACTTCCAGTGAGGTTTACTCCTAAAGGCTAACCAAACAAGCCCCACATGACAGAGGAGGGGTACATGCTAAGTTAGGCACACTGGATGAAACCATAAAGGAAGGTGTTCTCACAGCTATGTGAGTAGGGACTTGCTTTTGCAAACACCATTACCTAAAAGAACCACATGAAGACCATATATCCTGGACAACTTCAAATACAGGCATAAAAGTATTAAACTATAATATAGCCAAATATACTAATGCTTTCACCAAATACATTTTCACTGTAGCCCTTGAACACAGAGAATTTAAAAGGTGGGTATTTTAAAAGGAGAATTAGTTTATTAAGAATAGTTTACTATTAATCCTTCATCAACTGGTACTGAATCTAAGCATGCAAAAAAGTATCTATTTGAGAGGCTGATTTACAACTGACATATTCATTTATATTTCTACGTAAAATTCCCTTGAAAAGCAGGTGAGTAGATGCAAGTAGAAAACTACCAGCCTAGTATAGTCCCTGTCTTTAAAATTATGGCAAAGCTTTCTATGCCCTTTTTTATACCTTATTTCTGTTACCTCTGATTTGGGGGTAACTAGGGAAAACAGCTGTTTCTTAACCAAAAAGAAAAAGAATTCACCTACTTGTTTTTCTGTCTCACAGGTAAGGGAGTGGGTGGCTACCTGTCTGCACAGATGCAGGATGGGGAAGAAAATCCAACATTTCTTTCTAGCCTCATTTATTACAATGGAGGAGAAATAAAAAGGAAAATGACCAATGGACCTTTGGGGCCAAAGAAGACAGCACAGTGGAATGGATCAAAGGAGAAGTTTAGAATAGTCAAAAGATCCTGGTTTGAATCTCAGCTCTGTTACCTACCTCCCCCATGACCTTGAATCTCTTTGAGCCTTAGTTTCCTCAGCCTTAAAAAGAGGGGTTGGAAAATTAAGAGTAAAAATAGCAGTATCTCTTCTGCTACTACAGGTACTCAAACGCCTGTAAAGCAAACCTTCTCGAGGGATCACGGTCCAGCATTTCCAGTGCTACCACCTGCCTCCAACTCTAGGGTGGGCTTCCATTGCCATGTTGATCAAGTACCTTAGCAGGGTCACGGACATTATCAATCAATAGGTGTTGAGGCTATGATCCATGAATATTAAGTTTATATATCTTAGCCCTCACACTGTTGGGCAAATCAGTTTCTCTCTGCTTGCTTGCCCAAATATACAAAAGAGAAGGTAATATCTAGGCAGGGCAGGGCCAAGTGAATTCTAGGGTTACCTCTGCTTTTCCAGATCTAGAAAAGAACAGTGACCACTCAGCATTATGGAAATTTGCAACCTAGACCTGCTCAGAGATGAGAAATGGTGGTGAGACTGTGATAAATTTACAATCACAAATATCATTATAAAGCTAGACCTTCACGGCAACCAAAATTGAATAAAAAGATCAATGAAAATAGAATACCTGTAGACATTGGCCTCTTCAATCTTTGTAGTATATATCAGCTGCGCCTAAGACATAGAAGTGTGGTGAAAAAAAAACCTCCATTGTTTTGGTATTCAATGACTGAGATCAACCTGTAGCTATGGTTCTGATTTCATAAGGGAACCAACTAATGCTTCTCTCCTATGAGGGTCCTCTATAACTCAAAGGAGACCCATTCCAGTACAGAAAGCCCTTCCTTCTAGGCAAGATTTAGATGAGTAAAGAAGGGAAGGGGAGGAAAAAAGTCTGCTCATCCCTATCCTGTACCAGTGACAACAATTTGGCTAGCAGCAGCTGTTGTGAGGTGTAAAACCCAACAAGACCAGCAACAAGAGCTGCCAGCAGATTCTCTGATCTGCTTTACTAAGGAAAGTAACCTTAAGGGGTTAACAATCTTAGTTTAATCCAACATGCAAATATCATTCACTTAGCTCAGGAGGAAAAGCTAGCAACCTGAATTACAGAGTAAATACAAACAAATTACAAACATACATTATAAATAGACCAAATACAATTCATAGTTACCAGGAAAGCATCAACATCTGGGTTGATGAGCTGGTAGGCTCTTTGAGCAGCTAGCCAGAGTCCCCACATCAACACTCCTCCAGGAGTGAGAGCCCCAGACAGAATGCTAACCTTTAAGCTTTTACACTCTGTTCAGGGCTCAAAGGATTCATACTTAGTTAGCAAACGGGTGTGGGCCTATGGTTTAGCACCTAGTAAGGCTTAGTCAAAGGCATTTGATTACTTTAGCATTTCTATCCATCTTAATTAATATTATAGCCACCTAGATTAGAATCATAGGGCAGTTAGTCATGGCTTACTTTTCTATAATAAATTTATCAACGTTTTAGTCTTGTGACTAGCAACCACCAAGAACAATCTTTGAGAACTGTTAACTTCTTAAGATACAGGATGCCTTTCTCAGACAAATGCATATAAATTCTGTTTTCGGTTTTTACTCTTGGGGGGGGGGGCGGTGTTTTTATGTACACATCTGTGATTACAACAGTTCAAAGAACTGCCAATGAGAAAACTCCTCCTACCAATGAAGACTAGAACCTTCTCTGAAACATCTAGTCTTAGAGATCTGCTTGGGGGTCCAGGGAGGTAAACCAGAGTTAACATGACCATTATAGGTCAGAGGTAGGGCTTGAACCCATGGCTTCTTGACTGTGATAACCATCTGATATTTACTAAATTATGATGCTTTTCATACATTCTGTATGTTATCCCACACATAGATTGCTCTTCCTTCTCCATCCAATACAGCTCATAGAAATTCTTTGTGTAACCTATCGTCAGTTCTGGGTTGAGAGAAATAGGGGGAAGACTTATATAAACTAATGCAGGGTGAAATGAGCAGAACTAGGAGTAAAATTTACACAGTAACAACACCATTGTAAAGATAATTTTGAACAACTTCAGAACAATGTAGAACTCCTCAACCATAATTCAAGAAGATTGATAATCTAAGCTACCCAGCTCCTGAAAGACAGCTGAATAATGAACTCAGGGGAGAGAATGAGACATATAGTTTTGGACATGGACAATTTGGGAATTTGTTTTGCTTTATTATGTATTTTAATTATAATGGCTTTATTTACATTTTAAAATAGTGTGAAGGGAAAGAAAATAAGTACTTAGTTTCTTTCATTGAAAATGAGATTTTAAAAAATTCAGTGTGCATACTTAGCTATATCTATTTTTCTTCAGGGGTACAGCCAATATTTGAAAAGCTCCTATATTCTGAGCAGTATCTCAAAGATCTGTGATTTCACTTATGTCACTACACCTTTCACCACAGCACAATGCAACTCCTCCCCACCTTATGGGGCCAAACAGCTTAAAGCAGTGAGTGACAGCTTTTGTCGCTGGTAGCCAGGCCCCCTGGGGCTGGGGCTCTTTGCTCAGTCCTCAGGGTGACAGGCACATAGTTCATCATGGAGCCCGGGCTCACAATCTAGAGACTGACAGGCCTGGCTACAGTTTCTTCTTTGCTAGAATTCAAAGTCATAGCCATAATCTATCGAGGCACCCAAGGAAGACTTATTAATGGCCATGCATATGCAGCCATTTCCCTACACACACAGAAAACCAAAGGAAAAGCTTACTGGCATGGGCTGTTTGTCGTCTAGGGCTGGCTGGGCCTTGGCTGCCTCGGCCACCTTCCCATCTTTGCTGGGCTGCAGGACAGGTTCGGGATCCTCATTGCTTTCCCCTAGGGAGGAACGCTCCAGTTCTTCCAACAAAGCATCTGAACCACCAAAGAATAAGGAACAAAAGACGTCAAATAGCACATGACCCTTCTCCCTAGAGCAGAAACTTCCAGGCCCCTCTCTCTGGTCTACACTTTCAGTGCTTACTTATTGTGCTTCCTATGGAAGGAGATGCTACTTACAAAGTGCTTAGCACAGTGCCTGGCATACAGTAGGTACTTTATAAATGCTGCTCTTCTGCTTCCCTTGATTCTATCTCAATGTATATACACTGCTTCAGAGCAGACATTGGCAATGCTTTGTGCAGACCGTGGCTGCTTCCTACCTGTCTCCTATATATGGCTCCACTATTATATTCCATGACCTCATTACAAAATGAGCACTAATTTGGAATCTCAGACCTGGATTCAAATCCCAGTTCTATCACTTACTTTAAGATGTCTTGGGCGAGTCATTCCCCTTTTGGTACCTCCATTTTCTTAGCTATACACGGTGTCCCAAAAGTCTTAGCGTGCTTTTAAGCTTTACTAGCTTAAGGAGTTTAGAAACTGTTGGAACTATAACTAGAGAAGGTGACTGAGGCTAGCCCCAAGTAGTAATCACACTCTGGGCCTGTAGCTGAGCAGGAACAACAGAGCTTAGCACCTAGTTAGCAAGGATAATTAAAATAGCAAGTTTCCAGATAGCAGGCTTTGGGCAAACTTCCCTATCCCACTGTGCTCTGCTCTTTTCTCCTCCCCTCCCCCCCAACAGCAGCCTTGCAAGCCGAAGTCCTGGGATCTTTGACTCTTCCTCCTCCCACAAGGCAATGTCCCCAAGCCCATCACCTCTTGTGCTGGGTGCAGCTGGTGGTGCCCCCAGAACAAAAATGTCTCCCTCTAGCTCTGGCCTAGGTGATTGCTGAGATCTCTTCTAGCTGGAGCAAGGTGGTGATCCCAGCAGAATAGCATTTCATTTTTCTTCCCAGGAGTCAAATGGACAAAATAAGCCAAAGTGGGGGAAGGGTCATGGTTAATTTGTCAATCCTGCCCATTTTTCCCAGTCTTAAGGCAATCAACGCATGGGTTTCAAGTCTCTGATGCAGAGTGGCCTTGTTCTTCTGGGCACTTCACTAAACTTGTGCTCTGAATAACACCAAGATTTAAGTACTAGCAAAGGGAGTTTCCCCACCCAAGAGTTCTTCATGCCAGTGAAATCACAGCTGGAGTCCCTAACCCCTAAACTTTACTGCCTCCTCAAACATCATAGCTCCCTTCTTTCAATTCTCCAGCTTTGCTTAAATGACATATTAGTGATTCCTGGCCTCAAGACATTTATTAACAACGGAAGCTAGAATAACCCTGTAAAAGCATTTACCAACGCAGGTATGCTAGGTAGCTAGCTCAGTATTGGGACTGGGGGAGAAGCCGGGAAGGTGGGAAAAGAGGGAGTTTCAAAACCCACCTCTGCCCCCAAATTCATTAAACCCAGTTAGTAGGTCTCAGTCACTCTGCTTTCCTCTATGTCACTTCTCTTAATACATCATGTTCCTCGTCGGATTTCATAATTTCAGGATGACTAATTTCAGTCTGAGCAATGGGGAAGGCGGGAGCAGGAAGGGGGTAGGTTGGGAGAGAGAAGTGATATGTCATAGACTGAACGCTAGAACTTGATTCTACCCAGAGCTTCTTGAGGTCTCATCAGTAGCAGCACGTGGTGGTTTAGGTTGGTTTTTTTTAAACATCTATGGCTCCATTAGACCAGCTACCTGTTTGTTAAGTGTACCATGCAACGACAGCAATCAAAAACTGCCGGTAACCTGCAAAGTGATGGAGAGCGGCCCAGAGAGCAAATATTAGGTGCAGCATTTTCCCATCCGTGAAGAACACAAAAGATAGCATCAGACTCTACCGGTAACAGCAAAGGAAGTGGGCAGATCATGAACCGAGACTGAGAGATAGCAAAGAGACAGCCTGTGAGTTACGCTGGTCCTGCCAGCAAATAGGAAGGCCTCCCACACAGAGATCTATGGGGGATCGAGGAAAAGAGAGCTAAGATTTGCCCAAGATGGATGCAACTGGCCCTCATGGAAGGAGCACCCACCTAGAGATTCTAGCCTTAAAGATAGTATGTGGTCTTCTGGCATGAATATCAGAACTCTGCAAGGTTCATTCCACATTACACAAAGGATCATGGACTTTGAACTAGCAGGGGCCTCAAAACCCATCGAGTACAATCTGTAGCATTTTATAGATGAGAAAACTAAGACCCAGGGAAGTTAAGTCATTTGCCCACGGTCACATAGGTGGTAAATGTCAGAGGAAGGAGGTGAAGATGCAAATCCTCCTCTTCTCTTTTTTTTTGGAGGGGATGGTGGTGGGGAACGATGAGAAGGGCAGACTGTCTCCCTTTGGAGAACTTCCAGTGTGGAAATTCCCTCCATTGGTAGAGATCAACAATACAACGCTAACTTATAGACACGGAAAATTAAGTGACTTATCTACAGTAACACAGCTAATGTGTATCAGAGGCAACCAGACCTTCCTAAAGTCCCAGGATAGTCCTCTAATCACTACACTATGCTGCCTCTCATTGCTTTCTTTTTCTTTTCTTTACCAACATCACTACTATTCATCCCATTTCCTTGTCTTTTATCCATGCAGCAACCTCAGCCATCCTGTACAAGGCTCTCACCCATTAAGGCAGGGAAATGGCTGGATAATCAAGTCTCAAGCACCTTCCAAGAAACATCCATCCTTTTGATACATTTCAATTCCACTTCACTCAAAAAGTGCTTGGCAGTTAAGTCCTCAGGCTGACCCACCCAGACAAAAGGGACACCCAACACAATGCGAACAGTTCTTCCTGCTCCCAGGGCGGGAAACAGAAGTGAAAATCAGATCTTTCAGCTTCTCTGAACAACCTAATTAGCCTTCAAATAAACCCATCCACAGAAAGAACCCACATTTTCATTCCCTTTTTGCTTCTTCATGGAGAAGCCCCCACTCACCCAGGTCTTCCATGGTCACAAACCCAAGCCTCTGTAGACTCTAACTCCAACACGTCATAAAAGCAACTGAGTGAGACTGCATGAAGCATTCTCTGAATCTTCTTTTAGTTCCTGTATTTGCTTAGCACTTCCTCTCTTTTGATTCGATTTAGGGAGGTTTTTTTCTTTTTTTTTATGAGTCACGTACTTTTCAACGTACAGTTAGCAATATCCAGGAAAAAAAAGTGTGACTGATGAAAGAGAGAGCTAATTTGGCCAAATAGCCCTGATTGACAGGTTGACTCTGGAGCCTTGAGGAACCATGGCGATGGTCACCAATGACCAAGACCACAAGAAGAAAACTTGGGCTGGATTCCATGGAAATGGATGACAGTTATATGCTTCGAGAAGTCATGCCTCATTAAAAGCTTTCTTCCAGTGCTGCAAAACCTCAATCACTGACAATGTTCGCATGTTTACACATAAAGTATTATTATTGTTTGTAAGTCTAATATTCTATGCCACTTTGATCTTTAATTCATGAGAGCAACTGCTCCTCCCTTTCTACCTCACTAGAACTAAAATGCAAAGATGGATGATCTATTATTGCTGAAATTTTTATGTAAAGGGATAGAACCTGAGGAAATTGGGGATTCCCAGTTTGCATTACTCTAAATAACCATTGGATGTCAGTACTCTCCAAAGAGCTTCCAGGAAATTCAGCAGGAAGGGGAAGCATTTATTAAGAATGAAGAAATGTTAATATATTGGTAGGGAAGGTTGTAGCCCCAAATACTGGAAGCAAAAAGATAATTTTGGTGTTTGCCCTAAAACTTCAGATCTGGTTCAAAATTTGAATGATTTATGTGAAACCCAGAACTGTGTTCTGAGATACCGTTTCAATGGTCTATCTTGGTCCTGCGGCTTCATTTCCTTTTGATTCCATCCATTAAAGGTTCAAGGATTTCTTTCTCTGATTAGATTTTTGTTGCTAAAACTAGCCAAGGGCCAAGATTGCAGAATAATAGAAGGCATAAAAATCTAAGTCTGAGAGACGAGTAAATGGAAATTATTTTGGTATACTGGGCAACTCAGGCTTGACGAAAACACCTGCATGAGATGATTCTGGCAAGCAGCTCCTCAGATTGCTTTCCGGTAAAGCAGATACGCAAAAACCACAGAAACAGGTGGCTCCTGGGAGATGAGAAAAGCTGAGGAAGAGGGGAGGGGAGACCTAGCTCCAGGCGCCTTCCTGCAGGACTCCATGACATCTATCCTTGTGTAGCAACAATCTCGCTGGCAGCTGTTGTGGGGGTGTAAGACCCAACCAGACCAGCAACGAGAATGGCTAGCACAGGTTCTTTTGATCTGCTTTACTTAGGAAAGTAACTTTAAGGCATTAACAATTTCACTTTAATCCAACACACAAATATCATTCACTTAGTTCAGGAGGAAAAGCCAGCAAACTGAACTTCAGAGCAAATGCTAATTACAAGCATACACAATATAAACAGACCAAATTACAATTCATAGTTACCAGGAAAGCATCAACATCTGGGTTTACAAGCTGTGGGGCTCTTGAATGGCTGCCCAGAGTCCCATGCCATTCTTCCAGTGACTGAGAGCCCCAAGCGAGGATCCCAACCTCTGGGTTTATATATCTTGTTCAGAGTCAAAGGGCATCACAATGTGCTACTCAAACCTACATGACCTAAAAGCGTCACAAACCTGGGACTCAAACCCACATGTCCTAAAAGCCTCTGGTGTCACAAACATGTCACTCAAACCCATGCAAACCAGGCTTTCCCTTGAGGCAAGGATGTCATGAAAGACTCCCAATTTAATCAAAGAAACAAAGGCCAGACTCTTCAAGGGCACTTGATTAAATAAGTGCTCCAAAAGAGAAAACAGCAAAAAAATCCCACCTTAATTAATATTATACCCTGTAATCCAAACGATTCCAGGTGCCTCTTTCCTTCCCTAAGTAACGCCGAAGTTGAGTGATCAAGAGCTATCTCCCCATGTAGGCAGAGTACAGCTCTCATTAAAGGAGGGTGCCTACCACATATAACAACTCCTATATCCTCACAGCAATCTTTGTAAACAGTAATACTGGTATTAGTTCCACTTTATAGATGAGGAAACTGAGGCTCTGAGGTGAACTGGGTTGCTTGGGGTTACGCAACTAAGAAATCTAAAGATTAACTCCTACCTCATTTTAAAGTTGAGAAAAGCCTGAAGAGGAGAAATAAACCAAACCTAAGGTCACAAAGACAAGTAGAAGACAGCACAGGGCAATACAGAGAGCCCGGCATACAGAGCCACAAGTCTGGGGCTGGAGTTGCAAGCTCTGCTAGCAGAGTAACGGTTGAAAAATCAAGATTAAAGATTAAGAATTTCAAGTGACCTAATTGGACTGATTCACTTAGCAGATGCCCAGAAAGTTTGAGTGCCGTGGTGGAGTCGCACACAAAGAATAAGTGCCAGCAAGGTTTTGTTAAATGGGGAGCACCACCCTACCCTCTGCCGCCAAATCTGGGGCTCCTTCCACAGCGCCCCAGGAGGCAGCATGGTGTGATGGGGAAAATGCTGTATTTCCCATCACAGGGTCCCCAAACTGCCACAGGGACCCTGGCCAAGGCCCTTTCTCTGGCCTTGCTCCACTTGCATCTGCCAATTCAAAAGCTGGGCTCAGTAACTTCCAAGGCCCATTCCAGAGCGGTATCCAGCCAGGACCTGGGATTTCATTGGCAGAGGGAACTCCTTGATGAGCAAACCCCAACGTAGGATGCTCCCTTCTCTACAACCTAAGCCTTTCAAAGCCGACTTCCTAATGTGCTGAGAGGTCAAGTGACTCGCCAGTGTCCAGTAGATGCTGGATCCAGGTCTTCCAGGCTCTGAGGCCAGCTCTACTAGGTCAAGTTGCCTCTCAGCTCTATATCCACGAAGTAGAACGATGATGTGGTTAATAGTACTGATTAGCATTTATTCAGACCTACGTGCAAAGTACTGCATTAAGAGCTTTATATCATTTGATCTGCACAACCACCCTGGGAGATAGGTGTATTCTGATCCCCATTTTATAGTTGAGAAAACTGAGGTAAATAGTAGTTAGGTGACTTGCCCAGGGTCACACAGCTAGTACGCATTGCAGGCAGAATTTGCACTCAGGCCTTCCTGACATCAAGCCCAGATCCCTTGTCTATCACTCCACCTAGTGGCCTCACAGAGTGCTTAAATCAAATAAGATATATACTCTTCAAAGCCCAGATAGGAACTCCCGTCCTGGCTCTGAGTCTAGCACAGTCACCAGCAAACACCTCTCAGGTCTAAGACACATTAGGATTTCCAAAGTACTGCTCTTATATCCTTTTGGGGTAGGTTATACACCTAGTACTTATCAATCAGTATTTATTAAATACGTACTATGTCCTAGGCACTCTGCTAAGCACTAGAGACACAAAAAGAGGCAAAAGACAGTCACTGCTCTCAAGAAGCTTATGATCTAAGGGGAGATGACATTCAAACAAGTATGTACAAAACAAGCTATGTACAGCATAACTAGGAAATAATTAACATAGGGAAGGCATTAGAATTAAGGGGGATTGGGAAAGTCTTCTTGTAAGAGATGGGATTTTATTTGGGATTTAAAGGAATCCAAGGAAGTGCATATATGGCTATGAGGAAGACATTCCAAGCATGGGAGATGGTCAGAAAAGTAAACTGAGTCTTGGAGAAAATATGGCTATCTCACAATCAAAAGACTGCAAGTAG
This sequence comes from Phalanger gymnotis, assembly GCA_028646595.1. NCBI lineage: Eukaryota > Metazoa > Chordata > Mammalia > Diprotodontia > Phalangeridae > Phalanger > Phalanger gymnotis. Next base: position 450,150,751 of record CM053623.1, on the reverse strand, counting down.
CACCATCATAAATACAGAGCTGGAAGGACCCTGGCGGCTTATTTTCATCCAAACCCCTCCTTTTTGAGATGGGGAAAACTGACAAGGCAGAACCAGGATTTTAACCCAGGTCTTCAAGTCCCAATCCAGAATTAGTTCTCCTGCACCACAATGCAAAGCATTTTTTTTGTCACTTTCCTCATCTCCCATTACACTAGAAGCAGCTAGGTGATAAAGTGGACAAAGCCTGGGACTTTGAAGTCAGAGAGACATATCTGAATTCTTCCTTAGACATTTATCAGCTGGGCAAGTCATTTAACCTCACTCTGACTCAGTTTTCTTATCTGTAAAATGTGGATAGTGATAGCATCTAGTGGCACAGTGGAGAAAGTGTTGGGCCTGGAATCACAATGACTATCTTCCTGAGTCCAAATCCGGCCTTAGACATTACCTATGTGACCCCAAAGAAGCAATGTAACTGTATGCCTCAGTTTCCTCCTGTAAAATGAGCTGGAGAAGGAAATGGCAAACCACTTAAGGATCTGCCAAGGAAAATCCAAAAGGAGTCACTGAGGGTCGGGGTGGGACACGACTAAACACCACCACTCCACTTTCCAGGGCTGTTGTGACCATCACACGAAATAATCTTCATAAAGCGCTTTGCGAGCCTTCTGGTAGTCACTATTATTTCACCGGAGAAGTGGAGCGGGCAGAAATGGCAAGGAAGGGACTTCAGTGGATGCTGGCGGGCCTGGGTTCCAATCTCGCCTAGGACACTTAGTAGCCCGGAGATTGGGGGCAGGTATTGAATCTCTCCGGATAAATCTTCAGTTAGAGGAGAATAAGGAGGGCAGGGCCCCGCCCTCGCCTAAAGCGCAACCTCAGCGTCCCTTATCGGCTATAACTACGGCTTCCTCCCGCTTCGTCGCGCTCCCTGCCATGCACGCGGGCCAGCGACGACCCTCTGTGGCAAGGAAAGGGCGACAAGAAGCGACCCTGGCGAGGGGCGACGAAAGCCGCACTTCCCGGTAACCGTGTCCAATCCCCGGGCAGCTCCGCCCGAAAAAAGCCTCCTAGAAGCGAAACTGCATTTCCCAAGATGTCACGCTTCACACAATAACTCCCAGAATTCTCCGCACAGGCCTGGGCTTCCTGTACTGCCTCCTGCTAGAGACTTCCAACTCCGAACTACAGGCCCCAGGCTTCCTGGGAGACGAGGTCTGAGCGCATGCGCTAGCTAAGAGGCGGGCTCCGATCCTCCTTGGCTCCGCCCACCGCAGTGCCGCCGCCATTTTGATACGGACTTTCATCCGCCAGCCGAAGAGCCTTTTTTTTTTCTTAAAGGAGAAGCGACAGCTCAAAAAATTTACCCCAATCTCCTCGCCCGATCTGGCAGAGCTGAGGGCAGGAAGATCCAGAGAACTGGAAGAGAGGCCCGAGGTCCGGACCGAAGGCCTACCCAGGACAACTTCCGTGGCCTGAGAAAGAAGTGAGGGGAAGGAGGGGTTGAAAGGGCCCAGTAGCAAGAGCAGCCCAAGCGCCTCGAGAGGGCTGCGCGCGCAACCTCCCTCCAGGGGCTAGAGGAAGGAGAGCGCGAGGCGGGGCCTCTGGACGCGGGGAGGGAGGAAAAAAGTCACATTGGGACTGTCGCGAGACGGGGCTGTTTAACGGTGAGAGCGGGTGCGCGGGGGGAAGGAAACCTCGCGCGCTCCCCTGGAGCCGCCTCCTGATTGGCCGAAAGGAGAAGTACTGGGTGAGGGGCAGGGGGGCGCTAGGGGGCTCCTCGCGGGGGCGGATCCCGGGGAGCAGCTGAGCTTCGCTGATTGGCCGGCGGTGGGCGGGCGCGCGCGCGCCGCTGGCGGCGGCCCGGCCGTGAGTGGTGGTGCTGGCCCGGGGGGCGGGAGCGGGAGGGGGAAGTAAGGGCCGAGCGTGAGCCGGGCGGGTGGGCTGACGGACGGACTGACGGACGGACTGGGGGAGGGGGCAGCGGCGCGGCCGGCTCCGCCGCCTGAGGAGGGCCGCAGGCGGGGACGGGCGAGCCTCGATGCCGGGGGGGACGGAGGAGTCGAGACCCCCGGAGCAGCAGCAGCCGGAGCTCGAGCTCGAGCCTGAGCAGCAGCGGCCGGAGCAGGAAGGGGCGGAGGCGGCCGCGGCCGAGGCGGCCCCGGACCAGGAGCAGCAACAGCAGCAGCAGTCGCCGCCACCCCCGGCGGCGGTAGCAGCCGCGGCGGCCGGCACCGGCAGCCGGGTGCTGAGGGGAGGACGCGAGCGGGGCCGGGCAGCAGCAGCCGCCGCGGCTGCTGCCGCCGCGTCTCGCCGGAGAAAAGCGGAGTACCCTCGGCGGCGGAGGAGCAGCCCCAGCGCCCGCTCAGGGGACTCCGCGGAGGTGCGGCAGGAGGCCTCGGCGGCGGAGCCGGCCCCGACCAAGAAGAGCTCTCGACTCTCGTGAGTAGCCGGGGCTTGAGACGCTCCCCCTTCTTCCCCCTTCCCCTTGTCACCGCGGCCGCCCCCCCCTCCACTCCCTCTCGGCCACCGTAGGGCCCGCTCCACGTGACGGCGTGCTGTCTCTGCCCCCTGCTGGCGCGGGGCTAACTTAACCCGTGTCAAGCTCTTCTGCCTGCGTTTATTAAGTGCTTTCTGGGCGTTGAGTAGTAGGACCCTAAAGACAAAAGGGGGAACGGCCCCTGCCCTCAGAGACCTCATAGCCACTGTTGTGGGGACAGTGCCACAGGCACAGAGAGACGGGGCTCGGAAGAAAAAGGGAAAGGCGCCCGTACACCTGGGGGGCGGTTGGGAGGGGGGCTGCCGGTGGCCTGGAGTTGCGCTCTGCTGAGCCAGCCCCGGGGATTCCCTACCTTTGGAGGTGGGTGGCGCCGCTTATATTGTCATTGTACCCGGAGAATTAGGAATAATAGCTCACATTAATATGCTTCAGATGCTCTCAGTGCACGCGTTATCTCCGTTTTACTGTGGGTACTTACTGATGGGAAGAAACGGTCCCATTAAGGTGACTTCCCCAGGGTTTGGAAGCTAATAAGGAGTCCCCTAACTTATGGACCAGTTAAGACTCCCTCAACTTCCAAGTCCAGGGCCTTTTCCAAAATGCTGAGCTACTCCACTCCTACCAAGTGACTCACCCCAAGTAACACAGTATGTGATGGGAGAGGGAGGGTTTGAAACTAGGCCCTTCTCTAAATCCAGGTCTCTTAACACCAGACTGGTCCCTTGACTCCAGAGAAAAGAAACCCCTTCCCCAGTATTTACACCTTCGACCTATTGTCCTTTCCCTTCTGAATTGACCCTGATAGCTCCTTCCCGTAACTCCAAATTTACTACCACGTGCCTTCTTTTTCTCTCCTTCCACTCTGGTGTCCAACCTTAGCATTAGTTCTCTTCCATGAAATCTTAACAGCCTTTTCAGTATTGCACCGGAAATCATTCAAGTATTAAGCACCTGCTGGGTGCCAGGCAGTACAACAGGCACTTGGAGATACAAGTACAAAGATGAAAACTGTCCTTAATAGCAGAATTTACCCTTATACCATCTTTTAATGTTGCTGACCTCAGCTTTCTCATCTTATTTTGAGGTATCCATATCTCTAACTTTTGATAGCCACACTACTTAGTGTATTGTGTAGGTGCCATGATTATTTGATTTTTTCAGATTTTTCCCAATAAACACTTCACTCCTCACATTATCTGAAGTAGTTCCATTTTTATTCTGACTTAGAATTTTTTAAAACATCGTTGTAAAACAAAGTGGGTGTTAATGCTTAATTTTTTTTCTTTTTAACTCAAGTGGTTATTTCCAAGTGTGTAAACTACTGTTAAAATAATTGCTTTCCTAATTAGCTAGAAACTAAAGCAGTGATGTCATGAAACAAGACAAAAGCAATTAAATGTCCCAATTAATACCTTAATATTGGAATAATCCCCATCCTCTTACATCAGAATTATTTTTTTTCCATGGCCATTTTCAGCTTTTCAAAAGTTTTTTAACCTAGCTGGTTGGAATAGAGTGCTAGACCTAGAGTCAGGAAGACCTTAGTTCAGACCTGTACTCACACTTAGTAGCTATGTGTCCCTGGGCAAGTTAACTTCTGTTCGCCTCAGTTTCCTCAGTTGTAAAATGGGAATAATAATATTATCTACCCCTCTGGGTTGTAGTGAGTATCAAATGAGCTAACTATTTGTGAAGCACTTAGCACATGATAGGCACTTAATAAATTCTTGTTTCCTTTCTTCTGGGCTTCACTTTGTTCTTCTGTAAAAATGATGAGGTTAGACTAAATTGACTTCCTTGTTCCTTCTCAGCTACCAAAACCTATGATCTGAAGAAAAAAAAAATTGAGAGTGAAAAATTAAGTAGTTGAAAATATATAGTCTTGGGCAAAATTTATTTAGTAATTAAATGTTTCATACTACCAAAAATATGAATGGTAGTAGTTGGGAGTATTCTAGACAGAAACCAATCTAGTGCAAAAAGAAAAATATATTTGCTTCCAAAATTAGGGCAGATTTTAAGTCACTGAATTAATGAAAGTGCTTCATCAGCTACTCATAAGTTATTTTTGGAATGGCATAACCATTTACTCTAGTAAGTACAGTTATTTTTGACATTTTGTATCAGATTCAATCAGAAATTCTATACAGACCTGTTTCTCAAATATGAGGAAATGATTTTGAAAAGATATACTTCATTTCCCTCTTTAAAAAACAATTGAAATAATTCAGAGGATTATAGCTAAGTCACTGGTGCAGAAATAGACTTCTTATGCTGGTAGTATATACAAGAATGAACATCTTGCTGGATGTAGTTGCAGTTTTCACTTGGTAGCCAGAAGAGATTTATAGCTCCTACTTTAGTCTATTGGAGTGGATGGCATGATAGTAGGTAGGAGGAATTCCCACCTCCTTCCTTCCCTCTTTTACAGTGATGTCCACTTTACAAATCCACTATATTGCCCTCAGAAAATTGTCTTCATTCAATTATTTTAAAGTTTGGTTTTTGAGGCAGATAAAATAAAAAAGTAAAAAACAATCCTTTTCAACATTGTCCCCTTTCCCATTCACTTCTTGAAATTATTGGTATTGCCTTTTTCCTGCCACAAAATATGTATTTGTTTAATTCATTTTAAATTAAACTTAATTTTTTTAATCAGAAAAAATCTACCTTCTCAGCTCTTCCACCCCAACCATCTCCCCCTCCTATTTGAAAACAAATGAAAAACAAAACCATTACAAAGATTTATAATCAAGGAAAACAAATTGTTTACTTTTCAGTATTTGCAATCTGCCAGTCCCAGAGTAACTTTGGAGTGGTAACTATCCACTGCCACAATATCTATTTCTTTTAGTAAAGGGTGCTGCAGCCAAATTTTTGAATTGTCTTTCTACTCAAAAGATTCTAATAGTATAATTCGATTGTCATGCTAAAGCTGGATTGTGTAATGCTTTTCTTGTGCTCCATATTGCCAGAAGGGAAGGAGGAGTATCCTCTATTTTGGTTCTTTATATCTCCATCTTCTAATTAACCATCTCATCACATTAGAAAGGAGTTATACCTGTATATACTTTCTACATCCAGAGTTAATCTGCAAAGAGTTGTGCTTAAAATGTTTTAAAATGTGTTAAAATGTACATATTTGTAAAAAGTCCTTCCACTAAGACAAATCTTAATTATCATAATGTTAACGCGTAATAGAAACCCTTGATTTGAATAGAGTAGGAGAGTTCTGATTAATCAGGAACTTTGGTTAATGGAAGGTTGTATGCCACATTCAGTTCATACAATTAGACCACATTAACTATAATATAATTTAATCCTTTTGTTCAGAAAAAGTTCTCAGCACTTCTAAATCATGATGAAAATCAATTGTAGGTATGGAATTGGGGAATTTGCCATTTCTGTAACTGAATTTGGATGGTGAAGCTTTTTTTTTCCTTTTAAACAAATCTTAAATATCAGCTTGTTTATGTTCTTTGTCTCCTTTCATTAAAATTAGATTCTAAAGAATTTGCAACTACAAATGTCAACCTAGAGTACCAGTGAATGGAGGCTTCTGGTTATTAGGAAAGCATAATTAACCAGTTTTTATTATAATTGAGTGGTATTTAAGTTTACCATTGCTGTCTTGATTATCGTTTTTGCTTTCATATTACATTTCTAAAGAATTGGATTAACATGCTCTACAATTCCAAATATAATAAATATTTAATAAGTGAAAGGTGAAGGAAATTTCAGAGAAAATATTTAATTTTTGTATCTGAAATTAACATTTAGAACTAAAATTGTGCAAAATTTTTGCTTGGTTTTAGTTGTATCCCCTCGTGGTGCCAAAATCATCCCAGTATTTTCTCTGTGTTGTGCAATGTGGGAATTACTAGAGCTATAAACTTCAGACTTAGCAAGATTATAATGCAGAAAATCAAGCCAAAGTTAGTTATGAGTACTCAAACTGAGAAAAGAATTTGCTTTTAGCTTGACATTTACCCTCAGGTCAAATAGGACCAGCTGTAGCTATTTGTGAAAACTGGAGGTCTTTTACTGTCTTTTTCAAACAACACAAAGTTAAATATTATATACAATACGTACACAGATATGTACCTACTTGCATGCCCCTTCAGTAGTTCTTCCCTGTGCTTCCTAATTTATTTAAGGTCCTAAAGACACAGACTTAGATTCATCAAGGGGCCTCTGTGGCCATCTAGTCCAGCCCCTTCATGAAAGGAACCTCCGCTCTCACACACCTGAGAAGGGTCGTCCTGTGGTGGGTGGCCAGCCTTTGCTGAAAGACCTCCCAGCAAGGGTGACTCCATCACTTCTTGAGGTGACTCCTTTTAGACAGCTTGAATTGTTTTCCTGACATTAAGCCTAGATTTGCCTATTTGCAAGTTTCACCCCTTGCTCCTGCTTTCTTCCCTCTGGGGACAAACAGAACAAGTCTGATCCCTCTTGCATGTAGCAACTTTTCCAGTACTTGAAAACAACCATTATGTCCACCAGATCTTTTGAAGCTAAGCATGTCCAGTTCCTTCATTGTATCCTCATATGCCGTGGACTCAAGGCATTTCCCCATCTTGGTTACCTTTTTGTGGACATTCTCCAGCTTAGCAGTATCTTTATTCCAGTGTTGCCCAGAACCATACATGGCCTTCTAGAGAGTCTGAGGAGGGCAGAGGACAGTGATACTCTCAACTCTCTATTCTTGGAAGTCCTTCGCCTCCTGAGCTTTCTTGGCTGCCCCATCTTACTACTGACTCTGAGTTTGCAGGCCACTAAAACCTCGGGTTTTTTTTTGTTTTGTTTTGTTTTTTCAAGAATGACTGTGGTCTCCAGGCTTCTTCTGGTTTGTAAAGGTGACTCTTTATACATACCACATGAAAGATTTGACATTTGTCTTTACTGAATTTCATCTTAATAGAGTGGGCTCAATATTCTAACCTTTTCTTCAGTATCACTATTGGTCAGTCATTTCAGTCTTGTCTGACTCTTCATGACCTTATTTATTTAGGGTTTTCTCGGCAGAGATACTGGAGTGGTTTGCCATTTCCTTCTCCAGCTCATTTTATAGGCGAGGACACTGAGGTAAACAAGGTTAAGTGATTTGCCCAGGATCACAAGCTAGTAGTGTCTGAGGCCAGATTTGAACTCATTAAGATGAGTCTTCCTGACTCCAGGCCTGACGCTCTATCTACCATGCCACCTGCCTGCCTGTGTCACCTGTTAAAGGTCTTATTTACTAGCATTAGAGATTTGGCCTGTCTGCCTGTAACTTTTTAACTTGTAAATGCTTATAATACAACTTTTCCATTAATAGAGGTTTATAGAAATAATGTAATCTGCATAAAGATGAGAGAGATTGGGCTATAAGAAACCCTGCTCAATATAAACTTTTAAAAATATGTAATGTAGCTTCAAAATCACAACTATAATGTTATACTCTTTACTACTTGTGAAATATTACTTGTTCTGGGAGGAGAGCTGTGTTGGTGGCCATAAGTGGTTTTATGATTTATTGCTTCTTATATCAGAAAGTGGTGTTTGTTATGAATGTTAATGGTGAAGGACATTTAAAAACCTAAATTATAAAAACATGGTTTAGCTGCTGTAGGGAAAAGTTGTTTCATATGTATGAATATGCAACCTCAGATCTCCTGCCCATCCCTACACACAATTTTGGTGATGTAGGCATTGAATCATTCTTGAAACTTTTTTGTTTAAAAAAAATTTTTTTAATGCATTAAATTTTAACATAACATCACTATAAGTACATGGGGACTTTTTGAGTCAGTGACTAATGTCTTCATAGAGATATATAGCAGCCACTATCTTGACTACTTTTCTGAAATGTGTTAAAAGGCCTTTTTAGGTCTGCGTAAGCACAAAATGATTATCCAGCCACTCTCTTAAAGCAAAACGGAATTTGCTTATGTCATGGCTTTTCTCTTTTTCAAGAATTTGTTTGTAATATAAAAGAGTTTTCATTAATTTTTGCTAGATATATTGGCATTTAAAAAAAATAAAACTGAGTACTTTTCAGAAACGTCTCATCTGCATTTGTTTAAAGTACCACATGGACAGTACTATAAGAGATCCTCTCTGGTTGCATGGCTTTAAAGAGCCATCTATATTTGAGTCTGTCTGTACACATGAGAACTGTACTCAGATATTTCTGAATTATCGAAAAGGGATAAGTTAACCAACTACTTATGAATCAGTGACATTTTCTTCTGCATAGTAGATGGATTACATTTTTATTTGGATCCTAAGACAGTGTAATATATTAATATTATAAATGAGGAAGTGCAGAAAACATTCCACTTACGTTTAATCCTTCGTTTCTTTCAGATACTCAGAAAAAGTAGTGACGACCGGTAAAGGTAAGACTTTATTATCCCTCTCTCCGTGTGTGCTTTACTTGGATTAACTTGTAAGATGAGAGAAAGTAGTGTAATAACAGTTCATTTCAGTTTCCATTTAAATGCCTTTGCTTATTAGTTGAAAAGTGTCCTTTGTGCCCTGGTAGCTAATCGGGTGCCCTGCACGTTTAGACATGAGACTCCTCCCTTGACAGTAGTCATCCAAGTAACCATTGGTAGGAAAACTTATCTCTTATATGGATGGCACTTTCCTTTTCTTTTATGACCTATTTGAAGAATTATTAGTCCTTTAGTTGCTATTTTGGCTATCTCAACATTAGTATAAACTGGAATGAGAAATGTAATTTGAGGAATAAGGAAAGAGTAAAAAGATATGCACATATACATGTACAGATCAACCAGTAAATATTTAAAATCCTTTTCTGTTCTAAAAAGTTAGCACAGTGATTCTCAGAGTGTAGTAGTGATCCACTGTATCAGTAAAGCAATAGTCACAACATTGACTATTGTGAATATGCCTGTGTAGTTCTGTATTGCAAAATATAAGAGACTATCCATATTGAAGGTAAAAGAAGTAAAACATTTTATTCAGACACCAAACAACTAAATCCCGAAACCAGTAAGTCCAACCCATCCAAGCAGCGACCAGATCCCAAAACCTGTAAGCCCACTTCATGGCAGCAAAGAACTTAAGACACAATATTACAGGCATGGAACCTGGCCATCCCATTAGGTTTCCCTCTCCCCTCTTCCCACAAACACTCACCAATCCTAATTCAATGGCCTGTGTCCTCCCGAGGTTCTGACTTGCTCTGCACATTTCCTGCTCTACCCTTCCAGTTCTACTTTTTCAGCAAGCTCTTCCCACCACATGTGACTTAGGCTTCCTGTGACATAAGCAGGTCATATGGGCGTATTAATGGGTGGGAAAGAGCTTCAAATTTATATTGCCATTACATCCACGGGATCAAACTATTTTTATAATAATGAGTCATTTTAATTTCTAATACCACAGACATCAATAGATAGCCACATAAAAGCTGAATCATTTATTACTGTAATAATTTATAATGCAGTTATAATTTTTTACTGCAAGGAACTGTACTACATGTTAGGGATATAACACAAGTGAGATAGTCCCTGCCTTCAAAGAGCTTATATAATGCCAACATAAGATTTACAAAGTGGTTAATTTGCATTATCTCGCCTAATCTTCATAATAGTCCTGTTAGGTACTACAGGAATTCTTCCCATTTTAAAAAGCAGAAACCAAAGAGGTTAATTGTTAAGTATTTATTAAATGATTACTATGTGCAAGTCACTATATTAAGTTCTGGGAATACAAAGAAAAACTAAGACAGTCTCTGCCTTCAAGGAGCTTACATTCTACCAGGAAGCTAATATGCCCGTAAATAAATATATACACAGTGTATACTAATGTTACCCCACTTTATCACACCAGAGTCATCAGTAAGTCTTTCCTTCTCCGTCAGGCCATGTAGCCAATTGGTTGGTAAGTCTTCTAGTTCTACTTTTTCAATATCTCTTGCACCTGATCAGCTTATCTCTGTACGTATTGTTTTCATTTCCCCAGTAGAAAGGAAGGTCTTTGAAGGCAAGAACTTTCTTGTTTTTATCTATATTCCCAGTGTCTAACACTGTGCCTTGAACATAGTAGGTGCTTAAATGTAGGGCTTGAATTGTTGAAACTTTGCAACAAGAAGGATTAAAAAAAAGTGCAGACTGAAAAACAGCTTTAAGTTGTAAAGGAATGATCCCATGACCATTTTCCTTGTTTTTAGCATTAGAAAAATTGCTTTTTGCCTCAGAAACAATCATTCTTCCTCTGTGCTTAGTTTGGACTGAGCCATCCCATCCCTGTTGTTTAGATTAGGACAGATTTTTTGATTACAAAGTAGAGTTCTTTTTAGGCATTTGAGTACTTTTTTTTCCCTGAAAGGTCCAATATTATACATTTTAAGATGTTTTTCAGATTATTTTGAATGTGCCAAGGTATGAAGCTTTATAAGGTTTTGAGCTGGAAGAGGGGTTTTAGAGATTATCTAGCCCAGTTTGCTCATTTTACAGAGAAGGAAACATTCCCAGAAAGGTTAAATGTATTACCAAGCGTCATGCAAGAAATAAGTGACAGAACCAGGATTCAAACTGGGATCCTCTGACTTCAGCTCCAGCTCCTTTAGCATTGCACTGTGCTCCCCCTCTCACTTTTCACAAGAGAATGCTGTTTTCTCTTAACCCTATATGTGCTTGTAATAAAAAAAAAAACCAGAATCTAATTTAGTTGACTTCTAACTTTCAGCATGTATACAGATACACTTATAGGTGTTTGTGATTATGGAAAGCTTTTTCCAAAGCCTTCCTGATGATCAGGATGAAAAAGTTTCTTTGGATTACAGAATTAGAATGGTGAGTGGCAAAAACAGCATCATTTTCTCACCTCCTAGGTTCTACCTTTGCAAAACTCCTGAAACTTTGACTCGTAATCTTCTCTGGACCTCAGGTCTACTCATTTGTAAATGGAGAGTTTGGACCAGTGATAACGAAATTCCTCTGTGTAAGCAGGTTCTGTCAGTAGCAGAACTTGAACCTGAGTCCTTTACCTACCTCCATTAGCATTTATCTGTCATACACTGGTTATGGTTTTGATTCTATACTACCCTTGCAACAACAGCTCATTGTCATCATCGAAAAAGCATTTACACTTTTCCCTTTTTCGCTGATTTACATTTTATCAATACATTCAAGTGGGATCCCTACCTCACATCATTAATCTTTACTTTTGTTTGTGTTTCTTTTCAAACTAAGGAAAGCATTAGGTAATAAGGATATTGCTTACATTAACAGTTCTCTAGAAGGAACTATTTTAAACCTTCATTATCAAAGTGAGTATTAAGTCACTTAGGAGCAGAGCAGAGCCGAGTGGAAAATGGAAAATAGCTGAGCTCCTTTTGAATCTCTTGGTGGTGCTTAATCTCAGACCCCAGCTTGCATCCTCCACAGCTCATGATTTCAAACCTTGCCCTGTTTTCTGATCCTGCCTACATGCTAATTTGAGACCCAACTACTTTATGTCCCCAAATACTGTTTTTGAAGACCCAATTCTGACATGTCTCTCCATAGTCCATGGCTCAGACCCAAGGCCGATGAGTCCTGCTTCCCCACTTATGCATATACCTAATAAAATAGGAAATCTTTTGATAGTTTTTCAGTCAACATCAAGTCCTATAAGGGATCATTTGAAAGTAATAGCTAATATTTAGGTGTCACATAATCACATGATTTATTTTAAACTATACTTTCAAGTATTTTGAGAGTTTTATTTTGTGAATTGAAGAGCATTGAAAATGTAGTGAACACCATGTTAATAAGCAAATGAGTGTATGGCAGTGACATCTTTTTTTTTTATCTTTTGTCATTACCTTACTTCTTTAAGGTACATTACCCAAAAAGGAAATAACTCTTGAGTCTCATAGCCAGATAGGGTGAGACCAGAATAGTTTTCAGATCCAGCTTCTGACAGACTCTTGTCTTTCCGTTGATCACTCCCAGTCCCTTTCCCTGATCTATCTTTACCTCTAGAATCTTGGGGAATTCTTTTATCCTTATGATTTCAGCTACTATAAATGTACAGCTATCATTCAACTCCCCCTACGTCAGTTGCGTTCTAAAGTAAATATGATGACGGCACCGCCCTTGGTTTTTCTTTCTCTCCTTTTCTTCTGTCTGGCTCCTTCAGCATTATAATCAAGAATCTTAATATTGCAAAAACCTGAAAATCTTTGCAGGCTCTAGTCTGTTTTGAAAATACTATCTTCCTGGTATCCTAGTTGGCATTTTTGTAGTTCCTCAAGCCAGTCTTTAGTATGTGCAGAAGTAATCTCCCAGGTTTCTTTGCCCTTACTACCCACAGTTCCACTGAAATTATCTTGTCCTGCTAAACCAAAGTCCTTACCTTTTTCTTGGTCATTTTCCAGTTCAGTTGCCCTTGTATCTCTTCTGTTTTCTTACTTAACCCTTTCAGGTTATGGAACCTGTTTGAGGTCTTTTTCAGTACTCTTGGAACAAATGATTCCTCTTCCCTGTGTGTCTTGAACCCTCACCTTTTTTATGTGTACTCTCATACAATTCTGGTTTGTAATTTAGTGTTTCTCATTTGCCACAGACTTAAGTAGAGCTATGGACAATATAGTATATTTCCCCCTAAAGCAGTTGCCCAAAAGGAGGAAAAAGCACTTCTCTGAGTATTTCATAGAGGTGTATAGATAGACAGATATGTACATCTACAGTTGAGATATAACAATTCTGTATATGTCAGATTTCCATATTGGTGAGGTTGCAGACCAGAATCTCTCCAAACCCTAGCTTTCTTGAGTTGCTCAGTCCCATAACTTCTTTACCCAGTAACTTTTTGATGATGCCCATCCCTAGCCCTGGCTATACTAGTTCACTCTTTGCTTCTGAACGTATCACCTCTCCAGCTTCATGTAGGACCTTGCTAGAGTCTGCACTCTGCTGACACTGCCAGTGAGAACTTGGGGTAACACTCCTATGACTTCTGTATAGATACTAAATAGTTACTAGGTGGTGAGGTGGTGATAATTGCAGACAGACATGACTCAGTGGATAGAGAGCTGGCCTGGGAGCCAGAGTGACCTGGATTCAGGTCCCATACAGACATATACTGATTGACCCAGGGCAAGTCACTTAAACTCTATTCTCTGCGCAACTCACTAAGATTATAAATTAAAGAGAAAGTGCGAGGTTCATTTTCTGGAATTGCTAGTCCTTAACTTCAGAGAGTCTAACAGGAATAATTTAAAACATGTCTTGTAAATAGGGCACTTAGGAGGAGCTGAGTAACAGCAACAAAGCATTGACTCAAATTACTGATGGATAAAATCTATGGCAATACTTGCCTCATTCCACCTTTCCTAAATGATTGATTCATTGCTTTAACTAGTGCAGTTCAGTAGAAGGAAGTAAACCGAAGAATTTTTTTTTTCATAATTGAGCCAGTAAACTTCCATGGAAGTATAAAATTCCTCCTGGTGATTGTGCCTCTTTTGCCTGAATGACAGAAACTTATCTAAGGAATTTTATAGACCTGTTTCAGGGTCTGTCTATTGGAGATAATGTTTTAACTAAAAATGCTGGTTGAAGCATTGTTAAACAGAATGATCCTAGATCATCAGAGATTAACCATATATAATTAAGAAGTTTGAAATTGTTTAGGGATTCTTTCTCTTTATAGAATTGTTATTTACAGCTATTTTGTGATAATACCTTTGTAAAAATACTGTTTTACAATTTGCAAAGCATTTTGTCAATATCTCACTTTGTCTTCATGCCTAAAGCATTAAGCAGCTCTGGAGCCACCAAGTCTGCCTTTGTCAGCTCCCTAACTGCATGATGCTTTGCTCAGACTTAGTGCTGATCATGTAATGCTTATGTGTAGGTTTGGGTGGCCTCTACGCTAAGCCGACCATTTGTCAGTTATCAGAATGAGGCTTAAAAGATAGGAGATGTGTTCAGAAAAGCATGTGACTGGTACATGTATCTTAGTGCAACTAAAATTCACACAAAAGCTTAGACTGCCAAAGAATTTGGAATAGACCAGAAAAGTAAATTACTTTGACTTCTCTTCAGCCTGATTCTGACCCAGTTCCCCATCTCTCTCCCACGCTGCTCCTGCCCCACAGAATCAGCCACTTTATTCAACAGTTTAAGCACGAAAATATCCTTTACCTGCTCTGTAAAGGAGCAGGGGAGAGGGAGAGTGCTCTTTTAAATTTCCGGTAAACAGATTTAATCTGTTACTGCATTTAATAGTTGTCTGTTGACTGTTAAAAATACATAACCTATTTCTGTTTTTCTTCATCTTTGTGTTTAACATTTATTTTTTAGGACGGGTTCATTTGAAAAATTGACCGTTAGCTTAGTTCACCAAAAATAGTGAAATCATCTAGCATCATTGTTTTTCACCCGGGGTGGGGGGTAAGAATAAACTTAGACTATCAGCATGAGCTTTATGCAAATATCTGAGGAATTCTCAAGTGTCTATTTAAAATACACACGCAGAAATCATGTAATTTCTTAGGAAGTGTTGTGACCCACTTACTTGTAAGTAAAGGCCCTATTGAATAGGCAGGCAAGATCTTTAATCACACTAACACCACTGAGCTCTATTTGGAAAGGTTGTTAGTCTTCCTTTTAGGTCAGGGAAGGACATTTTAGAGAAGGTGGTATTTGAGATGGGCTTTAAAAAGTAAAGGGGTCTAGCAAATGATTGTTTGTTGATTTAGATAAAGATGCAGAGGTGAGAACATTCTTTGAACTTTTAATTTTTTTCCTGATCTGTAAAAACCAAAGGGTGTTGGTAGAAGTACTATAGAAAGCTATAACTACTTTCAGTTATGTGATCTTTAAGTGATTTTCTGATCTTTGCTGTTCATACAGCAAGTAATTGTCCTGAGTCCTGATCACTAGGGAGAATAAAAATAAGACTTGGTCTCTGCCCTCCTGGAGGTTATATATTATCTCTCAGTAGTAGGGAGATAAGATGTGTACACAAGTAACCATAATGCAAGGTACAATGTAAAAGTGCAGTAAGTGGTACAAAGTCCCATGGTGAAATAGGGGAAGGAATCGGGAAAGGCTTTGTCACAGTGGTATTTTGAAAGCTAGGCTTTTTATGCCTTCTTGTCCACCACATACTCTTTGATCCAGTGACACTGGCCTCCTGAGTGTTCTGTGAATAAGACATTTCATCTCAGTATTCCTCTGACTGCCACACATGTCTGGAATGCTCTCCCTCCTCCACTCCAACTCCTAACCTCCCTGGCTTCCCTTAAGTCCAAACTGAAATTCACTGCAGGAAGCCTTCCCTAACTCATCTTAATTCTAGTGGTTTCCCTCTTCTAATTATTTCCTGTTCATCCTGTATATAGTGTGCTTTGAATATATTTGTTTCCAAGTGTTTTCCCCTCTTTCCTCTGCCCCATTAAATTATAAGTACCTTAAGTGTAGGAACTGTCTTTTGCCTTGTTTATATTCCCAACACTCAGCACCATGACTGATACAAAGTGGGCACTTAATAAAGGTAGGAGCTAGATAGAGGCCCAGGAACAGGCATTCCAAGAGAATGGAACATTCTGAACAAAAGCATTGAAGTTGGAAAACTCTGGCACTTATTCTAGGACAAGCAGTTATTCCTGTTTTCCTGTTGTCGTAGCTGAACTGGCAGGTGGCTATCAAATTGGGGATTTTTTTCTTAAAAGTAGATAGGAGGTATGATTTGAGCCTTAGTATAATTCCTAAGATATTTTGGTAAGATCTAAAACAAAAAACTGATTAAGTGTGTGTATAGTGCAGTTTAGATAAGAGGTGATCCTTTCCTCAGTTTCTTATCAAGTAAGGACACATGAGACACCAGTGCTTTTAATACATAGTATTTCATGCATGCATCAGAGTTAAAATAATAAAATGATGTATGAGTTTGTATCAGTAAGGCAAGATTCATGACCTCGAGGATGACCATGAACTTGCCTGTATGGTTTGGAATTGCAGTGTATGAAAAACTCTCTAGGTAGAAGGCAGAGGAAGTATAATATTTATTTAGACACCAGAGGATCCAATCCCAAGGCCAATAACCCCAGTTCTATATAGTAGTAATTATATTCCAAAACTAGTAAGCCTATCTCAATGTAGTAATGAGAAAGTTATACACAGTATTGTAACAAGGAACCAAGTCATCCTGTAACCTTTCCCCCTGCTAGGGCCTACCTATAAACAGTCATTCACAAATCCTAACTGTCTGCTTGCCTGCATCCTCTCCCACAGTTGTGAAAGCCCTTGCAGTGTCCTGGATTCTCAGTTCTCCAATCTCTCCATACTGTAGATTCTCAGTTCTTTGATCTGTGCAACTCTCTTGTCTGCACTCTGCAGTTTCTCTCAACACTGGCTCTCTCTCAATGTCTTCTCTTCAATGCCATCTCGATGTTTGCTGCCTCACTGTCTTCTTGATGTCTGCTTCTCAGTTCTGCTTCTTTCACACTCTGGACAGTCCTTAGTGCACATACAGTTGGCTCTGGTCTTAGCACCTCTCCTTAGGGCCCTCAAAGCTTCACACTTCTCCTGGCTTAATTAACAAAAGGGTGTGGGATTGGGACCTAGTAAGTAAAGGGCCTTTTGGATGGGCAGGGAAGATCTTTAATCACACTAACACCATTGAGCTCTTTTTGGAAAGATTGTTAGTCTTCCTTTCCTTTTAGGTCAGGGAAGGACATTTTAGAGAAAGTGGTATTTGAGATAGGCTTTAAAAAGTAAAGAGATCTAGCAAATGATTATTTATTGATTTAGATAAAGATGCAGAGGTGAGGACATTGCAGTCCTGGGAGCTGATCAGCTATGACCATGATAACAGGACAAAGAGATGTCTGTTTTGACTTATATAGATCACGTGGAGGAGGCCATTATGAGATAAGGTTGGAAAAGTAGTGTTGGGACTAAGTTGTGGAAGACCTTGACTGCTAGGCAGAGGAGTTTGAACTAGGCTTAATGGATAGTTGAATCTCTTGAAGATTTTTGAGTTCAAAGTGATGGTGTGACTGGGTTTATGTATAAGAAAGATTGTTCTGAAAGTGATATGAAGGCCAACTTGACTAGAGGACTAGGTCAAGCTGGAAAATCTGTGTTAGAGTGATAGCAGTAGGAATTGGGGGGGAAGGAGGATGTTTAAAGATGGGATTGATAGGTCCTGGTTCCTGGATGGAGAACAAAGCATGAAAGAGAACCCCAAGTTTATGAACATGGGAGGCTAGGTGAATGAATATTCACCACTAACTGAACTGGTGAAATCAGGGAGGAGAAAAGGTAAGGCTTATTAAATTTGAGGTATCAGTGTGGAGGTGTGCTATAGCCAGTTGGTGATGTGGAGCTGGAGCCTGTCATCAGGAGAAATCAGAACTGGAGAGGAACATTTTGGAGACTAGAGTTCGAAGTTAAAGTTCTGGGAGTGAGGGAGATTTCCACAGGGTCAAGTTTTGAGAGAGAAAGAAGGCTGAGGACAGGCCCTTGAATTGCCTACATTGAGGAGACAGTTATTTCCATATATTTTGATAGTTCTTAATTGGCAACTAAGGACTCTGTTTTTGTTTCTTTTAGTATAAGACTGAAATCAACATATATAATAAGTGTTTTTTTTTTCTGAGCACCTGTTAAAAGGTTATGGGAAGAAGTAAGAAAAAATAAGAAAGAGAATTTTGTTTGGTTTTTGGGTTTCTTCTTGGAATGGTTGTTGCTATTGATCCTGAATCAGTCTGTTGTGTTCTTGGCATGTAGACCAAATGTCTTTATGTTTTTTTAGCATTTTGAAAATGACTGGTTCTTTGATACTATTAATTAACAGGGCGTCGAAAACAGCCTTAGTATTTTCTGATTCAGGGTTAAAATGGGGCTGTTTCATTTATTTTCTGATGACATTTGTCCTGTAACTTAGAAGGTTGTATTCAGCATCTGGATTCCATAACAGCTCTCATTCTTATACGGAACACCAAAAATTTAGCATTGTCTTAATGTGATTTGGGTTTTTTTTGCTTTAAATCCTTTTTATAAAACGAAACAATAAGATGCTGAAGATCATGGAATGAGTACTGGTTATATTATTTGAGACAATAATGTGAAACATTTTTTAAAGGGTTACCAGTAGTTCATGCTACAGCACTTTGAGATCATTCTCTGGCCAGTGTTCCAAGGAACCAGTAGCAGGGTGTGTGTTAATCCTTAGCTATTTAAAAAGGATCCATCAGTCATCATCTAATGTTTCTTTTTAAAAATTCTAAATGCAGAGTTAAAATATTCAAAAAGTAGAGTTTACATGAGCTAAAAGATTTTAAAAGCAAAAAAAAAAGTGGATCAATTTTCCAATATGTAGGAAAGGGAAGATAAATAATAAGATAATGGATCTTAAATTTCTTAATAGTTACCTAACATAACTGGCCTTATTTTTTTAACGCATAATCATTTCATAATTATGTCTAAAGAATTATATTTGTATTTGATAATGTTTATTTTCTTCGAAACATTTAGGAAAAAATGTACTTCAAAAATTGACCGTAATATCATCATTGTAGATACTCCTATGATTATAGATTTAGAGCTTGAAGGAGCCTTTGGAGGTCAGCTGCTCCAATGCATCACTTTACAAATGAAGAAACTGAGGCCTAGAGAAATTCAGTGACTTGTCCAGGGCCCTCAGGAGGGCGTGGCAGAACCAGAGTCTGAGCCCATGGCCTTAGGCTCCAAATCCAGCGTTTGTCCCACTGTTCCATGTCCATGTCCACATGTCCACTTCCACATCACAGTGTCTTTATAACTTAAATATATTGGGAGTTTCTGTGGCCAAATACCTTTCAATTTAAACAACAGACTTTCTCATCCACAACTAGGCTCATATTTGAAATTTTTCCAGAGTTTCTGAGTCATAAGGTTGTAGATGCAGAGCAGAAAAAGCTCTTCTCTTTGTGTTCATTTCGTCCAGCCCTCTTGTTTTGCAGATGAAGAAATTGATTCCCAAAGGGCGAAGTCACTTGGCCAGGACCTCCCATGTGGTCAGAAGCAGAGCAAGGAGTTAAGGCCAGGTCTTGTGGCTCTAATGCCCTTCCCACCTACCAAAACTTGCTCTGCTCTGTCCTGACAAAATCAATGAGGATCCTGGGGTCACTTCCATGAAATGAGACAGTAAAAAAGGATTTAGTAGAGTGACTTATGTTGCGGGGCGGGGGGGAGACAGCGAGACCTTTAATATATATAAAGTTGTTGAATTTAAATAAAGCAAGTTAAATGTTTAGGGACATTAGTTGTATATACTAATGCATCCATGGCGAGACTTCAAAAGTAGAGGTTAACAACAAAAGCAATTTTTTTAGTTAACTTTGGTTTAAAAAATATGCAAACTAATTAACATTGGTATTTTGTTGGAGCTTCAAATTTAGTCTAAAAAGGAATTACTGATTCAGTTCAACAACCATTTGAGCTCATACGGTGTGCAAGGTTTGATGCGTTTATCGAAATCAGCCTTGTTACAGTTCATTCAGGCCCTGTTGAGGTGTCAACACTTTGTTCACTAGAAACCCAGAGGAGGCCTTGGCCTCTTCCCTCAGGGAGGGTGCAGTGTAGATGAGAAGACATACCTGCACACACCTCCAAAGAAGTGAAATTGCTTAGGTGTCAAAAAAGACATGGAAAGCAAGGGCCATGGGAATTCTCTGATTATAGCATCATAATTTCTTCCCAGGAGAGGGATATACCCAATCTTTTTAACATTTTTATTTCTTTTAAAGTAGTTTACTATACTGATGTCTCTTTAAACTTTTGAATGGCCACATGATGGCAATAACGCTTTTGGGGGTGGTAAGATGATGGAGAATGATGAATCGTTTATAACAGGACTGCAGAACCACAGAGAAATCATCTGAGGATCACATTAGTTGAAAAAAAAATTCATTTTGTTTTTAAGAGAAAAATACAAACTGCTTCCTCACTTTTAAAATTAAGACCAGGCAGCATACCTCGATGAGTACAACAACTGTGTCTTTGGACAAGTTGCTTTACTTCTTTAAGACCTTGATTTTCTCCTGTTAAAATGGAGTTGGTTTGAATGACCTTGTGAGCTCTCAGACACATATACAGGTAAACAGACAGAAGAGTTTGGAGAGATCTACTGATACTGATTTCAAAATGGGTAGACACTGTCAAGATTTAGAAAATCATTTTTATCCCTTTCTAAATCCTTGAAAGAGTGTGTTCTTGAAGTCTTCTTGTTGATTATTTTCAGAGGGGGAAAACAACAACTACTTGTTCTGGGAGGCAAGGAACAGCACATCATTTTACTAGCCTTGAAATGGGAGTAGTATTGCAGAAGACATTAAAAGTCATGTTATATTTTCATTTCAGTGGGTACATGTGGTTCTTTCAGGGATAAAATTAAGCCAAGTGCTAAATTGGAAAAATTGGTGCCCTCCCTCTGCTTTGCACATTTTAGCTTGTTAAGAAATATTGCTCTATAAGAACATAGGGTTTTAGGTCTGGAAGTGACCCAGGAGACCGTCTAGATAGTCTGTTATGACCTTATTTTATGGATGAGCAAACAGATTCAAGTCAAGTGTTTTGTCCAAGGTCAGACAACTAGTTATTGGTTGTTTTGAAGCTAGAACTTGAATCTCATAAACCTCAGCTGGGTAAGCCTTCTGTTACACCATGCTCCATTCAGTTTGAATGAATGAAAACGTATTTGAGTGCTTCCTGTGCATAGTACTGTGCCAAGTCCCAGGGAGCTCCCATACATTGGGAGAAATGACCCATACGAGAAATCTCAGCTACAAATCAGATGGGAAAGGTCCGTAGTCTTTGGGTAATTTGTCTCCCTTCATGTCATTTCCAGTGCTGAAACCATATGATAGGGCCAAGAACAGGGTTTCCTGTATCTTTGGTAGTTGTGTCTCCTGGCAAGGGAGGGTTATAACCCCTACAGGGGGACTTGGCAGGATTTCTCACTGAACAGTGACTGCAGAGACCTAGCTGGACCAGAATTAGAACCACAACATTGTCATTTGGTAGCAGTTTGGGTTCTGGTTCCTTCTCTGCTTCTCAGCATTACAACTTTGGGCATGACACTTCTCCAAAGATCTCATTGTCAAAACACCTTACTTCCTTCAAGCCAGATCTCTTGAAGTACTATCTAGCT
Source organism: Phalanger gymnotis (assembly GCA_028646595.1). Lineage (NCBI taxonomy): Eukaryota > Metazoa > Chordata > Mammalia > Diprotodontia > Phalangeridae > Phalanger > Phalanger gymnotis. The sequence continues at coordinate 450,129,126 of CM053623.1, read as the reverse complement.
CTGACGTATAAGATCTGATTCAACAAATACTAAGCTTCTGCTTGTCCAAGGCATGGTGCTCAACAGTGGAGATACAAAAACAATTGTCTCTGCCATCAAGAAGCTTACATTTTACTAAGTGGTATATGCACAGAGATATGTAAATACAGTATTATTTGAGGGGAAAGAGTAAACACTAAATATTAGGCAAATCAACTTCTCTGTTGTATATCTGAGCTTAGCCAAAGGAAGTTGAGGATTCTGAGAAGTAGGGGTAAGGAGTGCAATTCAGATATGCCATGTGCAAAGATGCAGAAATCAGGAATGGAACATCAAGAGCAAGAAACAGCTAGTAGAACAGTAAATCTGTAAAGATAGGTGGGAGCCAGAATGTGGAAGAGGGTAAATGCCAGAAACCTAGGCATTAATAAGCCACTGGAGCTAACAAGGTTAGACCTGTGTCTTAGGAATAATCAGGCAATCCTGTGGAAGAGGGACTAGAGAGAGACCAGACTAGAACCAGAGAGGGGCCAAATAAGCTGCTGCAAGAGTTGAAGCAAGAAGGAATGAGGCACTGGATTCTGGTAGTGGCCATGGTGGGAGAGGGGAGACCAAGGGAGGGGGCACTTGGGTGGTAATGGATTCAGGAGATTGTTATAGAGAAAGATGAGAATTTTTTACATACGTGTGTGTGTGTAGGTAAGAAATAATTGAACTCAATTGATTTGATGAATTCAGGAGTAGAGATTATAGAGAAAAAAGAAAATGCCCAGCACAGATGCTTAGGAATGCCTTAAGGATCCACTCAGACTATCCCACCCAACATTTAATGATTGGAAAAATAGATGACAATGATCCAGTAAATGTCATTGAGAAGGAATGATCAGATAGTTAGGAGAAGCAGAAAAGAGTAGTATCTTGTGAACTGCAGAAAATATTCAGAAGCAGAGAGAAGGTGTCATTGTCACCCACTTTCTATCAACAATGTCAAACACAATGCAGTATCAGCAATTCTATGGAAAGGCCAAAGAGAATGAGAATTGAGGGGGAGAAAGATCACATTTATCAGCTGTGATCATTAGTTACCTTAGAGAGAAAATTTTCACAAGTAGTATAGTTAGAATTCAGATTGTAAGGGGTTGAGGAATAAGTGGGAGGTGAGCAAAGAAATGGTAGACAACAAGTATGGCTCATTCTTTTTAAAAGTATGAACAGGAGATACATAGGATGAGTGCAGCGTATTTTAAATATATTTAAAATTGGCTTTACAATTACAAGATCTCAGAGGAAATACTTGAAAAATATTGGTATGAAAAAGAATCTCCAGTGTGACCGAAGTAGTCAAAAATAGGGGAAAGCAGGCAAGCAGATACATTGTTGGCATAGGCAACATTTGTTATTTTTTTCTTTATTTTTAGTTTTCAACATTTACTTCCTTAAGTTTTAAATTTTTCTTCCTCCCTCCCCAAGACTACTTGCAATCTGATACAGTCTTTACATGTGCATTCCAATTAAACATATTTTCATATTAATCATGTTGTATAGTAGAATTATAACGAGTGGGAGAAACCGTGAGAAAGAAAAAACAAAAGAAAATGGTCTGCTCCGCTCTGTATTCAGACCCATAGTTCTTTCTCTGGATGTGGATGGCATTTTCCATCATGAGTCCTTTGGAATTGTTTTAGGTCTTTGCGTTGCTGAGAAGAGCTAGGTCTATCAAAATCAGCCATCGACAACTATGGCTGTTTACTGTGTACAGTGCTCTCCTGATTCTGCCCACTTTACTTAACATCAGTTCTTATAAATCTTTCCAGGTTTTTCTGAAGTCCACCTGTTCATTATTTCTTATAGCACAATAGTATTCCATTTCATTCATGTAATACATCTTGTTCAGCCATTCCCCCATTGGTGGGCATCCCCTCAATTTCCAGGTCTTGGCTACCATAAAAAGAGCTGCCATAAATTTTTTGTACATTCCTTTTTCCATATTTATGATCTCTTCGGATTACATCCCAAGAAGTGATGTTGCTGGGTCAAAGATACGGTATGCACATTTTTATAGCCCTTCGGGCATAGTTCTGAATTATAGCCAACATTTAGAAAGTTATTTGGAACTACACTCAAAGTCCAGTCAACAAATATTAAACATCTTCTATGTGCCTGGTACACAGGGGATAGAAAGAAAGGCAAAAGACAGTCCCTATCTTCAAGGAGCTGACAATATGGTGACGGTGACATGCAAAGCACATATACATACATACACATACGGAGTAAATTGAGTGTAGTCTGAGAGGAAAGTCCTAAGGTTAAGGAATACTAGGAAAAGTTTCTTGCCTAAGCTGGGAATTTGGCTGAGGCTCCCCCACCCTCCACCCCCCTTAGTAAGCATGCATTAAGCTCATACAGAACTGTGCTAAGTGCTAGACATACAAAGAAAAGCAGAAGACAGTCCTACTCTCAGAGAGTTCTTAATCAAATGAGAGAAATAACATACAACCAGCTATCTACAGGATAAATAGGAAATAATCAAAAGAGAAAAGTTGTTAGAATTAAGAGGGATTGGGAAAGGCTTCCTGTATAAGGTAGAATTTTGGCTGAGACTTGAAGCCAGGAGACAGAGATGAGACAAGAAGCATTCCAGGCATGGGGAACAACCAGAGAAGATTCCTGGAGCTAAAAGATGGAAATAACAAGGGGGCTATTGGGGGAGGAGGTGGGGTGGCATAGAAGATATAAGAAGAATGGAGGAAGGGGACCTAGATCATGAAGGACTTTGAACACCAAATAGGATTTTGTATTTGGTCCTAGAGGTGAAAGGATCAGACTTGTGCTTTAGGAAAATCACTTTGGCAGCTGAGTGGAATATGGAGTAGAGTGGAAAGAGACTTGTGGCAGGTAGCCCAACCAACAGTGCTATTGTAGTGGTCTAGGTGTGAAAAGATGGGAATTTGCAGATGGGATATGGGAATGAGATATAGTGAGGAATCACAGATGACACTTAGGTTCCAAGCCCTGGGCAGCCAGGAGGGTAGAGGTGAGAGTAATAGTAAAGTTTGAAAGGTGGGCAGCATTTGCAGGGGAAAGATGATGAGTTTCGTTTTGGATATGTTGAGTGGGCAAGATGTCTATGGGACATTCAGTTTGAAATGTCTAATATGTGGTAGAAGATGTTGAAACTCAAGGTCAGCAGAAAGATTAGGGCTCAGTAAGAAGATTTAAGAGTCATAAGCATAGAGATGATCATGGAATCTGTAGAAGATTGTGAGATCATCAAGTAAAGGAGAAGAGGGCTCAGGACTGAGCTCTGTGGGACATCAGTGGTTAGCTGGCATGACCTGGGCGAAGATAAGCAAAGGAGGCTGAAAAGGAGTTGACAGATCGATAAGAGAACCAGTAGAGCAGTGTCAGCAAAGCATAGAGAGAAGAAAGTGATTGACGGTGTCAATGGCCACAGAGAGGTCAAGAAAGATGAAGATTAAAACAAAGCCATTGGGTTTGGCAGTTAAGGGATCATTAGTAACTTTGAAGTGAGCAATTTTGGTTGAATGATAAGGTCAGTAGCCAAATTGTAGACATTTAAGAGAGAGGAGGGGAAGTGGAGGAACCTATTGTAAATGGCCTTCTCAGGGAGTTTAGCCACAAAAGGCAGGAGAGATATGGGATAATAGTGGAATGGAAGAATAAAGTGAGGGGTTTGTGAGGATGGAGGAGACGTGGGCTTGTTTTTAGGAAAGCAGTCAGTCGTCAGGGAGAGATTGGAGATATTTGAGACAGTGAAGATAATAGAGGAGATGATGCACTGGAAGAGATGGAGTAGGGCAGGATCATTTGTGGGATTAGAGGGTTTTGCCTCAGTGGGAAGGCCACCTCTTCATGTGAAACAGGGGGTATTAGATATGGTAGCAGAAGGCATCTGAATGATGAGGTGAGGAGGAGGGAAGTAGGAGCTCATGGCAAATAGCCTCAAGTTTTTTCTTTGTTTTGTTTTTCATATAAATATGGAGCAGATTTCTCTCAGCTGGGAGGGGGGGGATAGAGGGAGCCATGGAGAGGTTTAAGGAGAAATGAAATGATTTGGAAGAGAAGACTTGAAGGAAAAGAAGAAAAGGGAGACTTCCAGGCATGGGGGACAGCCAGTAAAAATGCATAGAATTGGGAGATAGAAGGTTTTGTGCAAAGACCAGTAAGGGAGCCGGTATCTTTGGATTGCACAAGATCTTATCCAAAAGAGTCATTTAATTATGCAAGCCCTTTGACCCTCCTACTAGGCCTATAGCCCAAAGATCAATGAAAGAGGAAAAGGACCCCCATTATATACAAATATATGTATACAGAACTACAGCAGTTCTTCATAGTGGCTTGTGGCAAAGAACTGGATAGTAAGGTTGTGCTCATCAGTGGAGGAATAGTTGAGCAAAGTATGGTATATGAATAATAAATATGCCAATGAAAAACAAAGGACCAGCTTCAGAGAAACATAAAACTACTTATAAAAGCATGCAGAATGAAGTGAATAAAACTTAGGGAATACATTTTAAAATAGCAACAATGTGAAGAAAAAACAAAAGACTTATATACTGATCAGTGGAATGACCATCCACAATTCCAGAACACCATTGAGGAATATGCATATGCATCTCCTTACAGTGCACAGTTAAAACATTTTCAGAGGTGGTCCTTGTGTTTGTTTTTTTTCCTCATCTGTATGTTTAATAGAAGGATTTTGTTTTTCTTCAGTGGGAGGACAGGAGGCTAACAATAAAATTAGCAAAAAGAGAAAGGTTAGAAAAGAGTTACTAAAGGTTATTATTTTAAAATAATAGAGGAAAAAGGATTATTTTTTAAATGTCCACTAAGGAGCAGCAAAGTCAGTTGGCAACCCAAACAAGCATGTGGCTTTGAAAATAACCTGTTCTTTGGTGTAGGGTAGGAGAAGACAAGTGTTTGTGGCAACAGGCTTGTGTTGCATGTGCTCTCTGTTTTTGTCTATAGAAGTGCTCATTTGATTGATGTTAGCTTAATGAATTCACACACAGGGAATTGCTACCATGCTTTGGAATCACAATACCTTTTCATGCTCGTATATCTCCTGTGTTCATCATAATGGCTGGCCTACATACAGTGTTGAATAAAAGTTTGTGGTTTCCAGAAAAAAAAAAAAGAAGTCCTCATTTAATGTAAAGTTCAGATTTTTTTTAAGATTTGAAGTGAAGGAAAGGATAGTGTAGCAACAGAAAAGAACCTGGGATCTCAGGTTGCGTTAAGAAAGAGCTAGTGGCCAGAACTAGGAAAGTCCCACTGTCATGCTCTAAGCTGAATACCTCTGGGTTCATATTTCAAAATAATCGATTTCCTTCTTTTAGGAGTAGCTGTCTTGAGCATTTATAAAGAGGAGGGAAGGGGGAAGAGAGAACTGGCAATGAATCAGTGTGGTCTCGCATTTAGATTCAGATCTCAAGTTCCTGAACATTTTTCAATTTTTTTTTTCTCTGTATTGGTATTTCAAATTGAGGAAAAACAGCATAGAAGATAACAGTGCTATACTTGGAATCAGGAAAACAAAGTTCAAGTCGTAGATCTTTCTGTGACACTAGCCACATGACCCTGGGCAAGCTCCTTATTCTCTATGCTAGAGTAGACATGGAATCTTGTTATAATACTGCCTTTGGGGGATGTCACTGAATGACTGACAGACCTTTAGAACTTTATAGGATATACGAAGCAAAGTTAAAACTATACTTTGTGGCTTTATAATGGAATGCCATGGTGGGCGCATCAATCAATAAGTGAGCCTTTATTAAGTGCCTACAAATATATTAGATAGGCTTTAAGATCATTGAATTGTTGAAAAAGAAAAATGGGCTCCTGTCCTGTTTTTCATTGATAATTTTAAGAGCCTTTTTCATTTATGATCTTCCTCCAATCACCACTTAATTATTGGTTCCTTCTAGTCTTGATAGTCCAGGAAAGGTTAGAATAAAAGAATCTGAGTTACACCTGATTCTTTCCATCCCTCTCATAGTGTGACATCTTTTTAGCAGACCACATGGTGACTAAAATGATGATCTTTCTTAAAAAGCAGAACATCTAATTTTTATCCTGCCTTTATTGGATGTAAAAATGCTATCGAACATCATGGCTGTGTTTCACCTTTTATCTCACCAAAGGATATCGTGTCTTTTTTTACCTTAGATCCCAAGGAAGAGAAGGAGGAGTTAGACAACTCTCCCCTTGTCCAGGAAGCTTCTGTTGCTGCTCCTCGGCCCAGCCGGGGCTGGCGCAGCAGCAGCAGGACCGCTGCCTCACGCCAGTGTGATACAGAGAATACAAGAAGTTCAAGGTCCAAGACTGGCTCCTTGCAGCTGATCTGCAAATCAGAACCCAATACAGAACAGCTTGAATACGGTATAGTAAAAGTGGGAAATGGTTGTAGAATAACTAATTGCCAGGTAATTTCAAGTATGTATAACACTGAATATTGGCTAAAGTAGCTTAACTTGGAAAAAGAAAAGCTAGCTCTTTTGAAATGATAATTTGTGATCCTTTTGTCAGCAGAGGTAGAACTAATAGCATGTACGTATTTTTTCTCCAGAGATCACAGAAGAACATCAATCTCCTGGTGGAGTAAGGTAGGAAACTCCCTGGATACACTTTTATTTCATTCGTGACCATGGAATACAGTCGTATTAAATAATTCAGAAGCTTGTTTTCCATTTGAAAGGATGTTTAGCTGTCAGTGAGAATTAAATGTTTATGTTAATTCAGATTTTGTTTTTCTGCATTTTTGCTCTTACTAATTGATAAATGATATCCAAAGCCTCATTTTCTTTGTCTACCAAACAAGAGGTTTGAACTAAATCCCTTAAGATCCTGTGATCCTAGTTGTTTTCTGGAATAGGGACTTCTTTACTCTTGGAAAATTTAATTTCAGTGTTTTTTAAGCCATTTCTCAAGTTTTTCTTAAAACAACCATGCATCTTCTTTTGCCTACTAGGAGATGGTAAAGGAAAACATAAAAGATTAATGTGGTGGGCATCATCATTTGTCTTTTTAACAGTTTTAGCCTTTTCCCCATTTTACTTTAATTGGTGTTAACCCTAGAATGTTTCTGATAATACAAAGGGGGTGTCTCAATTCTCAAAAACAGTTCATTTCATTTTTTTTTTAAGTGCTTATTATGTTATTTTGTTGAATGCTGAAAGTGTTGTCATTTCAGCATTCAACACAGTAAGGAGTTAGAATTCTGAAATGCTTGGGAATCATTAAAGAGAAAGGGAATTTAATCTTTTAGGAGAGTGCAATACTGTACCCAGATTCTGAACTATTTTTCTTCCATAAATTTTTGAGATACCCATTTTTAAGTTAGGGGAGACTTCATCAGTTCCTGGAATTTCCTTTTTGAGTTCAAGCATTTTAGTTTTGCAAAAGACTTTAAACTGTATTTTTATACATATTATTTATATAGAACATACATACACATATATCACATGCTTTTATGTTTTTTTCTAATTTTATCTCAAAAGTAAGGCCTTGAAAAAACAGCTGACTAGATTTCACTTCGTCTAGATTACCAGAATTAGAAGCCTGTCTGAATAATTAGGCTTGTTGAGTGGTGACCTTTAAGAGATCAAAAATTAAATACACCTGTAGAATTTCCATCACTTCTTTTGTTTGACTTTCTCCTTTTAGTAGTGATGAGGAGGAGGAGGAAGAGGAGATGTTGATCAGCGAAGAGGAGATACCCTTCAAAGACGACCCAAGAGATGAGACCTACAAACCCCATTTAGAAAGGCATGCTTCAAATTCCATTTGAACTGTAGTGATGTTTTGTTCCTTTTTTAATGTGAAATAATTGAGAAGCCTTGTCTGATATGTTGCATGCTTTTAATTGTCTTTTATCATGTTGGTTCAGTGTATGGGCATAAATTTAGTTTCAAATGAATGCACACACACTTGTTTGTTTACATATCCATTTTCTCTTCTTTTACCCCTTCCCAATCTTGTCTTTCATTCAGATTGTTCAAGAATAAGCCTGACCCCCCCCCCATTTGCATTGTCCACACCTTTGCTACCTAATCAAATGTTGTGAACTGCCTCTGTACTTAGCAGAATCATGATTCCTTCACTACTTTATTTAGTGAGATTTGTCTCTGTTGAGGACATCTCAGAGTAGTGCCAAGTGCAACCTTCATAGTAACTAAGATAGAAAAATAATAACTCACATCTCTGTAACACTGAGGTTTGCAAAGCATTTTCCCTGAACCTGGCTTAAAGGCAAGTCTATAAAATGGCTGTTGTGGCAACTGCTAAGCGTATTGGACAGAATACATATTGTAGGAGATTGGGAGGAAAGGAAGAAGGTGATACAGAACTCCCAGAATTTAGAGGAGGGTTCTTTGGAAGACAGTATGTCATTATAGCATCTTGAACTAAGCCTCATCCCCTTCCTAGAGATGGTCCGTTAAATGGTCCCTTACTGTCATGTATTTGTGTTCAGGGAAGCCCCAAAGCCACGGAGAAAATCAGGGAAGGTGAAAGAAGAGAAAGAAAAGAAAGAAATTAAAGTGGAGGTGGAGGTCAAAGAAGAAGAAAATGAAATTAGGGAAGATGAGGAGCCTCCTAGGAAGTGAGTAGGAGATAATAATTAGAGATGTAAAATTACTGAAAATTTTGAAGCCTTGGGGGAATTTCTTTTTCCTGTGGGTTTTTTTTTAAATATATGAGCCTGAAATTTGGGGTGAAAATTGAAATGTATGCTCTACAATTTTTTTTTTTTACTTCTGACTTTGGTGACTGCTCAAAAAAATATCTTTTAGGTCAATGGTATGGTGACCTTAATTTACAACCTTCCTACCAGTAGAATGGAGTTTCCAGTAGCTGGCACAGCCATGTAGAGGAATATACTATTCTTGTGAGAGTTTGGTTAATGTTGCCCATTTTTTCCTCAATAGGTTGGTAGGGTGTTTCTAATCCTTTCCCCCCTCTGGATTTAGAACTGCTACTTTCATCCTTATAAAGACTCTTTATCAGTTGTAAAGTTTTTCCTACAAGGTGATAAAAGTATGTAATGATATGATTTTGGTTCTTTCCACATCTGAAGGAAGAATTCAGCAAGATAGGGTGGCACATGGGAAAGTGGCACAGGTAGTCAACTGGGAGCTAGACTTTCGTCTCGGCCATGCTCTTCTGCTCGGCCATTAACTTGGATGGAGTTGGACTAGATGAGCTCGGGTCCATCTGTCTCTGACAGTCTATGTGAGCATCAAAAATGTGGTATTCTAGAGTGAGAATTGTCCCTTTCCATTAGGAAGAAAGGAAGAAAACAAGTACCGACAGTGTGCCCGGAACTTTGCTAAGCACTGTACAAATATTCTCTCATTTAGTCCTCACAAGAACCCTGGGAGGTGGGTATTATTATTACCAACATTTTATGGTTTTGAGAAAACCAAGGCAGATGGGTTAAGTGTCTTGCCCAGGGTCACACAGCTACTGAGTGTCTGAGGTCAGGACCTGCACTCTGAACACTGAGGGGGGAAAGCACTTTACCTTTCCATGCCATTAATTTTAAAATAACATAAACCATACAGTAGAACTATAAAGAGGCCGGGTGGAAGTTGGGGGACTTGTACTAAGTGTTTCAGTAGTAAATTTAGTAAATTTCGTAAATAATGGATGAGGATCTGTGTTCATGCCTATTTTTACAGTGAACATAGTTGCCCTATACTTAGAAAGCTATGATACTCTGTATTGGTAGCTCTGAGTATTCTAAAGTAGCCCCATGGTCTGTAAGTAATAGAGAAATGCCAAATGACTCTTATTACAAAGAAAAAATAAGTGAGAATTTCTTGTATTGAATGCCAAGTAGGCATGATTTGAATAAGCTGGGACTAGATTCCCGAAAGGAAAAGTTTTCATGTTAAAGTATGAGCTATGGTCACAATTTTAATAAAACTAAGATTCCTCTGAAGTTACTAGTACTTCAGCTCTTCTGTGTATTTTGCTTTTTTAACTAGATTTGGTGTTATCACCAGCTTGGTTGTACGTAATGAATTTTTTACCCACTGTGTTGTCATTTTGGCTTCTTCAACCGGTGTAAGCCATACCTACACCCACAACATCATAGCTCACTGAAGTATTGACAAATTGTTCTTTTCTGTATACCTTTCATGGCAGGGTGATGTGCTTACAGGAAATATATAACATGCTGAGGATATAACTTAATTTGTATCATTGAAATAATAATATCCTAGTGTCTTAGTTTTGTGAGGGACTTAGCATTCATCTTATCCTGCCCTGCCTGAAACATAAATCCAGTTAATAATTTAAGTGATGATGAACTCATTGCCTCTCAAAGAAGCCTGTTTTTGTTTTGTTTGACAGTTCTGTTACAAAACTTTTGTCCATTTTTCTTCTGTATGACTCCCACCCCCTTCATCCTAATAGATTGACCAGTTTCTCTTCTGAAGAAATGTATGTATAAAAAATGCAATTCACTACAAGGCTAGCAATACTATGCTTTTGTGAGCATAGGGGACACTGAGTCCTGGGATTTGGGGCATTTGGAATTGGAGTCTGTTGGAATAGTGAGATTCGCCCTTTTTGTTTTGTTTTAATGAGAACTCTTCTTAAAATGCATCCCTTTATTGAGGAAATTGAGTTGTTAACTTCTACTAGAAATAGAACTTTGTTGTAGCAAGGTTAGAATGAAGCCTTTTAGGGGAAAAACCACCACCACCCTTTCCGACATTACTGGAAATTTCAAAATTTGTGCAGATCATTTGATTTGTGAGTTGTTTTTCTTGCTGCATATGTGTTATCTAGCATGTCTCACATGTCTTTTACTCTTGATTATATGTCTTCAGACTCCCTTGACCCTATGAGAATACTTTTTTGGCTTTATTCTGGAATCTATTGAAAATCATTCTGTCTCTAATTTCAGGAGAGGAAGGAGGCGAAAAGATGACAAAAGCCCACGGCTACCCAAGAGAAGGTAAAATAATTTATACACCAGTTTTTTAGATCCTTCCTTGGTATAAAGCAGTTTAACAGCAGCCTCATAGATCACTGATACTAAGGTTGATATTTTCATGAACTCTTCTTAAGCTTGTTTGGGCTCCTAGATCATTGTGTCGTACAAATCTCACTAATCATTTGGGAGCTTTCTGTTATCTCTATTAAGAATTGTGTGGATACTGTTTACAAGCATGTCCCAACTTTTCATCCCTTGATGGCACCATTCTTTTTTTTTTTTTCCTTAATTCTCCTAACAGGAAGAAACCTCCAATCCAGTACGTTCGTTGCGAGATGGAAGGCTGTGGAACTGTTCTTGCTCACCCCCGATATCTTCAAGTAAGTAGCAGAGGGCCCAGATATCCCCTTCAGTTATACCCAGGGAAGTTTTCTGTTCTGTTTCATCAGTGATTTCAGTGTGTCAGGCTTGATTGTCACCATCAGTAGAGTTGTGTCAGGGCCATGCATGACTAAGAAACTTTGGATTTTTATGGAGCAGCTTTTTTTCCCAAGTAACTAAACTCTTTGGAATCACCTGCTTGATAAAATTATTCTCAGAGAATGACTTGACTACATGAATTTCCTAGTCAAGTTGACATTGAAAATGAAAATCTGTTTTCTGGACACTTCTGCACTCTTACTATGCTGGCCTTCTTGTGTTTTAATTCCTCTAAATTCTTGTTGCATGGCACATATTTTAAAAAAGATCTACTTTTCCTGAGTGTCTTCATTCAAAGAAAAATTTCTTAATTTTCATCCATTCTATTTCTTTTTACCTTCTTTAGCACCACATTAAATACCAGCATATGCTGAAGAAGAAATATGTGTGCCCTCATCCTTCCTGTGGACGGCTCTTTAGGCTCCAGAAACAGTTGCTGCGACATGCCAAACATCACACAGGTAGCAGGACAGCATCTTGCAGCTGAAATTTTCTTCTGATGAAGAAAGCAGAAAACTGATTGATTGATTGATTTAGGCTAAAATATAGTCATAATGTTTCATGTCATAACTGAGTACTACCCAATAATCCTATATTATCTCTCTTTAAAAGCCATTTTTTTATGGATGGAACCAACAACTATTAAGCACCTACTATGTGCAAAGCATTGTGTTATGCACTGAGGGAAACATTATTCGAAGTAAGACAGCCTACAGTCTAAGTCCCCATGTTCCCAAACCAACTTACCAGTGTGATCTTATTTTCTAAAATATAGCTGACACCACCATTAACTTACTATTCTTGTTAAAAATAGAATAATGAAATCAGCATACAAATTTGGAGTGTTCTTCTCACCTTTAAAGGCACAAATTCTTAAAACTTAAGGGAATTAGACACTTGATTTGGTCTGCTTAGTATACCTCTCTTTGAGTATCAATCCAAAAGCCTTTGCTAAGTACTTGCTAAGTGCCAAAGTTCGCCCAGAATGACAGATCCCTATAGTCAAAGAAGCAGGGGCTACTAGGTGGATAGAGTGCCAGGCCTGAAGTCAAAAAGACTCATCTTACTAGCTATGTGACCCTGGGCAAGTCATTTTACCCAATTTGCCCCACTTTCCTTATCTGTAAAAGGAGCTGGAGAATGAAATGGCAAATCGCTGCGGTATCTTTGCCAAGAAAACCCAAAATCACAATGGGATCACAACGTAAGTGAAACAACTAAGCAACACAGTTAAGGAGCAAATATATACAGAAGAAATAGGAAGAAAATAAATAAAACCTGTCATTAGGGAAGGAGAGAGTGCATGCAGTTGGATAGATCAGAGTAGAATCTTCATGTATAACCTGAAAAGGGGGATGATATGAGGCAGAAATACATCCCAGGTGTCAGGACACAAGCTACTTTAAAAGCATGGAGATTGTGAGATGGAGTGCTGGGTATGCAGAAAAGAAATGACCAGTTTGTTTTTTCCTTAAGGGAGATAATTGCTCTATGATGAGGCTATCAAGTTAGGAATTTATATTTGCTGCTGGAGGCAATAATGAGTCACTAGAATTGATTAAGGGAGTTTGTAATTAATTTGAGTGATATTGACTGACTGACTCAGCTTTCTACCTCATGAAAAAAAAATTTTTTGAGGGGACAGACTGAAAAGTGTGGCACTTGTTGCTCTTCTTGCTCTGACTGCAAAGTTCAGAACTTGATGGTCATCTGCCAGTGTGTGACACTTGGCCCTAAGGCCCTGCCTGATACCTGCAAGGCTTTGTGGGGGACAGAGCCAGGAACTGTGAGAGTGTGTGTTCTAGAAAAGGGGTCACACACTGGCAGATGACCATTTCCAAAAACATTGAGATCGTTGAGGCTTACTGGGAAGAGAGAGTATAGGGAGAAGATGTTGGTTGCAAACTCAGTGCCAGGCAAAATTTGAGTCTTTAAAAGTGCACATTGGCCTCCAGAACCCCAAACGCTTCCTCTTAGTTGCATAGAGCAACATCCTGCCAAGGTGCTTCAAAGTTCTTTGCATTCACATTTCTAATATTCTTGAGAAGTATTACAATTTTCAGAAGAAGATCCTAGAATAGGGACTGCTTTCTTGGGGATGTAAATAATTCTAAGACTGGAATTAATAGTAATAATAATGATGACAGCATTTATATAGCGCTTTGAGCACTTTACAAATAATATCTCATTTTATCTTCATAACCACTCTGGTAGGTAGGTGATTGTATTATCTGCGTTTTATAAATAAGGAACTTCGGGACAACCACTGTTCAATGACTTGTCCAGGGTCACGCAGATAGCAAATTTCTGAGACCAGATTCAAATATAAGGCCTTCCTGACCGCTAAGTCCAATCCTCTGTCCACAACCCTAGTAGTAGGATTGAGACTAAGATTCCAATTCTTTGCTACCATGCGATGGAGTAAAATTTATTGGATGATAATTTGTTTCAGCTTGTAATACTTTCTCACTGGATTTTACTTTAAATGGACCTTTTCTAGATAAATAATTGCCTTAAGAGTGACATTCTCTTTCATACTGAATAATGCAGACTTTGAAAAGTACCTGATTTTATTGGTATGGAACTCAAATCCCAACTTAGTGCCTCCATGGTTTTGAATATACATTGAGTTGTTGTGGCCGTATTTAAGGTAATGAGCTTTCTGAATTTACCTGGGCTGTTTTATGGATAGCAAATTGCTGTCCTATATTTTAAACCATCCATTCTGTCTTGGTAGGTAAGACCTAATAACACTTACCATCTCCTGACATAACCTTTGAAAATCCAGAGTCACTGCTATACCATAGTGAAGCTTTGGATTGGGACTTGGGTAGGAAATGTTGGAGAGTAGGAAAGAAAAAAAAATGAAAGAAATTAGCATTCTGACTCCAAATGTGAAGTAGCACACACAACACCCTTTTTTACCTTTTAGATCAAAGGGATTATATTTGTGAATACTGTGCTCGGGCCTTCAAGAGCTCCCACAACTTGGCAGTTCACCGGATGATCCACACTGGCGAGAAACCATTACAGTAAGTGAATGCAATTCTGAGTAAAAGATGCCAACCTCATGCTCAGAAGGGCTAATATTCATGTGGGTCGGCCTTCTTTGCAAACGTGCCACTGGCCGGTCATATTGAGACTGCCTACTTGCAGGGCGGTCATTTTCTGGGCTGATGAATTAATTCCTCATCATCCTTCCTCTGTTTTGTCACGTCTCTCAGAAGTAAAGGACTAGACCACAAATCAAATTCAGCATTCTCCCTTTTCACTTGAGATCTCAGTTGTTGATCGCTCCTAGAATGTGTGAGCACCAGTTTTTTTCTTTACCCTTTTTGACTTACTGATTCTCATGCTTCTCTGCTTAGGTGTGAGATCTGTGGATTCACCTGTAGGCAGAAGGCTTCCCTCAACTGGCACATGAAGAAGCATGATGCAGATTCCTTCTACCAGTTTTCTTGCAATATTTGTGGCAAGAAGTTTGAGAAGAAGGACAGTGTGGTGGCCCACAAAGCAAAAAGCCACCCAGAGGTGCTGATTGCTGAAGCTCTGGCTGCCAATGCTGGAGCCCTGATCACCAGCACAGATATCCTGGGCACTAACCCAGAGTCCCTGGCGCAACCCACTGATGCCCAGGGCCTTCCCCTTCTTCCAGAGCCCTTGGGGAACTCGGCGCCTGCAGAGTGCCTCCTGCTAGATTCAGAAGGGATGCCCAAGGCTTTCTGCAGCGGGGCAGAGCGGGTGAGCCTGATGGCAGATGGAAAGATCTTTGTGGGAAGTGGCAGCAGTGGAGGCACAGAAGGGCTAGTCATGAACACAGAGATTCTCGGGGCCACAACAGAGGTTCTGATTGAAGATTCAGACTCTACTGGACCGTAGGGGGCATTGGAACAATTCAGACTTTGTATTTAAAAAAAGGAAAAAATGGAAAAAAAAATTACAAAGTTAAAACAGATTTAAAATACTAGTAAAAGTAACTGAAGGGCCTGCTCCTCCCAGTGTGGAACATAGCACACCCCCTTTCCTTCCATCCTTCCACCATCGGCCCCTTTATGAAAGTAATGCTGCTTTCGCCAGAAACAGAAGAAACTCTCAAAGGAAAGTGAGGGAAATCCTCACGCCCAATTCAAGCCAGACAGACTTCCTGACCTTTGGCAGACCTCTTCCCCCACCTGTTCCTTTCCTAGACTGTCATTTTGATGTGCTTGGCTTCTTACTCATTTAACAGATTCCTGTCCTCTCCATCTTACCTCTTCCTCTACTACAGCCCTGTCATTCTTCTTTCTTCCCTTTTGCAGTAGTCAGCCTCACATTGTTGTATTCCCCTAGATTCGGAGCTTACCTTGGCACTTTAGGGCCTGTCCTCAGGGTGAGCTATCCAGCAGCCCACATCCTTCATCCCCATCTCCTTTCATTTCCCACTGAGCTTTTGAAAGAAAGGCTGCGTGGGGATCTCCACCTCCCTCCCCTTTCTTCCCAACACTTCCATATGGCTCTCAGTGGTGCTCACTTAACTTGGCAGCAGGTTTTCTGGAGAGGGAGGGGGCTGCCCTCTATACATTCTCTGACTGGAAAACAGAGTTCTGTGTTAGAGACACAAGAGTCCCAGACTGATGACAGAAATTTGCACTTTGAACATGTGTTTTTGTGTTGTGGAAACACAATTCCTTATTTATTGACAAAAGGTCTGATTTTTTGTTGTTTTTTTTTTTTTTGTGGGGCTAAGAAAGTGAACTGTTCTGATACGGGATCCTTTCCACAATAGGTACTTTTGGAGGCAAGACTGTAAGGTATGTGATATAGCCAGCCCCCCAAATCATAGTTTTTTTAGTGGCCTCTAGGAAGAGCTGGTCCTCAGCACTCAGAGAATCACTACAATAGCCTAGTGATCATTTCAGGGAAGGGTGAAAGGCTTGATGAAAAGTAGTGCCCTCTGGATTTCTAGAGCAATGAGCTTTAGTGTTTTTGAGAGAAGGGCTGTTTCAGGGTATGAACTGCAGAAACAAGAATCTTCTAAGTCTGTCTTCTTCCCCTTACACCTTCTTAGGTCATTTATTCTCATCTATTGCTATGCTAATCATCGCTTTGTCATTGTCTGCTTCATTTCGGTGCCCTGTCTTAAGATACTGCTGCTTGAGTGGGGCAAAGCATGGCATCTTGTGGTTTGATTACATAAAAAAGTACCCAGCTCTGTTGCTCTCTGATGGTTTTGCCCTTTCTTCGAAAGAGTGAGGCTGTAACAGATGTAGGGATACAGTCAACTTACCTGTCATTTTGAACTGGAATCTAGGGGCAGGGGGAAGAGGGTCCTCCATTGTCCCTTCTAACAAAATTGTGTACCCTAAATACTATCCAGGGGTATGCTGCTTTATGGAATAGTGTCTGGTATAACTTTAACCTTCAAAAGACTGCCTGTCCAGTCTTCAGAGCATAAGAAGGGCAGTGGTTGTCCTTGAGAAAGGCTTTATTGTGTGACCTCAAGTGTTAGGGCATCAAGGCCTGCTCTAATCCATGTGAGAAATAGGAAAAAAAAAAAAGGCTTGTTGGAAAAGGTGAGGAACAGCTGTTTTTTATGAACACTAAAAATACAAAGGTTTTCCATTTTCTATCTTGATTTTTCTTTTTTTTTTCTTCTCCCTTCTCTCCACCTTCTCCCTTCTCCTCTCCCACCTTCCCCCCACCCCCTTGAAGAAAAGGATGGAACCAAAATGTCATCTTTGCAAGAAGCTTGACTTTGCTGTTTGTTCCAGAACAGGCCTGCCAGGAGAATGGGGAATGGAGCTCCCACAGTGGACAAAGTCTCAAATGCCCCATTGTTTCTTAGATCTGCAGGCCCTTGGCTGTGGGGTTAGAGAGTAAAAGGGGATGAGGATGGGATCTGATGTGAAATATGCTTGCCTTCAAGCCCTAGGGGGTGGCCAGTTGACTTGATATGCTGGGAACGTTTGAAAAGGCCATGAAACCTGATCAAATGGGGTCACCCAGGTGAAGGCCCAGTCTACATTGGCTATACTATTGGCTAGCTTCCATTCCACCCCTCATCTGTTTTTAGCCCGTTGCTTTTTCCCCAATATATTTCAATTGTAGTGGTTAGTGTCTGCACAAGTACCACTGCCACCCTCCTAGAAGCAAACTCCACACATAGCTTGTCTGAGGGGAAAGGGAGAGAGCTGTGTCAGATTCCCCTCCCACCCCCACCAACTGACTAGTTCTAACACTTAGAAACTGCCTACTTCTCTCATTCCTTGTCCATTTCTCTGCCACCACTCGCATGCATGCAGTTTGCTTCAATTAAATTATTGTAGTACTTTGCAATAAACTTTGTATTTTTCATGGGCTTTATTTTATTTTTCCTTTTGGGAACATTTGGGGAAAAAGAACATGATATGGAATTGGGAGTTGATTTCCTGTTCTCTTTTTTAAGTAAACTAATATCTTGCATCCTTCCCCTTTATGTTTTCTCCTCCATCCCCTCTCTCCTTTCCTTAAAGTTGACTTAAGTGCACTTCTAAGGAGCCTTACATGCACATCTCCTACCCCTGGTCCAGAAACAATCCAATCCTGTTATATTTAAATTGTGTCTGTTTTAGCTCTGTGCTCTCCTCTTGAATGGACACGTCTCATTGCACTGTACCTCAAAAGTAGATGACTGGTTGACATGAGTCTGCAAGTCAAGCAGGGAGCTGTGTTTTCTCCTTGTTAAGAGATATATCTTGTAATCATTTTTGTATGGTTGAGACACCATCTTAAAATGGGGTTCAGATAGAGGTTTGGATGTGGTGACTGGCCATGAGGAACTGGGCTTTTAGGGTGTGGAAGTACCTGTACCAGTTCTGCACCTGCATGGGGCAAAGAATAGAAGGGACACAATTGGCCCTGAGGCATTGGACGAACATGTTTCCCCTTCTCCTTCTTTGCCCTCTTTCTTCCTCCCAGATGTAGTATTTAAGGAAAAAGCAGTAATGGATCAATTTAAAATATTTTATTTCTCAAAGACCTCTTTTTCTGCCTGTTGAGATATGCAGGACCCTTCTCAATTGAATGGGAGAGACAGGTACTTAACTGAACCTAGGTTGGAAAAGTTATGTAAAAAAATTACAATAAAAGGGATATTCTGCTTTTCAACTCTGTTGTTTTCTCTTAATCTAGGTAAAGCATAATGAAAATAAATGTATAAAGAAGAAAAATAAAAGTTGTCTTCATGGAAGCAACTTGTCTTCCTTGGTTATATGGGGTTGCAGTGATCCCAGGGGTAAAGGGTTATATCAAAGTTGAAGGCAGTAACGACAAAAGTAACAGCATTCGGGTGGCAGTGGGAATGGAGATTGGGACAGTACTGATTGTTGGCTGTGTGGGGGAGCCACTGTTAAATCTTTGGTTTGGACTGGAATCTTGGTTTTTGATTTTTAACACTGATAGCCCAGAATACTATAGGAAATCACCTTGGATCGTCAAACTTCCAGGGGCATGGGTGAAGTATATTTCCATTATGGTTGGGAGCCCCTTGTGGAAGCATTGGAAGGAAGATCCCGATGCTGCTTCTGTCATATATTTGAGGGTCCCTTAAGCACAGGCAGAGCTATCTGTTATGGTAACTACCATCACTTCCTCGCCCCCCTGCATCTGTATTAGACCTCAGCTAAAAATGATCTCTTTTGCCAATAAAGAAACAGATGCTGCTGACCAACTGTTGAGGTCTTGTCCTGGTGAATTTGGCTGATTTTGTACTGATCCTTTGGCATGATGCCAAGCAAGGTTAGACCTAGAGTGGATGGCATGGAATTTCATTTGGAAATCAAACTTTAAATTTCATATTCTTTAGCTGACTAGTAGATGATGGTGTCCAGTGTCAACACAACACACACACACACACAATGAATTCACATCTCCCTGATAACACTAAGGTCCTGGAGGAAATACCTTTAATAACAAGACTGCTTTTCCTTATTTCAGCAGCTGCCTTAGAAGTATGTTATCAAGCAATGTTGAAAGGATCCTTGTGCTTTAGAAGCTACAGTGAAGGCCACAGGGTAGAGATTCACAGACTCATCTTCTGATTGATTCGTATTTAAAATGGATTTAAATCTTAGCTTTTAAAGATAACTAAACTCAGGAGTTGTATGTGAAGAATGGCACATTTCAAAATGAAACGTGGTTTCTTTGAGGAGTGTTAAAACAAAAAGTGAGGCTGGAAAAACTACACAGTCCTCTGATGAAATAAACTATCTGTATATAAAATAAATTACATCAGGCGGGAGTTTCCTTAGAGGATTCCAGTGATCATGACTTTGTTGCTAAGTGAAAAGGGAGAACAGTAACAGGAAAACAGTATGCCATGCAGTTCTTTGGGAGGGAGTAACGATGAAGGCAGAGAAAAAGGCCAATGGGGTAAAAAGTGCCCTTTGTTAATTCTGTAGGAACTGAAATCTGTATCTAGGAATGTGCTGCCACCTCAGAACCAGAGGGACTTTGTTGTTTTTGTGTGTACGATTGGGGGAAGATCCCTCCCCCCACCCCCACCCCTGCAACAACTCCCAGAAGCTGAGAAGACTAGTTATTCGAGCTGAGCAAAGACCTCTTCGGTTGCAGACACAGCTCAAGTGGCTGTAACCCCTAAACTCAGT
This sequence comes from Phalanger gymnotis, assembly GCA_028646595.1. Classification (NCBI taxonomy): domain Eukaryota; kingdom Metazoa; phylum Chordata; class Mammalia; order Diprotodontia; family Phalangeridae; genus Phalanger; species Phalanger gymnotis. Next base: position 450,109,074 of record CM053623.1, on the reverse strand, counting down.
CACTGTTTTCTGAAGACTGCAGCTAAGACGGATGGCTTTCACAGAGCACACCCCGCTAACCCCCCACCACCGGAACCTCTGCACCCGTTCCATCTGGCTAGCAAGGAAGATCCGTTCAGACTTGAATTCCCTCCTAGAATCTTACGTAAGTATCCAATTGAAATGAATTGATTCTTTCCACACCAGCTACTGTTGTCTCTGTTTCTCATCACAGTTACTGAGAACTTGAAACACTACTAAATGCAGTTAGGAAAAACACGGTCACTGCCTGTTTAAAAAAACAAAAAGCTGAACTGAACATCAGAAAACAATGCAAACCATGGTTTTAAAGTTTACTGGTTTATCTAGGAGTCTTGGTATCTAGGGTTTGTTCAGGTCTGATCTGGAGTGCGGGCGGAGATTGTTGTGATGAATAGGCAAGGATGGAGACTGCCAGTGCTCTAAGGGAAAAGAGATGTAAATGAGGATGCCTTTTTAAAGGGTTATTCCTATCCTGCCTTCCTTTTTAACACCCTTTTCCACCCTCTTCTTAACACCTAGATATCTGGGAATGTGAAAGTGAGGGGGACAATATTTCTTCCTCTTACCCTTCTGGGGATATATGCCTAGGCAGCTACAGGGGACTGAAAACATCACAGGAGATTCAATTCACCCAAGATCTTTGGTTGATAGGATCATAGACTTCCTATTTGAAAGAGACCTTAGACATCATTTACATGAAACTCCTCATTTTACAATAAGGCCAGAAAGCTGCAGACTTGCCAGAAGGTACCTTGGCACCTTGGTTCTTTGACTTCAAATGTATTGTTTGTTTGTTTTTTCATTGTATCATGTCTCTCTCCTCCTTCCCCCTACTCCTACCATGAATTCAGAATTGTTTAGGAGACTTCTCCAATAAGAAATGGCCTGAGAACTCTAGGTGTGATGATAGGAGTGCCTCTTCCAACTTTTTTGTGAATTGATACGAATGCATTTTACATAAAATACTGGGGTGTGGCATATACCTTCCAAATTTAGCCTTGTTGTTTTTAAAGTTCATTTTTTCCAGATGTATTTTTAAATGTCTTCTATATGTAGAATGAGGGGAAGGAGTGACTTTTCTTAATTTGGAAAAAAGCTGCACAAAATTAGAAAAGGTTAGCAAATCAGACTCCCCCAAATTGTGATAGTACACATCCCTCTCTTGTTTGGTCGTGGACTTAGCATACTGAAGCCTTACATGTCTCTCCCTGCCTCTCACCCCCTTAAACAAACAAGTATTTAGCTGTAGGAAGGGCTTCCTAGGAGATTAAATGAAGAGCTGGGCATACTAAATCCCTGGGAAGCTGTGCAGGTTCCTAAGTAGGGAGAATCTGAACAACCTCTCAAGTCATCCTTGTGAAAACAGCTCATGTGACATGTTGTTCTCTGTGACTTCAGGGACTTTCCCATTCCCCTAATCATATCCTCTGAGGAGCCCTAGTTTACCACTCCATTCCTGGAGACATCCTGGCACCACCTGCCCTGGCACCACCTTCATGAGCACAGATAGGCTCTGGCTTTCTAGATAGAGGACTTCTTCGTTTTAATTTCTATCCCAAATGGTATCTATATCAAGGCAGACTTTTTCTTTTTGGGTTTAAGGGCATACCTATGCTTAGAAGATTGAATGCTTCCCTATATTTCCTCCCTACCCTACCCTTGCCCAGGTTGAATATCATGGCCTGAACAAGAATATCGACCTGGATTTTATGGATGGTGTACCAACAGCCGGCACTGACCAATGGAATGAGCTGACAGAAGCAGAAAGGCTACAAGAAAATCTCCAAGCTTATCGTACCTTCCATATGCTCCTGACTAAAGTCCTGGAGGACCAGAAGGTACAGTTCACCCCCACGGAAAGAGATTTCCACCAGAACATCCACAGGCTCCTGCTCCAAGTGTCTGCCTTTGCTTACGAGATAGAGGAGCTGATGGCGCTGCTGGGACATCAGGCCCCATCTCAAGAGACTGACAAGATGCCAGATGGTGGTGTTCCCCGAACCTTCTTGGAAAAGAAACTGTGGGGCTTGAAGGTGCTGCAGGAACTCATGCAGTGGACAGTAAGATCCATCCACGACCTCCGTCGGATCTCATCTCCCGGCCAGAACAGAGTCCTGGCCAGTGGGAGCCAACAACTTGCCGAGGCCCAGGAGATGTAGTTTCTCCCTTTAGTTCTCCTCTCTTCTGTAGTGTGGCATTCATCGCATGGAAGAGATGCCTCTGTGGCTTTCACACTGCAATTCTCATCTTTCTCATCCTCTTGACAACCTTTATTTATTTAAAATGAGCTGGAGACACTTGGAAGGATGCCATGCTGAAAAGTCCATTCTGTCTGAGTGCGGTACCAACTCTGCCTTTCAAGAACCATGAGCAAAGTTTGGTTCCGTATGGGGGGCCCTGAATCTACAATGCCTTCTCACATAGTTTTCTTCACCACATCACTAAATTAATGGATCATGGGGATCTCTAGGTAATCCAGATATCCAAGATCACCCTTTCACTTTACTCCACTCCAATTTCCTCTTATTTGCGTGTTCCCATGAGATAGGAGACCCACGTTACGAATGCATAATTTTATATCTTGGGTCAATTAAGAGAGTATAGGTGATTGTGCAACTGCTCAACTCAACCTATCGACAATATACAAGGACCTTAGGATGTGGAGCAGCAAAGAACCGCTCGCCATTGCTAGGGAACAGAGGAAAGCCGCAGACACCTTTTGGCCTCCTTCAGGAAGGGACTCCCAAGTCTTCTGACCTTACTGGAGTGATGGAATAACACATTTCTAATTTCTTAATAAAATATCTCTTGCTTACAGTTATTAAGCACTAGGTTAAGCACACGATAACCATATAACCTGACTTTTTTAGGTGATCCAATATACTTAGGAGCAATACAATTGAGGTGTTTCGAGATGGGATAGATGGTGTGCTATTCAGACGGAAAAGCTTATGACACTCCTTGGTTGCCATATTTATGGACTGAGTCACGGGTTAAGGGAAAGGCATTCTCTGTTACAAGGTAGGAAGGCCGGTGAATGTGATGCTGAAACACTTGAAACTCCAACTCACAAATTAAGTAACAGAAGGCT